>CM026567.1:8762415-9251253 GCA_015143295.1 Tetracentron sinense | reverse complement strand
AAAACCTTGTTTACACCACTCGAATCTTCCCCAATGCACTTCCAACACTCTTTTATGCTTTCAACACATTCCCTAAGGACATATAGACCCATTGGAACATATACGCCATAATTCCAAACACATATATTAACAAAAGACCCATAAGTGTACAAAACCACACTTGGGCACTATTCACATACTATTCATTCTTAGTGAAATGAGATTTCGGGGCTCTACATCCCTCCCCCCTTACAAGAATTTCGTCCTCGAAATTAGAACGATGCCAAAAACATAACAAGAACAAAATACACACAAAACTAACAAGGAAAGCTACTCAAACAAGTGAGGGTACTTTTCCTTCACTTCCGCTTCTCGCTCCCATGTAGCCTCTTCCTTGGAATGATGCTGCCACTTCACTAGGACTAAAGGGATAGTCTTGGTTCGCAACACTTGATCTCGACGATCCAGAATCTGAACTAGTTGCTCAACCAACGAAATATCCTCTCGAATCTCAACAGGATCAAGAGCGATGACGTGAGACGGATCCGAAATGTATTTTCTAAGCATAGAGACGTGAAATGCATTATGGACCGCTGCCATGTGAGGCGGTAGTGCTACCCTGTAAGCAACCTCACCAACCCTTGTGACGATCTCAAATGGTCCCACGTACCTAGGACTGAGCTTTCCCTTCTTCCCGAATCGCATGATTCCCCGACTCGGCGAAATCTTCACAAAGACCCGATCTCCAACTCGAAACTCCAAATCTCTGCGGCGTATATCCGCATAGCTCTTCTGCTTATCCTGAGCACTTTTCAATCGCTCCTGGATAATTTTGATCCTTTCTGCGGTCCGCTCTATCAACTCAGGACCAAGAATTTTCCTCTCACCAACTTCATCCCAGTATAGCGGTGATCGACAACTCCGACCATACAGAGCTTCAAAAGGTGCCATTTGGATGCTTGCCTGATAGCTATTGTTGTAGGCAAACTCAACCAACGGCAACTGTTCCTCCCAACTACCCTGAAAATCCAGCATACAAGCTTGGAGCATATCCTCCACTACTTGATTCACCCTCTCCGTTTGTCCATCGGTCTGAGGATGGAAGGCGGTACTGAATTCTAAACGAGAACCCATAGCATCCTGGAAAGTTTTCCAAAACCTGGAAGTAAACCGAGGATCTCGATCAGACACGATAGAAACTGGCACACCGTGCAGTCGAACCACCTCCTTAACATATAGGGCTACCAACTGATTTGCATTGAAAGTAGTTCGGTACGGAATAAAATGTGCAGACTTAGTCAACCTGTCCACAATCACCCAAATAGCATCGGAGCCCTTCGCCGTTCGCGGCAAACCCACAATAAAATCCATCGAGATATTCTCCCATTTCCACTCCGGAATAGGAAGGGACTGCAAAAGACCTGCCGGCCTTTGATGTTCGGCTTTTACCTGCTGGCAAATCAAACATCTGGTGACGTACTCAGCGACTTCCCTCTTCATGTTTCGCCACCAGTAGTGCTTCTTGAGATTCTGGTACATCTTAGTACCTCCCGGATGTACCGTGTACTTTGATCGGTGAGCTTCATTCAAAATTTCATCCCTCAAAATTGTGTCGGCGGGGACACATAACCTGCCCTTAAATGTGATAGCACCATCATCATTTAAAGCGAACTCCTGATTGCCGTTACTCACCGACTTGTCTCGGTAAGTAAGCAACTCAACATCTGAATTCTGTAACTCCTTGATCTGGCTCAGGATCTGTGGCCTAACCACCACGTTGGACATTATCGGCCCATAGGTGATATGCCTGAGAGTAGTGTCCAAATGACACATATCATGTAATAACTTCCACTCTTGCACTCTCAATTGAGCCATAACTCCGTAAGGTTTTCTGTTAAGAGCATCGGCTACCACGTTAGCCTTACCCGGATGGTACTGGATGGAACAATTGTAGTCCTTCATGAACTCCATCCAACGACGCTGCCTCATATTCAACTCCTTCTGGAGGAAAAGATACTTCAAGCTCTTGTGGTCTGTGAACACCATGAACTCTTCTCCGTAGAGGTAGTGACGCCAAAGTTTCAGTGCAAAGATGACTGCAGCGAGCTCTAAGTCATGAGTGGGGTAATTCTGCTCATGCTCCTTCAGCTGACGGGAAGCATAGGCGACCACCTTTTTATGCTGCATCAAAACACATCCAAGTCCCACTAGTGAAGCATCACTATAGACTTCGAAACCACCGCTCCCAGATGGAACTGTGAGAACAGGAGCCGAAGTAAGCTTCTTTTTCAACTCCAAGAAACTAGCCTCGCACTTATCACTCCAAGTGAACGTCGTGTTCTTCCGTGTGAGATAGGTAAGCGGAGCTGCTAAACTTGAAAATCCTTCCACAAACCTTCTGTAATATCCTGCCAACCCGAGGAAACTACGAATCTCGGTGACACTCTTCGGCCTTTCCCAATTCATCACCGCTTCAATCTTTGCAGGATCAACTGAAATACCTTCAGCAGATACCACGTGTCCAAGAAAAGACACCTTGTTCAGCCAGAACTCACACTTGCTCAACTTAGCATACAGGTTATGCTCTCGAAGTGTCTGTAATACCAGACGGAGATCTCTCGTGTGATCCTCCTGTGACTGTGAATACACAAGGATATCATCTACGAATACGATCACACATTGATCGAGAGACGATCTGAACACCCGATTCATCAAATCCATGAATGCTGCCGGCGCGTTAGTCAGTCCAAAAGACATGACCAAAAACTCGTAATGACCGTATCGAGTTCGGAATGCTGTCTTCGGAATGTCCTCTTTCTTGATCTTCAACTGATGATAACCAGATCGAAGGTCAATCTTGGAGAAAAACTGCACACCCTTCAATTGGTCAAACAAGTCGTCTATCTGAGGCAATGGATAACGATTCTTGATCGTGACCTTGTTCAATTGCTTGTAATCAATGCACATACGCATTGATCCATCTTTCTTCTTCACGAAGAGAACCGAAGCTCCCCAAGGTGAAACACTTGGCCGGATAAAACCAAGGCCTTGCAATTCTTCTAACTGCTCTTTTAACTCCTTAAGCTCAATAGGGGCCATCCTATACGGAGCTCTTGAAATCGGAACTGTGCCTGGAGCTAGCTCAATCGCAAACTCGATTGCACGATCGGGAGGCAATCCCAGCAAGGTTTCCGGAAAAACATCCATATACTCACATACCACCGAAATGGGTGTGGAGTCTCGCACTTCTACACCCTCGAGACTAAGATCTGCAAAGCGAGCAATGTCTCTTCTTTGAAGTCCCCTGAAATGAAACGGCTTTAACCCCACGGGTTTAAAATGCACCACCTTCTCGAAACACGCCATGTGTCCATGGTGAGTTGAGAGCCAATCCATACCTAGGATGACATCGAAATCCCAATCCTGAAATCCCAAAAGGATCAAGTCGACTGGCAACTCGTGCTGCATGACTTGTACAACACTATCCGGATACACTTTATCTGTCTCAATAGATTTTCCCAATGGAGTCGAAATGGACAACTCCCTAAGTAGCTTGCTTGGCTCGGACATAAAGCCTTTAGCAAAGCTTGGTGAAACGAACGAGTGAGTGGATCCTGTGTCTATCAACACTCTTGCCAAACATTCATTTACGAGCAACGAACCTGAGAATTTGAATCATCCCAGTTATAACACAACTATACATATAGATACAAACATCGCAAAACACCACATAGGATATATATATAGATACGAACATATCATGGCAATATTAGAACTTTGACAAAGACTAGTTCGCGCATACCTTGCACAACATCATCAGATGCCTGTGCGTCTCTATCAGTCATGGCAAAGACTCTGCCCTGGTTCGCCTGACGAGGCTACTGGGTAGGCTGCAAGGATCTAGAGGCCTGAGATGAAGACCCCTGAAGTGAATTCTGCCTGCCTGGAGGCCGAACTCCCTGTGATCCAGACCGTGACTGCTTGCGCGGGCAATCTCGAATCATATGGCCCATCTCGCCACAGTGGAAGCATCCACCTGACATTCTTCGGCAATCTCCAGTCTTATGCCGACGACCACATACGGCGCACTCCTCAAATGTCTACGATGCGGAGGAAGCTGGAGTCATAACCCTCGTAGCTTGCGATGCCGTAGGACGCGGTGCCTGAGGCGCAAAAGAAGGTCTCTGAGCCGACATCGGCTGGGAGAACTGGTACGGTGCAGTCCTAGTCCTCTTCTCTGAAGAACTACTCGACTGACCCCGAGACACGCTCTTCCCGAAGCCACTGTCTCTTCTTCTCACGAAGTCTTCCGCATTCTTTTCGGCGATCTTCGCCTTCCCTACTATCTCTCTCCAAGAGTCTACCTGGAGAATGGACACCCGATCTCGGATGAAAGAATTCAAGCCCATCTCAAACTTCCTGACCTGTAGGTCTTCAGTAGCCACCAAGTGCGGAGCAAACCTAGACAACTCGGTGAACTTAGCCTCATACTCGGCTACGCTCATCGACCCTTGCTCCAAAAGCATAAACTCTCTCGCCTTTTGTTCCCAAATAAACCTGGGAAAGTACTGTTCCCTGAAAGTCTCTACGAACTCCGCCCAAGTCCAGGGCACACCTGCCTTAGCAACATCTCTCTGCCTTTGGGCAGCTCTCCACCAGTGTTCGGCTTCACCTTCCATCACGAAGGAAGCCCATTCTACCCTTTGCTCATCGGTACAACGGAGAGCCCAGAAGGTCTTCTCCAGCTGCATAATCCAAGACTCGGCCACCATGGGGTCCAGAGTGCCATAGAATGTAGGAGGCCGCAGTCTCCTAAAAGCTTCGAGCCCCGCGGTGTGATGCACCGGTGTAGGCACAAGCGTGGACGGTGGGGTAGGCATAGGCCTCACTGCCAACAATGCCAAAGTCTCGGCTATGGAGTCCATAGCATTTGTGAAATACAACGGTTCCTCTTCTCTCGGAACTTCACCCTCGGCCCTCCGAGTATGGTAACCTCAACCCCGATTGCCACGTCTCATGATATCAATTCCTGAGATCAATTTGGCAAAACATGAGTCTAACCTGGATACCAAACCTCACATATCACATAGCAATCCAACAATCATGAAATGCTAACACCGCATTTAGTATACATCAAGGTATACACGTAAGAATACCATCACAACTTAGAGTACCCTAGCGTAGCTAAGACACTTGCATTGGGCATCTATCTTTTCTAGGATCCTACACTAACCTAAGGATTCACTTGATATCGGTTATGTCGTGGTAACAAGCCTAAGACAACTGAGTCCTTCTGAGTTCTAAGTTTAATTCATAGGAATTACTTCCGCTTAGGCCAAGCCTGAGTGACCTAACTAAGTCTGTCATTAGACATAACTAGCTATGATACCAAGTCTGTCGCGACCCAAAACACCCCCTAGGAGTCAAGGATACTTTGACTCGTGACCGCCATATCATACCTCCATTATGATACATAAGGCACACGTGGAAACCTGTCAGAGTACCTGAATATACATAGCGGAAACGAAATACAATGCACAGCGGAAAATAAAATACTAAACATAGCGGAAGCAAAATGAATACTCCTATAACTTGGCTCAAGTAAGAACCAACAAGTATACATATGTGAGAAACCCAAAAGTGGAGTGGACAAACCCCACACTCACATAACAAAATGACACAAGTTCTAAGTCGGTCGATCAATAGAAATCGAAGTCACGACTCCTATCTAAAGCACCATCGTCATGATAGTGATCCATGGAAGGCTCCGGGTCACGGTACTCTTCCTCGACCCAAGGTTCTTCGCCACACAAATCGAATGGAACCCGAGCACCTGCCGATCATAACAATATCGACTGAGCATGGAATACTCAGTGTATACAAACTAATAACAATAAAGCGGTTAGGCATGGAGCATACAAGACATGGAGAATGAAATCCGTAAATTCCTTAAAGCACCGAAACCGTGAAAACGTATGTGAGATAATATTCGAAACCAAAACTGTAACCGTGTGAGTCAATCGATAATCGTAGCCTTATGTGTTCTTGTGAGTTCATGGAGTTACTTAGAGTCATTATGATCCGTAGAGACATAGAGCATAGAGCAATAACCTTAGAGCATTTCCATAGAGCATAACCTTAGAGATCTTAGAGCATTTCATTGTGATCCGTGGAGCTTGTGAGACGATCTTAGAGCATTATCATAGAGTTTCCTTGTGAGCATGGTATGATCCTTAGAGCTTGTGAAACGATCTTAGAGAAATCATAGAGTTACTTAGAATCATTCATTATTCTTCTTTTCGTGAAAAACCCTTGTTTGTACTTTGAGAAATCCATGGAAACCATCAGTTCATGCGAGACATGCGAGTATATGCACTTAATAAGAGAAATCATCATATTTAAGCATAGAATCCCTTAGAGGTATTTTATCAAACACTTAGAGTGCATCATAATAGTAATTTTCATCCAAGTATATAATCACACCTTTTCATACATAAAATCAATACATATAGATGAGGCATAGATAAGAAGAATCATAATTAGTAATCTAGTAGGATTGCAAGATTGTAGTAGAGTGTATCTACCTTAGAGAAATCAATGAGTTTGACTCCCAATGGCTGGAACAAGCAAGAACAGTGAGTTCTTGGTTGGAAAACACCAAAAGAAAAGGAAGAACTTGATCTTCCACAAGCTTGAACGATCACCAAGGTCCTCTCCTCCTTCTCCTCTTTAAATCCCTCAAAAACAATGCACAAAGGGTTTGTGAAACCCTAAGGCACGAACCCAGCCCTTTTATAGGCAAAGGGTGATGGTTAAAGTCTTAAATACCCTTAATGAAGAAAATCTGCGTATGACCGATCGATCGGTGGTATGGACCGAGCGATCGGTGGCTTACCGGTCGATCGGTGTTATGACCGAGAGATCGGTCAAAAACACACTCTCTGGAATTTTTCCCCATACAAAAAAGTTGACCGTGCGACAGCTATCGAGCGATCGGTAGTTGACCGATCGATCGCAGGTAATGACCGAGCGATCGGTCGACCCCTGTTTTGCTGGAAAACCTTGTTTACACCACTCGAATCTTCCCCAATGCACTTCCAACACTCTTTTATGCTTTCAACACATTCCCTAAGGACATATAGACCCATTGGAACATATACGCCATAATTCCAAACACATATATTAACATAAGACCCATAAGTGTACAAAACCACACTTGGGCACTATTCACATACTATTCATTCTTAGTGAAATGAGATTTCGGGGCTCTACAGGTAATGTTGGTAAGAACTCTACCACTTTTATTGAAAATGTCTTACTTGTTGAAGACCTTACACATAATTTGATTACTATTAGTCAATTGTGAGACAAAGGATTTGTCGCGACCCAAAATACCCCCTAAGAGTTAGGGATACTTTAGCTCGAGGCACACGTAACAACCAGTCAAAGTACACAGACATTCATAGCGGAAATGATTTAAAACACATAGCGGAAGCAGAAAATATAATTAAACACTCTTATTGCAAGGTCCAAGTATGAACCAACAAAAATACGCAAATATATATCCAGAATGTGGAGTGGACAAGTCCCACTCTCAACATAAAAAAAACGTCTCATCCCTTCCTAACATAGTCCAAAGAAGTCAAAGTCGTGATGCCTATCTAGCGAACCATTATCCTGGTAGTGGTCCACAGAAGGCTCCGGCTCGTAGTATTCTTCCTCTATCCAAGGCTCCGTACCACACAAGTCGAAAGGAATCCGAGCACCTGCCAATGAGAACAAATATCGGCTGAACGTGAAATACTCAACGTATACATACTACCAACAATAAGCAATAATATCATGGAGCATACAAATCATGGAGACTGAAATCCTTAAAACACACTGAAGCGTAGAAATGGTGAAATAGCACATATGATGAAAACCAAAACCGAAACAGTGTGAGTCATGCGATAATCATAGCCTTGTGAGTTCATTGAGTTAAATCCATAGATTTCCTTAGAGTCATTTATGATCCATAGAGACATAGAGCGATACTGTAGAGCAAAACCATAAAGATAAACTATGGAGATCTTAGAACATTTTCATTTATGATGCTTGGAGCTTGTGAACCGATCTTAGACATTATCCTAGAGTTCTTGTGAGTTTAATATGATCCTTGGAGCTTGTGAACTGATCTTAGACAATATCATGGAGTTTCTTAAAAATCATCGTGTGAGTCCTTTACAAAAAACCTTTTCTAGAACTTTGAGAAATCCATGGAAAACCTTGGTTTATGCGAGACATGCAAACATATGAAAGTAATAACATGTTTAAGCACCAAAAGCCCTTAGAGACACTAAACCAAACACATAGAGCGCATAATAATGTTAGTTTACATCCAAGTATAAAACAACATCACACACCATATCAAACTAAGATTTATAGTATAGAATGGGAAGAACATCATGTGGTAACTGGTATTATCACAAGATTGGTAGTAGATTGTATCTACCTTGATGAAACCGATAAAGTTGACTCCAAAAGTTTGGAGAAGTAAAAACCTCGAGTTCATAGTTGAAAAACACCAAAGAAGGGAAGAAACTTGATCTTTCCTTCAAGCTTGAGCAAACCCTAGCCTCTCTCCTTCTTCTCCTCTCAAATCTCTCTCAAATTCATGCCTTAATGGTTTCTAAAACCCTAAGGCACGAGATGGGCCTTTTATAGGCAAAGGGGCAGTGGTTAAATACTTAAAAACCCTTAATGAAAAAATTCTACGTATAACTGATCGATCGGTGGTTAAGACCGAGTGATCGGTGACTTACTGAGAGATCGGTGGTTTCGACTGAGAGATCGGTTGAAAACACCCTCTCTGGAATTTTCCCCAATACAAAATATTTGACCAGTCGACAACTACCAATCGATCGGTAGATAACCAGTTGATTAGTGTTTTTACCGAGAGATCAGTGATCCCCTATTTTTGCTGCAAAACCCTTTTTCCATTACTTGGACCTTCTCTGTAACGCCTCGGAATTTTAAATAATAAAATTTTGTGTTTGTTGGTCCTTAACTAGGGTTAAATACTTGAGTGTTTGTTAAATTAATAAAAAGTGAGTTTTGCTCGAGATTGAAGTGCACCGAGGAAATCTTAGTATCTTTTCACGAAAATTGAACACAGTGTGTCGGTTGACTACCGGGACACAATCCTATCGTATCTGTTCCGTCAGATATCATTTCACGAGACCGTGGGGCCATTATGTGTGATAAAATTGAGAAAAATGGAAAATTTTCAGATTTCCAAAAATTAAGTGGGACCTAATATTTGTTGGGGATCCTAATAGAAATCCGTGCGGCTGGTACTAATGCGCGCTGGTCAGCTGTGGAGACTAATGTCTGTCGTCTCGGTAGTTAGTTATCTCAAACGAAGAAACGGTGGCCTGTTTTGTGTCCGAAATCAGGAAATTAGTGGGTTTTGCAATTTTTGTCCAGACTTACTTTTGACTGTCAAAACATAATATTTTTCCCCAAAATTTCTACAACAGGTGTCGGACTGTCCCAAGTTCGGTCACCTAAAGTTTTGTCATAATCGGGCATCATGAAGTAGGGTTTCAGACGCCGTATACGCGAGAAATATGGAATAATAGTCAAATGGTCAAACCGTTGACTTGGTCAACGGGACCATTAATGGTGGTCATGTGCATGGCACATGACCTTTGATTTATAAATAGGGGCCAGACCCTTCATTCTCACATTTTGCAACAGTGGGGGAGTTCTGCCAACTCCCTTTCTAGAGAGAGAAAGTAGAGAGAGGGAGGAAAGAGAAAAGAGGAGAGAGAAAGAAGAAAGAAAAAAAAAGGGAGGTCCACCTTGACATATTTTGACGCTCCCGACGCGTTGGCGACATTTATTTTCTTTCCCGGTGCCTCGATCAACGTGTAGAGAGAGAAAGGGAGAAATATAGAGGGAGAAAGTGAAGGTGTGAGGGCAAGGGCTTCACCTTGTGGTTGATAGTCCTCTCGAGCGCGTTGGCGGTGTCCGTTTCAGTCCTATACACCTCGAAGTGCGTGAAAGAAGTAAAAACCCCTTCCATCTCTTCTCTTTTCCCTAGTATTTGCAATATTCTTTATGTGAAATATATGCGCGTTGATGGAAAAGGGTCTGAGACCCCATGGATATGTTATGGGAAGGTGGTTGTGCGTGGAAAATGAGTAGAGGGGTGTAAGCCTCGGTCTCAGGTCTCAAAACCTCAAATTTAGACTCACAGTGTAAAAGGCGTGGATGGGAAAAGGGTTGGAAACCCCTACGTGATGTTGTGATGTTATTTGGACTTTCGGGGAGCCCAGATCTGGTCCTGGGTAAATTATATCGTCACCCTAGGGTGTCAAAAAGTTGTTTTACAGGTTGTATAAGGCTATGGACACATCCATTAGCTTGGAAACGTTCCCTAACAGGACGGGGTGTTACTGGATTTGGTTCACGGGTGCGAGGCCTGAGTATTTCAGTTAACCAATCGAGGCTTGGGTTAACTGGGGTTCACCTATGGTTAGAAAACCTAACCAGGGTTAAAATATAATCCTCCGTGACTGATAGTCGGGAGTGGGTGGATTTGATATCCATAGATCCTCTTTGACTAGGTCATGGGAGAACAGATGGTTGTGCTATTTGAAAGATATGCCGTACCGAGGCTGAGTTAGCAGGTTGTGATGTCTCTGATAGATATGCCATCCGTACCGTGACTGAGTCAGATGGTTGTGTTATCTGATAGATGTGCCATACTGAGGTTGAGTCAGTAGGTGGTGATGCCTCTGATAGATATGTCGTCCGTATCGTGGCTGAGTTAGAGGATTGTGTTATCTGATAGATATGCCGTGAGGGTAGAAGTCCCCACCGTGGCTGAGTCAGATGGTTGTGTTTTCTGATAAATATGTTGTACCGAGGCTGAGTCGATAGGTTATGATGCCTCTGATAGATATGTCGTCCATACCATGGCTGAGTCAGATGGTTGTGTTATCTGATAGATATACCGTGAGGATAGAAGTCCCCATCGTGGCTAAGTCAGATGGTTGTGTTATCTGATAGATATGCTGTACCGAGGCTGAGTCAGTAGGTTGTGATGCCTCTGATAGATATGTCGTCCGTACCGTGGCTGAGTCAAATGGTTGTGTTATCGGATTGATATGCCGTGAGGATAGAAGTCCCCACCGTGGCTGACTCAGATGGTTGTGTTGTCTTTGATCTGATAGATATGCCATGAGGATAGAATTCTGCACCATGGCTGAGTCAGATGGTTATATTGCCTGATAGAGATGTCGTGAGGCTAAAGTTCCTCACCGTGGCTGAGATCAGACGATTGTGTTGGTTCGAGCAGGTGAAGGCCCGGATTATGTATCGAGCCTATGGACTCAAGGTTGTACGGAGTCTAATGACTCAAGGTAGTACGGAGTCGATGGACTCAAAGTTATACTGAATCTAAGGACTCGAGGTTTGATTTCATTAGGTGTAAGCCCGGTTGATCTCGATAGTTATCATGGGGGTATGGGACGCCATGGTAACAAAATTATTATTAACAGATTTGGAAATGGATAACGAGTCTACGAACTCTAACTTGGATATTGTGTCTATGAACTCAGGTTGAATATAAGCAAAGGCCAGTTGGTTGAGTCTGCGGACTCAAGGATAGAGTGTGAGCGGTTGTCTGGGATGGTAACCTAGTGGTGTAGATAATGATTGGATGAACTTGGAAATTGAGGTTGGGAACCTCAAAATAGGATGAATTAGTCCTGAGTGACCTCGGGTCACGGATTATAAGATTATATATTATTATAATATGAGAATTGTATTGCAACACTATATCGTTATTGATGATGATGATTGTTACTAGGTGGAAAATAGCCTAGATGGATTGTGGATTTTGCTGGGCTCTATAGCTCACTCCTCTCATTTTATGTCTTCCGATTTGGAAGCAGTTGCCGATTGGTAAGGAGTTATACTTGATGAATTCTGAAAGTGTACCAGTGCAGTTGTGGCGCTAAAAGTAACGGCTATTATAGCCAGTGAGGTAACGTATTTGCTTATGATGGGTTATTGTGATGACCGGTTGTTACTGCTTATGTAAGCTCATCAGAAAAGTTGGAAAATCCCCACATTTTCATGGGTAAAGTCTTCTGCATGCGTGGTTATGACGGACGAGCATGCGTCTTGGAACTTGATTTCCCAGTCGCGGGTTTGGGGCGTCACAGTTGGTATCAGACCTAAAAGCAATAACCATCATAAGAAATCGTAATCGATACACTCTTGGTTTTAAATCAAACGACGATTTGAAACCTTGGGTATATGAGGAGTGAACGCTAGAGAGATATTTCATCTCCAGGAGAGTGTAAGAAATAGTCTAACTAGATTGGAAGAGGATTAAGGATAGATGAGTGATATATTTTGGATGATCTTTTGATGAAATAGATTTTTGGATATCCCTATTGTGAAATAGTAAAGCGTTGTTGTTTTCGTGATAGGAAGAACAATGCCGCCCCGACGAGCACCTGAGGGTACACTGGCTGGAGCCTATGAGGCTATTGCTGCCTTGGCTAATTTGATACAGCAGCAACAGACTCAAAATATGAGCGGAAATGGTAACCGTATTCCCATCGCTACCATTCCAGAGCATGGGAATGTGACCCGACTAGAAAAGTTCAAGAGGCTGGGACCTTCAGTCTTTACGGCTACTACTGTTCCGTTAAAAGCAGAAAACTGGATTAGGGGCTTAGAGAAGATATTTCAGGCTATGTCTTGTCCGGAGGACACCAAGCCAGAGTTCGCCATTTTCATGCTCGAGGGAGAGACAAAACATTGGTGGACTACAGTTGAGAGAACAGTTCCAAATGATCAAAAGCCCGTGAGTTGGGCAAAGTTCACAGAGTTGTTCTACGAATGATATTTCTCCGCGTCCATGAAGAAGAATAAGGAAATGGAATTTCTACAGTTAACCCAGGGAAACATGACAGTCAGCGAGTACGAACAACGCTTTAACCAATTCTCCAGCTTTGCAGCCAAGTTTGTAGAGGACGAAATATGGAGAGTGGAAAAGTTCGAAGAAGGATTACGACCTGCTATAAAAGGGAAGTTAGCTGCTCAAAGATTTACATCATTTTCTGAACTTCTAGATAGAGCACTCAGGGTAGAGAGAGTACATGAAGGAATGGCTAAAGCAAGTGTTGGCAAAAGAAATGGTCCGATAGAAAAGTCAGGGGAAAATAAAGAAGTGAGAGATAGGGACAACAAGAGGAAATTTGGAGACTTCAATAAAAATACTACTTCAGAAGAGGCTAAGCAGCGAAATTGTGAGCGTTGTGGTCGGTTCCATCGGACGGAAGACTTTAAGGCCGGGGTTTGCTACCAGTGCGGCAAGCCAGGCCACATCAAGAAATATTGCCCAACCTTGTAACAGCAGTCAGGTAATGGAGGAAAAGGCCAAAATTCGGGCAGTGGAGGAAAGGGTCGTGTTTTTGCTATGACACAAGTAGAAGGCCAACTCGACGATGACATCGTCGAAGAGAAACTTTAGACGTCTGCGTCCTACCTTAATAGATGTGTTACTCTTTTGTCTTAGTGTGTTTTGGATAAGGATTGTATAGGAGGAAAACATCTTAATGTATGCATTTTGTGATAAGTATGGAATGATTTCATAATATAAATATTTTGGCTATTTTAATTCTTGAGAAATTCGAAAACCCGAAGATATTAATAGTTTACAATGAGAATACTAAAATGGATACCCTCCACTATTGGGAGATATAAGTTGATCAAATTTCGAGGGTGAATTTTATAAGGAGGGGAGATGGTAACGCCCCGGAATTTTAAATAATAAAATTTTGTGTTTGTTGGTCCTTAACTGGGGTTAAATACTTGAGTGTTTGTTAAATTAATAAAAAGTGAGTTTTGCTCGGGATTGAAGTGCACTGAGGAAATCTCAGTATCTTTTCGCAAAAATCGCACACAGTGTGCCGGTCGACTGCTGGGACGCAACCCTATCGTATCGGCTCCATTAAGTATCATTTCGCGGGACTGCGGGGCCATTATGTGTGATAAAATTGAGAAAAATGGGAAATTTTCAGATTTTTAGAAATTAAGTAGGACCCAATATTTGTTGGGGATCCTAATAGAAATCAATGCGGCTGGTACTAATGCATGCCAGTCGGCTGTGGGGACTAATGTCTGTCGTCTTGACCGTTAGTTATCTCAAACGAAGAAACGGTGGCCTGTTTTGTATCCGAAATCAGGAAATTAGTGGGTTTTGTAATTTTCGTCCAGACTTACTTTTAACTGTCAAAACACAGTTTTTTTCCCTGAAATTTCTACAACAGGTGTTGGACTGTCCCAAGTTTGGTCACTTAAAGTTTCGTCATAATTGGGCATCATGAAGTAGGGTTTCAGAGGCCGTATATGCGAGAAAAATGGAATAATAGTCAAACGGTCAAACCGTTGACTTGGTCAATGGGACCATTAATGGTGGTCATGTGCATGGCACATGACCTTTGATTTATAAATAGGGGCTAGACCCTTCATTCTCACGTTTTGCAACAGTGGGGGAGTTCAGCCAACTCCTTTCCTAGAGAGAGAAAGTAGAGAGAGGAAAGAGAAAAGAGGAGGGAGAAAGAAGAGAGAAAAGAGGAGAGAAAAAGAAGAGAGAAAAAAAAGGGAGGTCCACCTTGACATATTTCGACGCTCCCGATGCGTTGGTGACATTTATTTTCTTCCCCAATGCCTTGATCAACGTGTAGAGAGAGAAAGGGGAGAAATCTAGAGAGAGAAAGTGAAGGTGTGAGGGCAAGGAGCTTCACCTTGCGGTTGATCGTCCTCCCGAGCGGGTTGGCAGTGTCTGTTTTAGTCCTATATGCCTCGAAGTGCGTGAAAGAGGTAAAAACCCCTTCCATCTCTTCTCTTTTCCCTGTTATTTGCTATATTCTTTATGTGAACTGTATGCGCTTTGATGGAAAAGGGTTTGAGACCCTGTGGATATGTTATGGGAAGGTGGTTGTGCGTGGAAAATGAGTAGAGGGGTGTAACCCTCAGTCTCGGGTCTCAAAACCCCGGATTTAGACTCACTGTGTAAAAGGCGTGGATGGGAAAAGGGTCAGAAACCCCTATGTGATGTTATGTGGACTTTCGGGGAGCCCAGATCGGATCCCGCTTAAATTGTATCGTCACCCTAGGGTGTCGAAAATTTATTTTGCAGGTCGTATAATGCTATGGACACATCCATTAGCTTGGAAACGTTCCCTAACGGGACGGGGTGTTACTAGATTTAGTCCACGGGCGCGAGGCCCGAGTATTTCAGTTAACCAAGCGAGGCTTGGGTTAACTGGGGTTAACCTGTGGTTAGAAAACCTAACCAAAGTTAAAATATAATCCTCTGTGACTGATAGTCGGGAGTGGGTGGATTTCATATCCATAGATCCCCTTTGACTAGGTCATAAGAGAACAGATGGTTGTGCTATCTGATAGATATGCCGTACCGAGGCTGAGTCAGTAGGTTATGATGTCTCTGATAGATATGCCGTCTGTACCGTGGCTAAGTCAGATGGTTGTGTTATCTGATAGATATGTCGTACTGAGGCTGAGTCAGTATGTTGTGATGCCTCTGTTAGATATGCCGTCCGTACTGTGGCTGAGTTAGAGGATTGTGTTATCTGATAGATATGCTGTGAGGATAAAAGTCCCCACCGTGGCTGAGTACGATGGTTGTGTTAACTGATATATATGCCATGAGGATGGAAGTCCCCACCGTGGCTGAGTCAGATGGTTGTGTTATCTGATAGATATGCCGTACCGAGGCTGAGTCTGTAGGTTGTGATGCCTCTAATAGATATGTCGTCCGTACAATGGTTGAGTCAGATGGTTGTGTTATCTAATAGATATGCCGTGAGGATAGAAGTCTCCACCGTAGCTTAGTCAGATGGTTGTGTTATCTGATAGATATGCCGTACCGAGGCTGAGTCAGTAGGTTGTGATGCCTCTGATAGATATGTCGTCCGTACCGTGGCTGAGTCAGATGGTTGTGTTATCTGATAGATATGCCATACCGAGGCTGAGTCACTAGGTTGTGATGCTTCTGATAGATATATCGTCCGTACCGTGGCTGAGTCAGATGGTTATGTTATCTGATAGATATGCCGTGAGGATAGAAGTCCCTACCGTGGTTGACTCAGATGGTTATGTTGTCTGTGATCTGATAAATATACCGTGAGGATAGAATTCTCCATCATGGATAAGTCAGATGGTTATGTTGTCTGATAGAGATGCCGTGAGGCTAAAGTTCCACGCCGTGGCTGAGATCAGACGATTGTGTTGGTTCGAGCGGGTGAAGGCCCGGATTATGTATCGAGTCTATGGACTCAAGGTTGTATGGAGTCTATGGACTCAAAGTTATATGGAGTCTAAGGACTCAAGGTTTGATTTCATTGGGTGTAAGCCCGGTTGATCTCGATAGTTATCATGGGGGTATAGGACGCCATGGTAACAAAATTAATATTAACAGATTTGAAAATGGATAGCGAGTCTACGAACTCTAACTTGGATAATGCGTCTATGAACTCAGGTTGAATACGAGCGAAGGGCGGACTCAAGGATGGAGTGTGAGCGGTTGTCTGGGATGGTAACCTAGTGGTGTTGATGATGATTGGATGAACTTGGAAATTGAGGTTGGGAACCTTGAAATAGGATGAAATAGTCCTGAGTGACCTCGGGTCACAGATTACGAGATTATATATTATTATAATATGAGAATTGTATTACAACACTATATCGTTATTGATGATGATGATTGTTACTAGGTGAAAAATAGCCTAGATGGATTGTGGATTTTGCTGGGCTCTATAGCTCACTCCTCTCATTTTATGTCTTCAGATTTTGAAGTAGTTGCCAATTGGTAAGGAGTTATACTTGATGAATTCTGAAATGTACCGGCATAGTTGTGGGGCCAAAAGTAACGGCTATTTTGGGCTGTCACATTCTCCAATCCAATTCTAGCACCTTTATACAATCAAAACACACTTCTTTAGGCTATAAACACCCATCAACTCATGCACACAATATATCCCAACATTTTCATTAGTATAAACTGATTAATGTACAAAACTACGCATTTTCACTATTCACACACTATTCACTACTTAGTGAAACGAAGATTCGGGGTTCTACAGGATTAAATGTGTCTTTTAAATCCAATGTTTGCATCATTAAGCATAAAGATAACATTACTATCTTATTCATAGCTCATAGACAGGAAAATGTATATACAATTGACTTTGATAAACTTATCTCTCAAAACATTATGTGTTTTTCAGCTATTAATAAAAGTAGTTGGTTATGGCATAAAAGGTTAGGCCATGCAAGTATGGATTTACTATCAAAATTATCTTGAAAAGATCTAGTTAAAGGCTTACCAAAAACCAAGTTTTTAAAAGATAAAGTTTGTGATGCTTGTCAACTAGGTAAACAAATCAAATCATCTTTCAAAAAGAAACTAGTAATATCTACCTCTAGACCTTTAGAATTATTACATATGGATTTGTTTGGATCTAATGATGTTGCTAGTTTAGCCAGTAAACTTTATACATTTGTTATTGTTGATGACTACTCTATATTTACTTGGATATTATTTCTATCTCATAAAAATGAAGTGCATGTTCTATTTGAAAAATTCTGTAAAAGAGTTCAAAATGAAAAATGTTACTCCATTAATTCTGTAAGAAGTGATAGAAGTGGAGAATTCAAGAATAAAGAGCTTGAATCCTTTTGTGAAGAAAATGATTTTAACCATAATTTCTCCGCCCTTAAAACTCCTCAACAAAATGGAGTACTTGAAAGAAAGAATAGATCATTACAAGAAATGGGTAGGACCATGTTAAATGAACATAATTTACCTAACTATTTTTGGGCTGAAGCCATTAACACTTCTTGTTATGTGATTAATAGAGTGGTTATTAGAAACAAGTTAAACAAAACTCCTTATAAACTTTGGCATGGTAGATCACCCAATATTGGTTACTTTAAAGTATTTGGTTGCAAATGTTATATTCTTAATAGTAAACCAAATTTGAAGAAATTTGAACCAAAATCTGATGAAGGAATTTTTCTTGGATACTCTACTAATAGCGAAGCTTATAGGGTGTTGAATAAAACCTCTTTAATTGTTGAAGAATCTATGCATGTTATTTTTGACAAATCCAATCATTTTAAATCTAAAAATCTTGAAGATGATGATCAAACTAACGAATTAGATAATTTATATAAGGATATAGCAAACTTGGAAATCAACAAAGAAGAAAATGCAAACCTAGATAATGCTATTAACTTAGAATAAAATGAAATTCATCTACCTAAGGCATAGAGGTTAATTAAAGATCATCCTAAAGAACAAATTCTTAGTAATATGGATCAAGGTGTAAGAACTCCAAGAAACACATGTAATAAACTTGCATTTCTCTCTCAAATTGAACCTAAGAATGCTCTCGAAGCAATTAATGATGAATCTTGGGGAATTACTATGTAAGAAGAATTAAACCAATTTGAAAGAAATCAAGTGTGGAATTTAGTGCCTAGACCTAAAAGCAAATCTATAACAGGTACTAAATAGGTTTTTAGAAATAAAAAGGATGAAGAAGAAAATATTGTTAAAAATAAAGCTAGACTAGTTGCTCAAGATTACAACTAAGAAGAGGGGATTGATTATGATGAAATATTTGCCTCTGTTGCTAGACTTGAAGCTATTATGATGTTGCTTGCTTATGCTTGTTATAAAGATTTTAAACTTTATCAAATGGATGTTAAAAGTGTTTTCTTAAATGAATTTATTTCTGAAGAAGTTTATGTAGAACAACCTCCTTATTTTGAAAATCACAAAATGCCTAACCATATATTTAAGCTCACTAAAGCACTTTATGGTTTAAAGCAAGCTCCTAGAGCTTGGTATGATAGACTTAGTGGCTTCCTACTTAAAAAAGAGTTCATTAAAGGTAAAATTGATACTTCCTTGTTTATAAAATCCAAAAATAATGATATGCTTTTGGTTCAAATCTATGTTGATAATATCATTTTTGGATCTATTAATGAAACTCTTTGTCAAGAATTTGCAAAGACCATGCAGGATGAATTTGAAATGAGTATGATGGGAGGATTAAACTTCTTCCTTGGACATTAAATCTAGCAATCCAAGGAAGGCATTTTCATAAGTCAAGCCAAGTACACTAGAGAGCTGCTCAAGAAGTTTGGTATGGACAACTCAAAGAATGTTGATATTCCTATGAGCCCAACCACAAAACTGGCTAAAGATGAAAAAAGGCTTAAGTGTAGAAGAAACAAAATATCGAGATATGATTGGTATTTTATTGTATTTAACTAATAGTAGGCCTGATATTATGTTTAGTGTTTGTATATGTACTAGATTTCAAGCTAATCCTAAAGAATCACACATGACTGCAATCAAAAGAATTTTTAAATACTTAATTGGAACAATTGATATAGGATTATGGTACCCTAAGAACACATCACTAGAACTAGTTAGTTATTCTGATGCAGACTTTGCTGGTTGTAAAGTTGATCGGAAAAGTATTAGTGGCTCATGTCACTTCTTAGAACACTCTTTAGTTTCATGGTTATGTAAGAAACAAAACTCTGTAGCTCTATCAAGAGCTGAGGCTGAATATATAGTAGTTAAGAGTTGTTGTGCTCAAACATTATACATGAAATAACAATTAAAAGATTTCAAATTATTTTATGATAAGATTCCAATTAAATGTGATAACACAAGTGTAATATGTATGACAAAGAATCAAATTCAATATTCAAGAACAAAACATATTGAAATAAGATATCATTTCATAAGGGATTATGTTCAAAATGGAGATGTAATGTTGGAATTTGTTGAAACTAACAATCAACTTGCAGACATATTCACTAAACCTCTCTCTTATAAAAGATTTAGTAATTTAAGAAGACAATTAGGCATGGCTAGTCTCGATGACATCAATTGAAAAATATGCCTAAAGTAGAACAAAACAAAAAAAATTTATGTGAAAATTGATTGATTGTGTTAGAATAATATCTTAACTTGATGTGTGGTTTTTCATGCTTTCAAATCTCTTAAAATCATTTATAAAAAGTTTTTAATGCTTTGGAAATCCGTCCAGATAACAAAATTTGAAATTTCAAAATTTTACCTGGACTCGTCGACGAGTCCTCTCCACTCGGGGATGAGTGAGCTATAGGTTTTGAAGATTTTCAGTTCTGTCTCAACTCGACGACGAGTCTTAGCTACTTGACGATGAGTGCTTTGAAATTTTCTGACTTTTGAAGCCACTCAACGACGAGTCAGACCTACTCGTCGATGAGTGCCCTCGAGACTATAAATTTTAACCTAATTTTCATTTCATTTTCACTATTTTATTGTTCAAATCCTATTTCCCTTGCAATCTTCAACCCTCCAATCCTCTTCCCTAACCTTCTAATCTTCTCAAACTCTACCTCATTACCAATGGCTCAACGTGTGAAGAACTCCTCTTTGCCAAAGAAGAAGGCCACGACAGCTGAGAAAGGAAAAAGAAAGTTGGGGAATCATCTCAAAGCCAAACACCTTCCCAAGAAGAACCTCTCGAACTATTCAAGACCCTTGCGGCCCAAGAGAACTATATGAGGTACTTCATCAAGCGTTAACTAGTCTATGGTAAAGTTCCCGATTTTGAATTCCTTAAAGGTGTAGGTCTTGATTTCATAGTTTCAAAATTCCATACTCTTAGATGGCATAGGTTCCTTGAACTCCGAGAATCCATCTACCTTGACTTATGTAAACAATTTTACTCCAATCTCACTTTTGACAAAACAGCCCAAAAATTTCATTCTTATGCACATGGAAAGATTATATCTTTCAATATGGGCGAACTTAGAACAATTTTAAAATTGCCAACCGGCACATTCCAAGAATATACCACGAATCGATGGGTTTCCCATGAGGGATTCAATGTCATTGAGGCATTGAAAGTGACGTGTGTCAATAAAGACATCACTAACCCTATTCCTCCAAAGCTCAAGGATCTTACCCTTGTTGCTCGCCTTGCATACCACATCATTACATATGATATCATTCCCCATGGTGGTTGCAGGGATTTCATTACTTTCTTTGATGTATTTCTCATTTGGTGTATTTTGACTACCCAGCACATGGACCTATCTTTCATCATTGTTAATGTGATGAAAGATACTGCCAAAAGGACCATTGGTAGACTTCCATATGGTCTTGCTCTCACTCGTGTATTTAAATATTTCAAAATTCCTATCAGGAAAAAAAGTCCATTTTTGATTCTGATGTCTACTCAAAGGCTACCATTATGAGAATGGGTTACTCTTATGTTGAATCCAGTAATGTTTGGGTCCAAAAATCCCAAACCATTCCTACCTCTGACCTTCCTGACACCTCTATCCTTACTCCCATTCCTCCACCTTCTCACTCCACTCCTACTGCTCCTTCCATCTCTGTTCCACACTCATCCCCTCCTCATTCTCCTATACTCCCTTCTACTCTATCTCCCATCCATACATCTTCTCCCATTATTGAGCCAGTGATGCAACTAGAGACAAAGATTGCAGATCAGCCAGCACATACAAATCCAGAGGATGAGCTAGTTACTGAGGCTGAGGCTGACCTTGATTGGGGAGATATCATGG
This sequence comes from Tetracentron sinense, assembly GCA_015143295.1. Classification (NCBI taxonomy): domain Eukaryota; kingdom Viridiplantae; phylum Streptophyta; class Magnoliopsida; order Trochodendrales; family Trochodendraceae; genus Tetracentron; species Tetracentron sinense. Next base: position 9,229,581 of record CM026567.1, on the reverse strand, counting down.
TTGGCACTGATTTGCCTGAGTCCTCACATAGATAGGCTTCAGACCATTTTGAGGATCCAAGACACCCTTTTGGTTCCCCTTCCAGGACTGCACCTTCAATTGAGCAGATGAGTATGTTGACTGCCCAGGTTGCCTCCATGGCCTCCACTATAGAGCATTTTCAGTTACCGATCAGTCAGAGGATGCTATAGTTTCAGGATTACCAGAGAGAGTTCTTAGAGAGATTCCAGGCTTCTCAGACAACTCATTTTGAGAGACTCTAGTCAGATACTAGAGAGAGGCTTTCATCTCTAGAGTCAAAGATGGAGCTTATTCAGTCTGAGATGAAGCACACTGAGCCTAGACTTGCCGAGATTGAAATAGCCGGGAGTGTAGTCAAAGACAGAGTTGACTCTATCATCTCCCTGATCCAGAATAAGAATATACATGCTTCAATGGATAGTGAGAAGCTTATGGATGAGGTGAAGGGCATTAGCTGGACTATAAATGTCCAATCAAGCTACGTTTACCAAATGGCCAATCTTTTGAAGGATCAAGCTCCTGTGATAGGTGACATGGCTGGAAAGATTGATACCATTGCCATGGATTCAGCCTCCACCTCTCACAAGCTTCAGTTTGTTCCTATTCCAACTGAAGTCTATATTCCCTCTCACCCTCCTTCTCAAGCTCCTCCACAACAGCCTCCTCAAGCCACTCCTCCCGTGCCACCTGCAGCGGATGTGATCTCCTCTTCCTTTGAAGACCTGTCCAAGACCATCAAGCCTAAGCAGCCTACCTCAAAGCCTAATAGGCCTACCAAGAGGCAGAAGTTTTGATAAAGACTTTCTGATTTCTTTTACTTTTGTATGCTTGATGTAATGTCTGCACTTTCATGTAACGTTTTGATCATATATATGACATTTCTTCTCAATCTTCTCTATTTTTTTCCCTTTATTATTTTTTTGATGTTGTCAAGGGGGGGAAAATGTGAATGTGTGTGAATATGTATGCTTATGAATTATTGGTTTTGATTGTTTTTGAACACAAACAAAATTCTCAAACCTTCTTTGTGGAACTTCTCTTGGTTCCAACTTAAATAAGATAAAACTCAAATTGAAATATTGATCATGGAACATCTCTTGATTCCACAAGTTATGAATAATTCATGTATGATCTTCGAAAATGATCCAATACCTCTCTTATTTTAAATTTGTATTTGATGCATTTGTTAAGGGGGAGCTATCCTCAAATTTTCATACATTAAGGAGGAGCTCATCCCAAGTCATTCATATTATTATTTCATCAACAAAAAGGGGGAGATTGTTAGCCTCAAGATTACAACTCTTAATATACTAAATTGTTTCGATGATAACACAATAATGAAATGACTCTTGATATACTAATATTTTCATTGAGTGTGTAAAAATTTAGTAAAGTAATCCATAAAGATCAAATTTCAAGATATGAAGAATGAAGAACTTGATCTTCCACAAGCTTGAACGATCACCAAGGTCCTCTCCTCCTTCTCCTCTTTAAATCCTCAAAACAATGCACAAAGGGTTTGTGAAACCATAAGGCACGAACCCAGCCCTTTTATAGGCAAAGGGTGAGGGTTAAAGTCTTAATACCCTTAATGAAGAAAATCTGCGTATGACCGTGATCGATCGGTGGTATGGACCGAGGCGATCGGGTGGCTTACCGGTCGATCGGTGTTATGACCGAGAGATCGGTCAAAACACACTCTCTGGAATTTTTCCCCATACAAAAAAGTTGACCGTGCGACAGCTATCGAGCGATCGTAGTGACCGATCGATCGCAGGTAATGACCGAGCGATCGGTCGACCCCTGTTTTGCTGAAAAACCTTGTTTACACCACTCGAATCTTCCCCAATGCACTTCCAACACTCTTTTATGCTTTCAACACATTCCCTAAGGACATATAGAACCCTTGGAACATATACGCCATAATTCCAAACACATATATTAACATAAGACCCATAAGTGTACAAAAACCACACTTGGGCACTCACATACTATTCATTCTTAGTGAAATGAGATTTCGGGGCTCTACAGGTATGTTGGTAAGAACTCTACCACTTTTATTGAAAATGTCTTACTTGTTGAAGACCTTCACATAATTTGATTACTATTAGTCAATTGTGAGACAAAGGATTTGTCGCGACCCAAATACCCCCTAAGAGTTAGGGATACTTTAGCTCGAGGCACACGTAACAACCAGTCAAAGTACACAGACATTCATAGCGGAAATGATTTTAAAACACATAGCGGAAGCAGAAACTATAATTAAACACTCTTATTGCAAGGTCCAAGTATGAACCAACAAAAATACGCAATATATATCCAGAATGGAGTGGACAAGTCCCACTCTCAACATAAAAAAAACGTCTCATCCTTCCTAACATAGTCCAAAGAAGTCAAAGTCGTGATGCCTCTAGCGAACCATTATCCTGGTAGTGGTCCACAGAAGGCTCCGGCTCGTAGTATTCTTCCTCTATCCAAGGCTCCGTACCACACAAGTCGAAAGGAATCCGAGCACCTGCCAATGAGAACAATATCGGCTGAACGTGAAATACTCAACGTATACATACTACCAACAATAAGCAATAATATCAGGAGCATACAAATCATGGAGACTGAAATCCTTAAAACACACTGAAGCGTAGAAATGGTGAAATAGCACATATGATGAAAACCAAAACCGAAACAGTGGGAGTCATGCGATAATCATAGCCTTGTGAGTTCATTGAGTTAAATCCATAGATTTCTTAGAGTCATTTATGATCCATAGAGACATAGAGCGATATGTAGAGCAAAACCATAAAGATAAACTATGGAGATCTTAGAACATTTTCATTTATGAGGCTTGGAGCTTGTGAACCGATCTTAGACATTATCCTAGAGTTCTTGTGAGTTTAATATGATCCTTGGAGCTTGTGAACTGATCTTAGACAATATCATGGAGTTTCTTAAAAAATCATCGTGTGAGTCCTTTACAAAAAACCTTTTCTAGAACTTTGAGAAATCCATGGAAACCTTGGTTTATGCGAGATGCAAACATATGAAAGTAATAACATGTTTAAGCACCAAAAGCCCTTAGAGACACTAAACCAAACACATAGAGCGCATAATAGTTAGTTACATCAAGTATAAAAAACATCACACACCATATCAAACTAAGATTTATAGGTATAGAATGGGAAGAACATCATGTGGTAACTGGTATTATCACAAGATTGGTAGTAGATTGTATCTACCTTGATGAAACCGATAAAGTTGACTCCAAAAGTTTGGAGAAGTAAAAACCTCGAGTTCATAGTTGAAAAACACCAAAGAAGGGAAGAAACTTGATCTTTCCTTCAAGCTTGAGCAAACCCTAGCCCTCTCTTCTTCTCCTCTCAAATCTCTCTCAAATTCATGCCTTAATGGTTCTAAAACCTAAGGCACGAGATGGGACTTTGCAAGTTGCTAAACCCCGATAACATCTCTGGTGTCTGGTATCCTTACCCCTCTCTCTTTTATTATCTTTGATTTTATTTGGTAGTTGTTGTGATAAATTTTAAATTCCGCAAATATCACTTAGAGTAAAATTTTAAATTGCTATAGACCCTATTCACCCCCCCTCTAGGGTCTATTATTTGGGCATCAGGTTGGATTTAACCAATGTTAGGATTGCTAACCGGGGTTAAGGGACAAGTTAACCATGGTTACGCTCGGTAGGCCAATGTTGGGCTCGGTAGGCCATGGGTAAGCCCGGTAGGCTAAGAGATTAGGCTCAGTAAGCCAAAAAGGGGTTTAACCATAAGTTAGGTTTGCTAACCGGGGTTAAAGGGGGAGTTAACCATAGTTAGGGATGCTAACCATGGTAAAAAGGTCCAAATTAGAACTTTTTGGTCTCTTTGCATTTGTTGAATGTTTTTGACATTTTTATAGATTTTTACAAGGATTAAGAGGCCTTAACCATGGTTAAAAGTTAATCGGGGTTGAGTTAACCCGAGTTAATAGGTCTGGTCTGGTCAGGGTGGGCCTAGATTGTTAGACATGATGTCTAAAAAATTCATTTAGATTGTAAGATTCTTATTAATTAGATTAATAGAGACATCTTCTTTATCTATTGTGTATTCATTATGGGTAATTGACCATGATCATGAGATGATCTATACGATATGAGATACCCACGAAGGTCCATAGGATATTTTGTAGGAAAGCTATGTGATGGGACTATCACAGGCAGATATAGCTTTCCAGTTCGTTATACCTTATATAGTCGCAGCTATGGGTGAAGCTGGGCACTTCACTTATATAGCTGCCATAATGCTAAGATGTTCTCAATGGTTGAGATGTGGTTTTATCTCAAACTATTGTAGTGGAGACTACACATCAACATATGGGTGCTTAAATGTACACTGACTAATTGCATGCAACAAGAGACCTCTTGCATAAACATACTATCAGATAGTTGATCTCTCATTCACATTGAACAGTTTCAATGATCCTTAAATCTGATGAGTTCATTTATAACTAAACAGTAATCTGACTGTTTTGATTCCACCAAAGTAATTTCTACCTGAGGGAGTATGATATGGTGACAGTTGGATAGTTAGAAAGCTGTTCGAGTTATGATAAATTTCAAACAAGAAATCCATGCTCATTAATTTGAGAGATTATCCAAGTTTCGAGTAAGACAGTTTGATTAAGCTTAAATGCAGTGTAGGTCATGTTGAAATCAAATAAGTTTTGAAATATATTCTTATCAAAAGCTTTTCTCAAAATGTTTTACATGAGAAAAAGTTTCTCATGACTTAATCAGATGTCTTGGAAACCCAGATGATTTACAATGGGCTATGAGTTAGATAGTATATTAATCTCGAAGGTCCATTAGAGATAATGTGATTGGAAGGATCAATTGAATTAAAAAATTCATGTGGCGGGATCCTTAATGGTTAATGTTCTTACACTGGGATTCAATTGCAATATGGATATCTCACGTCACTTGCAATTCCGATGTCATTCCTATTTAAGGGTCAATGAGATAACATTGGGTAAGTCAGGGTTAGAATGTCCCAGAGCAATCTGTGGAGATGCTCACATAAGAAATACAAGCTCAATAATAGATTAAATGTTAATCTATAATTTAATTGATTAAATGTTAATCATTAATAAATAGATTAAATATTAATCTATTGTTTAGATTAAAAATTAATCTAAATTAGAGGACATTAATAATGATTATTTAATTAACACAAAATAAGGGGAAATGAGTTTGACCTATATCCATAAAACCCATAAAGTATGGACCTTAAAAGTGGGCCCAAGCCCATGGGATTAAATCCCTAGGGTGGGTGCCCATTTGAGTTTCCTAATTGGATTAGGATTATGTTAGTTAAATAATTATTATATAATAACTCCTTATTTTATGGGATTAGATTCCAATCTTGGAAATCAACAAACATAAGAGATAAGGTTTGAGTTTAGTCAAACCTTGAAGCTCAAGCCTCCCTAGCTCACGCCCCCATGGAAGTTTCCTAATTGGATTAGGATCCCTTATTTGTAGGGAATTGGTTAATCCCTATTAAATAAGAGTTAGTTACAACCCTTTAAATTAGGAATCCTTTTTAGAAAAGGAATCCCAAATTAGGAGGTTTATAAGAACTAATTAATTATGAATTAATTAGGAGTCTATTAAATTAGCAACTCTAAAGGGATAAGAATCATTATTGGATAATGATTAGGAGATCTAGATGTCGATAAGATTCACATTTATAAATACCCCTACACCCAAAAATGTGTGGGAATTTATTCGCATTCAAAAATTCTCCTCCAAACCGTGAGCTGGAGGGAGAGAACTCCCTCTTCAATTTTCGTGGACTTCAAGGTGTCTCCAAGGTTGTTTTGAAGGCTAGAGTTATTGAACCCTAAGATGTTGGGTGATAGAAAGTGTACTCCAATATCCTTCTTCTCTTTGTTCTTCAATACCAAGTAGAGATTCAAAAGCTTCGTGGGGATAGCGAAGAACGAGAATTGAGCTTTGAGTATTTCTTCGAGAAATCTCTACAAAGAGTTCTGACGGTTTGAGTTGATTTTTGCTTCACCGGTGAACATCATTCACCGAGGTAATTCTCTAAACATATAGTTAGTATTATTTTCTTTCTATGGTGTAAAGATCTTTGGGATCCAGTTTTTCACATAAATGTTTTATCTGGATTCCCTTCACAGATATCATGGCAGAGCTTAGAATGGCTTCTTACCTGGTCTGGGCCCTGCGTAAAGTCCAAAATAGCAGAAAACAGGGAATAGCGGTTGACTGTCAACCGCCAATTCCAAACCTTCAAAGATTTGGAATGGCGGTAGAGAGTTCACCGCCATCTCTATCACTTCCAGCAAGGGTTTTACTGGTCTGGTGCAGGGTCAAGGGTGAACCCAAGGGGTTATAGACCCTCCAGGGCTGAACAGGGGATTCCCCTCCTGGGCCCACAGTGGTCATGAACATATTGTAATAGAGAATAAGAATAGCAGTAGACTATCTGTAATGCCCCAAAATACCCCCTAGGAGTTAGGCTATATTTGGGCCCGTTACCTACCATACAACCAACTTGCGGAAGCATATAAGGCAAGCTAAATAGTGAACTGAAAATTTCTTTAATAACTTAACTGTATTCCAAGCACAACTGTTTACAATAACTGAATATAAACTTTGACATGTACATGAAATCCTTGACTTGAGTTGCCAACTTATATGGTACAATATCCCCAACCAAAATTCCCAAATTACATGACTCTCTCTCTCTCCTCCCAACCAGGGCCACAGGCCAACCCTAACCTCTGACTAACACTCCAATAACCTCCTGCTCCCCCTGAGCTGCCTCGATCCTCGTGTAGTGTACCTGCCGACATCAAAGTACGGCTGAGCATGGAATACTCAGCGAGTGCAAACTCCTAGCTAACAATAATAATAAGGAGCAAGACATCATATGCAAGTACTGAAAAGATATAATTCATAATCATTTTAAAACAACATCATCCATAATCATTTATTTAATCACAACTCTAATGAAAACCAATCCACATCTATGAAACATATGAGTCCTTTCTTATGAGCCAGGGGTTAGCACCCGCACATCCCTGGGCTACCAACCCCCTTGACAATTTTAATGCTTTTCTTATGAGCCAGAGGTTAGCACCCTTAACCGGGGCTACCATCCTCCTTGACAGTTCCTTTCATTTCCTTTCTTATGAGCCAGAGGTTAGCACCCTTGACCGGGCTACCAACCTCCTTGACAGTTCCTTTCATTTCCTTTCCTTTCCTTTCTTATGAGCCAGAGGTTAGCACCCTTAACCGGGGCTACCAACCTCCTTGACAGTTCCTTTTTTGTGAGCCAGAGATTAGCACCCGCACAACCCTGGGCTACCAATCTCCTTGACATTTCCATTTGCTGGTGAGAGTTCTTGTGAGATATTCTTGTGAGTAAGAGGTTAGCACCCGCACAACCCTGGGCTACCAACCTCCTTGACATTCCATGTACTTGTGAGCTTTCTTATGAGATATTCTTGTGAGCCAGAGGTTAGCACCCTTAACCGGGGCTACCAACCTCCTTGACATTCCCTTTACTTGTGAGCTTTCTTATAAGATATTCTTGTGAGCCAGAGGTTAGCACCCGCATTACCCTGGGCTACCAACCTCGTTGAAATTCCCTTTACTTGTGAGCTTTCTTATGAGTTTCCTCTTCGTATAACCTTTCTTATCGTTCCTAACATCTTATTCTTATCTTGTGTTTAACTTCATGTAATTGTACTTGGGAATTCAATTCATGCACGCATGCGTGCTTGTGCATAACAATGTGAAACATCGTAGAGACATGAAACTAAAACTTCATATAGCACTTTATTAACATTTCTATAAACTTGTGAGAATTTGAGGAAACATGCAAAGCATTTTCTCATCATTGCCAACTTGGGGAAAAATCCCCAATCATAATTTCATAGCCTTGAGTTTAAATCTCATGCATGCATTTAATCTAACATCTAGTATTCAACGTTTCTATAGGCGTTTATTCATATTTTCATAGCCAACATTGATCAAGCACTTAGTATTTCAATGTTTATGTAGACATGTGAGGAGTTTAACTTGAACATATAAAGCATGCTAACCAAGTTCACCAAGTTGGGGAGAACCCCTAAATCATATTTGCATAGTCTTAATTTCTAAAGTCCATATATGCATTTTATCATAGACCTTGCATTTGACATTCTTGTAGATTATTTTGTTCATGTTTTTCCCATTCAAACATTTCATCAAACACATAGTGTGCATCCATTATGTATACCTTTCCCTTCCACCATTTTCCATCCATCACAATCCACACATCATTACTTAAACATCTTATGCATTTTTGGGGAACTTTAGTTCCTTTCAAAATTTGAAATACAAAATTTAAGTATAATCACTTTTTAAGGGAAAATCTAGGTTATTACTAAGTTAACTAGGAATGGTGTACTAACCTTGAGGATTTACTCTTAATCTTAAGGAAAACCCCCCTTGCTTTGGAATCCTAAGCTTGAGGAAGAACACCACTTTGATTTGGAAGGATCCTTGCTTGATGAGGAAGATTTTTTCTTGACTAAGCTTCTCTTGATCTTCAATCCCAAGCCTTTCTTGCAAAATCCCCAAATCTCAAATCCCATTTTGGTAAATTTCTAGGTTGGAGAAGGAATCCTTGTGTAGAAATCCAACTTGTGGGAGCTTGATTGAAGCTCTTCTTCCACAATTCAAAACCCTCCTTTAAAAATCCCCAAGATCTTCCCTCTTCCTCTTCTAAGAACTCCCTTAGGTTTAGGTTCACCCAAGACCCTCTAATTGATCTCCTATTTAAAGGCAAAGGGGTGAAACCCTAAAAATTTTTGCACAAAAATAGTTGATTCGCGCTCCTACGATCGTTCGTAGGCTTCCTACGATCGATCGTAGCTTGCCCAATAAGTTTCTCACATTTCTGGGTCTTTACGATCGATCGTAGCAATTCTACGATCGTTCGTAGCGCCTCTACGATCGTTCGTAGGGTCCCTACGATCGATCGCAACTTTTGCAGAAAGTTTCAGCATTTTTGCTTTTTCGTAATTCGGCCATAACTTTTGACTCGCTTGTCCGATTTTGACGATTCAACTTGTGTTGGATTTATCTTTCAAAGGAGAACAACTTTCATGTTTTTTACAACTTCTAATTCTTCCTTTTTCTTGGACCATTTTTCCCCTAAACCTGACTGATCCGAAATTGGGTTTCGTCAGTCCAGATTTTAAACCGACCCGACTTCAGAAATCGGTCTTTTAACCTAACACCAACTCAAAACCAAGACAATTGATCAACATGAACCCCGAAGAGGGTTCAATTAACTTTCCAAAAATCCAAGAATCGCTTGATTCCGACTAGCGGTGTGAACAGTAGGACTATTTAAAGTCAAGGGATGCTAAGGCATTCCCATTCTTGACACTTAGAACATTTCGAGTGTTTCACACTTTTTTCATTCGGTTCCAAAACCATAATCACACCTCATGACTCATTAATCCATAGGTTTTTAACACACCTAGGTGATCATGGGGCACACCCCAACATGCATGAGAGGCCCCGGTCTCTTTATGCCTCGCGTAACAGCACTATTCATGACACTATTCCCAGCCCAGGGAACTCGGTTCCGGGTTTCTTCATACATACTAAGGGTATCTTCATACCCCATCTACTTTGAATCCAACCCTTACTCCATTCTCATAACTGACGACCTTAGGTTCTTAAACCAAACCAAAGTAACCTATTGGGCACAACCTATATGCATGGGAGGCCCCGGCCGCCACAAATCCCTTGAATCGACATTATTCATACCACTATACATTTAATGCTTTGAGTATGGTTTTATACTCTTTGCATGTTTTCTCAAAACACCTTACACTTCTTGATTCTAACATGAAACTCACATCGCACTTAGTCTATGAGGGAAACTCTCACTCTCATTAACCAAACCCAACTTATAATAAGGGCCTTTGGCCCTTACAATACTAGTGTCCTCGACATTATTCACTTAAACAGTGAACCAAATTTTCGGGGTTCTACATCCTCCCCCCCTTATAGGAATTTCATCCTCGAAATTAGAATGCTACGTGTACAAGAGAGGGAACCCTTCCTGCACTTCGTTTTGCTCGAACGAGCCTTTGTACTTAGTAACCTAAGACATGACAGGATTTATCAATCCGGTGCCGACCCACACCTAACTAGGCACCCGCTCATTAGCAAGGCGCCCTTGACTAACCACCGTCAAGCAAGTACATAAATCATATATTTTATATAGATAGCATGTTATATACAGGCAACACATCACACTTCGTTGAAGTAGGTATAATATACATATGAGTATACGGCTTGACCACCTTAGACATGGCACAAGGGTGTGTTGATCCAATTTAGACTAACACATAGACTAGGCACTCACCGACTAGCAAGATGCCTTTGATATTAAAACTAAATAGTGTTTTCATTTGTACCCAGCATGTACAAATTCGTACATCGCAACACATTCACGTATAGTTATATTGTAGCAAGTCCGTACATATATAACAATCATAGCAATTCCTATCACTAATTTATAGCTCCACAACTTTGACGGGAGCATAGGCTGCTCATTGCCCAATGGAGTATCACCTTCACTTCTTTTAGTCTATTAAACTCTACCTCGCTTGTCATGCCCCATGGTCAAGTCCTGAGGCAATAGCTAAACGCGAGTTTGATTTGGGAACTAAACTCTTCAATTCCTCGCATTTCAAATACAATATGTTATTATGAAGTTAAGTAATAACAGGTAACGACATACGACCATATTGTACAACATACAATGAAATTACTAGCTAACTTAGCTTCTAAAGCATATTGTAAACCTCAAGGTATATATATTATAGCATACACACCCAATTCTCATACCTAATAGTATAGTCATACAACTAGTTTCCCTAGCGGGGCTACGTTCTCACACTCGGTTAAGGTATAACGAATTACACACTTAAGATTAGGTGACTAGTCTATCCTCGGGATATGACTCCCTATATTGAACTAATACCTTTGCTTGATACCCCTTATGTCGTGGTACCAAACCTAAATTCAAAGTTCATTTGAGTTCAAATTTCAACTCAGAAAATTTCGTGATCCTAGGAAACCCAATGCCTTTGCTCACCCCTGACATCAACTCTAAGAGACTCTAGAGAATCTAGTACCATGCCGAAATTTATTTATTTATTATTATTTTATTTTTTATTTTATTTTTATTTTTAAAAGCACCACCATGTGCTAGGTACTTATTTATAATTAAAGTGCCTAAGATTATTATTAAATAAGTGTATTGTACATATATGTCGAGGCATTCACATCGTAAGATAAGCATAAATTATATAGACACACCAAGGTATATACATACTAATATTACTAGGAATGGATGCCTAGCGTGACTAAGCTTTCTCGTTTTCGATTAGGTATAAATCAACTAGGACTAAGACTAACTGATTAGTCTTATACTTAGAATATAACTCCCCTTTGATTTCCTTGAGCATGATCCTCTAAGTACTTTGAGACATGCATGATGTAAAATGAGATGTGTATGATGCTTATGACCTGTGTGATGCTTATGACATGCGTATGATGCTTATGACATGCGTATGTTGCTTATGATATATATGATGCTTATGAGATGTTCATGATGCTCATGATATGTATGATGCTCATGCCATGCATGACGCTATGTATGATGCTCATGATATGCGTGATGCTTATGCTATGCATGATGTTGATGCCATTCTAAATTCACTAGACCTGTGAGGCAAAAGAGGATCCTATAGTCTTGCTCGGAAGACAACTCCCTAACGAACTCTAATAACACAATGCGACAAAGGACATACCAATTCCTTGTCCACCAACACTTGGGCTAGACTCTAGCCTGAGTATTTCTCAACTCGTAAGTCTAACTAGGAAGCTCGTTCATAAAGCATTGGTTTTCACTTACCATATAACATATAGTATGCACACCATATATCATATAATACCACATAGCAATACCACACATAATAGCATAAGGATATAAATTTTTTGGTTTTCCTAGCGAAGACAAATACTAACTTCGGTTGGAATCAACCTGTTATAGAGAAAGACTAAGTGATTAGTCTACACTTGGAATACGACTCCTAAGGGGCACTTAATGCCTTGATTTACTCGTGGTATTGAACTCTAAGTAGCCCTAGAGACCTAATGCCTAAGCTCTGATACCACCTCTGTAACGCCCCAAAATACCCCCTAGGAGTTAGGCTATATTTGGGCCCGTTACCTACCATACAACCAACTTGCGGAAGCATATAAGGCAAGATAAATAGTGAACTGAAAATTTCTTTAATAACTTAACTGCATTCCAAGCACAACTGCTTACAATAACTGAATATAAACTTTGACATGTACATGAAATCCTTGACTTGAGTTGCCAACTTATATGGTACAATATCCCCAACCAAAATTCCCAAAATACATGACTCTCTCTCTCTCCTCCCAACCATGGCCACAGGCCAACCCTAACCTCTGACTAACACTCCAATAACCTCCTACTCCCCCTGAGCTGCCTCGATCCTCGTGTAGTGTACCTGCCGACATCAAAGTACGGCTGATCATGGAATACTCAGCGAGTGCAAACTCCTAGCTAACAATAATAATAAGGAGCAAAACATCATATGCAAGTACTAAAAAGATATAATTCATAATCATTTTAAAACAACATCATCCATAATCATTTATTTAATCACAACTCTAATGAAAACCAATCCACATCTATGAAACATATGAGTCCTTTCTTATGAGCCAGGGGTTAGCACCCGCACATCCCTGGGCTACCAACCCCCTTGACAATTTTAATGCTTTTCTTATGAGCCAGAGGTTAGTACCCTTAACCGGGGCTACCAACCTCCTTGACAGTTCCTTTCATTTCCTTTCTTATTAGCCAGAGGTTAGCACCCTTGACCGGGCTACCAACCTCCTTGACAGTTCCTTTCATTTCCTTTCCTTTCCTTTCTTATGAGCTAGAGGTTAGCACCCTTAACCGGGGCTACCAACCTCCTTGACAGTTCCTTTCTTGTGAGCCAGAGATTAGCACCCGCACAACCCTGGGCTACCAATCTCTTTGACATTTCCATTTACTGGTGAGAGTTCTTGTGAGATATTCTTGTGAGTAAGAGGTTAGCACCCGCACAACACTGGGCTACCAACCTCCTTGACATTCCATGTACTTGTGAGCTTTCTTATGAGATATTCTTGTGAGCCAGAGGTTAGCACCCGCATTACCCTGGGCTACCAACCTCCTTGACATTCCCTTTACTTGTGAGCTTTCTTATGAGATATTCTTGTGAGCCAGAGGTTAGCACCCGCATTACCCTGGGCTACTAACCTCCTTGACATTCCCTTTACTTGTGAGCTTTCTTATGAGTTTCCTCTTCGTATAACTTTTCTTATCGTTCCTAACATCTTATTCTTATCTTGTGTTTAACTTCATGTAATTGTACTTGGGAATTCAATTCATCCACGCATGCGTGCTTGTGCATAACAATGTGAAACATCGTAGAGACATGAAACTAAAACTTCATATAGCACTTTATTAACATTTCTATAAACTTGTGAGAATTTAAGGAAACATGCAAAGCATTTTCTCATCATTGCCAACGTGGGGAAAAATCCCCAATCATAATTTCATAGCCTTGAGTTTAAATCTCATGCATGCATTTAATCCAACATCTAGTATTCAACGTTTCTATAGGCGTTTATTCATATTTTCATAGCCAACATTTATCAAGCACTTAGCATTTCAATGTTTATGTAGACATGTGAGGAGTTTAACTTGATCATATAAAGCATGCTAACCAAGTTCACCAAGTTGGGGAGAACCCCTAAATCATATTTGCATAGTCTTAATTTCTAAAGTCCATATATGCATTTTATCATACACCTTGCATTTGACATTCTTGTAGATTATTTTGTTCATGTTTTTCCCATTCAAACATTTCATCAAACACATAGTGTGCATCCATTATGTATACCTTTCCCTTCCACCATTTTCCATCCATCACAATCCACACATCATTACTTAAACATCTTATGCATTTTTGGGGAACTTTAGTTCCTTTCAAAATTTGAAATACAAAATTTAAGTATAATCACTTTTTAAGGGAAAATCTATGTTATTACTAAGTTAACTAGGAATGGTGTACTAACCTTGAGGATTTACTCTTAATCTTAAGGAAAACCCCCCTTGCTTTGGAATCCTAAACTTGAGGAAGAACACCACTTTGATTTGGAAGGATCCTTGCTTGATGAGGAAGATCCTTTCTTGACTAAGCTTCTCTTGATCTTCAATCCCAAGCCTTTCTTGCAAAATCCCCAAATCTCAAATCCCATTTTGGTAAATTTCTAGGTTGAAGAAGGAATCCTTGTGTAGAAATCCAACTTGTGGGAGCTTGATTGAAGCTCTTCTTCCACAATTCAAAACCCTCCTTTAAAAATCCTCAAGATCTTCCCTCTTCCTCTTCTAAGAACTCCCTTAGGTTTAGGTTCACCCAAGACCCTCTAATTGATCTCCTATTTAAAGGCAAAGGGGTGAAACCCTAAAAATTTTTGCACAAAAATAGTTGATTCGCGCTCCTACGATCATTTGTAGGCTTCCTACGATCGATCGTGGGTTGCCTAGTAAGTTTCCCACATTTCTGGGTCTTTACGATCGATCATAGCAATTCTACGATCGTTCGTAGCGCCTCTACGATCGTTCGTAGGGTCCCTACGATCGATCGCAACTTTTGCAGAAAGTTTCAGCATTTTTGCGTTTTCGTAATTCAGCCATAACTTTTGACTCGCCTGTCCGATTTTGACGATTCAACTTGCGTTGGATTTTTATTTTGAAGGAGAACAACTTTCATGTTTTTCACAACTTCCAATTCTTCCTTTTTCTTGGACCATTTTTCCCCTAAACCTGACTGATCCGGAATTGGGTTTCATCAGTCCAGATTTTAAACCAACCCGACTTCAGAAATCGGTCTTTTAACCTAACACCAACTCAAAACCAAGACAATTGATCAACATGAACCCCGAAGAGGGTTCAATTACCTTTCCAAAAATCCAAGAATCGCTTGATTCCGACGAGCGGTGTGAACAGTAGGACTATTTAAAGTCAAGGGTATGCTAAGGCATTCCCATTCTTGACACTTAGCACATTTCGAGTGTTTCACACTCTTTTCATTCGGTTCCAAAACCATACTCACACCTCATGACTCATTAATCCATAGGTTTTTAACACGCCTAGGTGATCATGGGGCACACCCCAACATGCATGAGAGGCCCCGGTCTCTTTATGCCTCGCATAACAGCACTATTCATGACACTATTCCCAGCCCAGGGAACTCTGTTCCGGGTTTCTTCATACATACTAAGGATATCTTCATACCCCATCTACTTTGAATCCAACCCTTACTCCATTCTCATAACTGACGACCCTAGGTTCTTAAACCAAACCAAGGTAACCTATTGGGCACAACCCATATGCATGGGAGGCCCCGGCCGCCACAAATCCCTTGAATCAACATTATTCATACCACTATACATTTAATGCTTTGAGTATGGTTTTATACTCTTTGCATGTTTTCTCAAAACACCTTACACTTTTTGATTCTAACATGAAACTCACATCGCACTTAGTCTATGAGGGAAACTCTCACTCTCATTAACCAAACCCAACTTATAATAAGGGCCTTTGGCCCTTACAATACTAGTGTCCTCGACACTATTCACTTGAACAGTGAACCAAATTTTTGGGGTTCTACACTATCTATCGCCATTCTGTATAGTTTCCACTTGGGGGTGTTTTAACTTTGGTTAAACTAGTCAGGTTAGCCTAGAAGGACCAGGGTAGATAGGGGAGAGTCTTAGAGACCAAACCATGGCCTTGGAATGGACCAGGGCCCAGCCAAAAGGGTGCTACAGCTATTGCAAACCGAAAGTCCAGGAATGGCGGTACTGAGATTACCGCCATTCCCGGTTTTTCCCAGAACTTGATTTGTATGCCTTGGGCTTGGACCAGGCTGCTTCCAGGGGATCCCTTAGGGGCTGAGGGTCCTCGAGAAGGTCAGGGGTGAGTCCATGCATGTTGTGGTCCCCCAAACCTATGAAGAGGCAAGAGAGGCCCCTGTCCTTGGGGTGCTACAGAGCAAATAAGAAATGAAAATGGCCCCTGGAGTAGGACCAGGGGCCTTACAAAGCCTTAACATAATATAAAGTGGGGTAGGGGAGGACCTACCCTCTTGGTTTGATCCTCACAGTGGTAAAGCTATGGTGCAAGGTGGTGGAGGCCGGAGGGAAGCTCGTGGTAGCTCCCTGGACTCCCTGGGGTGGTCTCAAGTGGAGGACTAGAGGCTGTAAAAGCTGGGTTTGGGCGGGCCGAATTCCAACAAGGATTTTCTATAGGTTTTTTGGAATGGTTTGAAGCTTGAGGGAGGGGTTACTTATAGAGTTAAGGAGACCTTTGGGTGGTTTAAGGATTGTTGTGGAGGTGGAGGACCCAAGGGAGACGGAGTTGGAGTGTCCTGGGGGGTGCCAGACCATTTTTGAAATGAACACCAGGAATGGCGGTGGATTGTCTACCGCCATTCTTGATTTAGCCTAAAACCAGAATGGCGGTAGAAACTCTACCGCCATTTCCTGTTTTATGCTAAAATAGGCCCAACCTGTTTGCAATTGGCCTAGAACACTGTTCCTGTAAAGCCCCAAAATACCCCCTAGGAGTTAAGGGATACTTTAGAGGTGCTATCAAACCATGCTGTAATGAACAAGATAATTGTAACATTATAATGATATTAATCAAAGTACGGAAGCTCATGGCCAACTTTTTCTTTTCCATATAAGGTAATGTATTTTCCAAGTTTACATGTACAGGGATAAACATCAAGGTAAAAGTGGACATGCCCACCTATCAAAATATCAAAACACAAAAGACAAGATCTCGCTATCACTCCCCTCAATAGTTTTCTAAGTATGGCCACACGTCGAGGTCTCTATCTGCTTGCGACTGCCTCAGAATAGGATGTTCTCTCTCTTATACATACTCTCCCTCAACCAAAGACTCGGGGTTAAGGGTATCCTCGGTACCTACCGACATGAAAGTATGGTTGAGCATGGAATACTCAACATGTACAAACTACTAACTAGCAATGTCATAAAACATTAATACAACAATACCTTCTTGTGTAGTATAATTTAAACAGTGCAAGACAGAAATAGATGGGAAACACATCAATCATAATAAGATAATCAATATCAATTTAATGCATGTTCATGTCTTGTTTCTTGTCATGCTTGTTTAGTTTAGTCCCCAAACATATCACACATGCATTTCACACAGACCTGTTCACTTGACTTATTTTCTTGTTTCTTGACTTGCTTGTTTAACTAGTTCTTGCGTGTTTAGCTTGTTCTTGTCTTGCTTGTTTAAGTAATTCTTACTTGTTTAACTTGTTCTTGTCTTGCTTGTTTAACTAATGCCCAAACTATGTACTGGACGACACACATTAGCTTATTATCACTTTTTGAACTAATGCCTGAACTATGTACTGGACGGCACACATTAGCATCTTGTTATCTTGCTTGCTTGCTTGGAGATCACTAATGCCCGAACTATGTACTGGATGACACATATTAGCATCTTGTTTATCTTGTTTTGCTAATGCCCAAACTATGTACTGGATGGCACACATTAGCTAGATCACTAATGCCCGAACTATGTATTTGAAGGCACACATTAGCATCTGTGTCCTTGTTCATGTTCATTTACTTGTATTTCACTAACTTGTCATATGCATGCATTTTCCTAGCGTGCTACTTGTGATGGTTTCACCAATGCACATGCATATTTGAAATGTAAACATTCATGGCATTTGTAACTAATAAACAACGAGTGATTTAGGGCAATTCATTTCATTCAATAATTTGTGCACCTTATACCGTCTAATAACACATCATAACAAGTCTTGGAATTTACACTTATTCAAATTACATGCATTTTTTAAATAAATGATGATTCCTAACAAGTCCCTTCATTTCATTCCATTTACATGCTATTTCGTGTTCACACCACTACCATATTTCCTATTCATTTATTTAATATTTTAACTTGAACATGCTATAGTTTATAATTACACCCCATCATTTAATTCCTTAGAGTATCCCATACTCTTTTTCATCAACCCTTACCCTCAATTCTTAGTAAATGTTCGTGAATATTAATTTTGCAAATTGGAGAGTGTATTTACACTCTCACATAAAAAGCCCCTTCTTCGTGTCATTTCATTCATTCCTTTTTCTTTGAGACATTTCATCAAACACTAAGTGTGTACATTAACCAACAATGCCCCTCCCCATTTGTTCATCACACAACACACCATCCATTGGCATCCATCGCCCAACCAACCTCCATGCACAATATTCCATCTTATATCATGAAACGTTTTGAGGAAAAGAATCAAAGAAACCTTAATAGAATCCTAACAAAGAGTTAGTAGTTTGTTCTACTTTGAAAGATTGGGCAAAATGCCTTAGGAGGTCGTGGGAGCGAGATCCAAGCTTGTGGAAGCTTTCCCAAACTCCATGATCGAAGATCCACACATCTACAACTTGCACAAGCTTGGTGGAAGCGATCTCTAAGGTTTGTGACTTGGATTTGGGTGAATCCAAGCCTTTGGAACGGATTTTGGGCTCACAATCGCTCAATCTCTCCTTGAGGGTGACGGCCCTCTCTTGGAAATCCTCCCTCTCTCATTCTCTTAAGGTTTCTCCTTAGGTTTGGGGTAAGCCAAAACCCTCAAAAAGATCCTCTATTTATAGGTAAAGGGGTGAAAACCCTAAAAAATCATGCTAAAAAAAAGTTGGATTCGTGCTTCTACAATCATTCGTAGGCTTCCTACGATAGATCGTAGCCTTCCCAGTGGGTTTACAGCATTTTCAGGGCCTTACAATCGATCGTAGCAGCTCTACGATCGTTCGTAGTGTCTCTACGATCATTCATAGGTCGTTTACGAACGATTGTACCTGGGACAGAAAGTTTTTAAGTTTTTTACACTTTCGTATTTCGGACATAACTTTTGGCTCGCTCGTCGGATTTTGACTATTCAACTTGAGTTGGATTTGCCTTTTGAAGAGGAACAAATATTATATGTTGTAAAAATTCTAATTCTTCTTTATTTGTGGACCAAAATACCCCTAAAGCTGACTGGTTTGCAGTGGGTTTCGATAGCCCAGATTTGCAGCCGACCTGATTTTGGAAATCCAACTTTTAACCTAACCCCGACTCAAAATCGTGAAAAATGACAAACATGAAACTCAAAGAGGGTTCCAATACCTTTCCAAAACCTGAAGAATCACTTGATTTCAATCAACAGTGGTTGAACTAAGGCTTCTTAAAGTTAAGGGTAATGCTAAGGCATTACCCTTGTTGACACTTAGAATATTCGAGTGCTTCACACTCTTCTTCCTTGGGTTCAAAATCCCACTCATACCTCATGAATCGTTTCCCATAGGTTTTCATCCCACCTAGGTGATCATTGAATTCGCATCCATAAGCATGAGAGGCCCTAGCCTCTTTCTGCCTCGTGCACTAGCACTCTTTATTGGAATTATTGGCTGTAATAGCCATTTGATTTAATCATCAAGAAGGGATCTGAAACCCTTGGCCAGATAGTGTAACGATAGCCATAAAGACGTCGGTTACAAATAGCCATAATGGCATCGGTTATGGGTTATTTTCTCTATATAATAGAGATAAGAGCATATAGAAAATACTCTCTAATGGTTTCTATCACATGGATCTGGTTTAAGGGGGTCGACCTATGCTGTTGGTTTACATCCACAACTGCCTTTTCTCGATGATCGACGATAATGATTCTACGAAATTTCTTACAATCTTCACTTACAACCCATTAACCACTTAAGGTATTTTATACCCTTTTCTTTTACCCACTTAGAGTATCTTTATACTCTCTCTTGAGACTCAATACACTCACCTAAAATCTTCATTAGCTCACCACACTACCAAGAGCAAAATGGAAGACCTTAAGCTTTTTCACACACACACAAGGCACTATTCACTGACACTATTCCTAGCACAGTGAACTTGGGTTCCGGGGCTCTATATCCTCCCCCACTTATAAAAATTTTGTCCTCGAAATTTTGACGTCACCACGACTGGCAAAAATACGTTCCCCACCTTACAATCTGTTGCACAATCTGTTACACGAACCTATGGTGTTTGTGGTAACCCTCTGAAAGGACTGAGTACTCCAGTGCCGATCACCCCACGGTTAGGCACGTGCTTATTGGTCATACCTAAATAACCATTATTCATGTAATGCTACATATATACATATCCTATAATATACATACCAAACGTGTCATACACCATAATTTCTCATACATATATTACAATATATACTTCTAACATATAACACTTCAACATGTCATGCAATAATATAAACACCTTGTACATAACACAATCATCATGATATAACAGATAATGTAAAATTTAAAGTTAAAGTACCTGAAGCTATCCTAGTAGGTGCTTGAACGCCCTGTAGTGACATGACAAAAGCTCTTCCCTGGTTCACCAGCGGTGGCCGTGTGGACTGATGGGGACTAGCACTCGGAGGTCTAGGACGTTGCAAAGGCCCCTGCGAAGAGGCTTGAATAGCTGGGGTTCTACTCTTTTTGGGTTGGATTGGGGATAGACGGCTAAGACACTATCGAATCAAATGCCCCGGCTCTCTACAATGAAAACAACTGCCGGACAGCTTCCGACAATCACCGGCCTGATGTCGCCTGCCACAATATTTACAACCCTCGAGAGTAGACAAGTAGGGCATGGGTGGTGCCTGCAGAATGGTCTGTATAGCAGCAAAATGAGGGCCCTGTACAGCAGCAGGGTGAGGGCCTGAGGAATCATAGGAGGATCCCATACCTGAATAGGCCCATACGACTGACAAGGAGCTGTCTTAGCCTGATTCTCTGGCTGGACTGAGCCACTGGACTGGCCTCTCGTCAAATCCCTTTTCTTCACCAACACCTCCGAGTTGGTCTAAACCAACAAGGCCTTATCCACCACCTCTGCATAGATGGCGTGCCTGAATATAGAGACCCTATCCATGATAAAGTCCTTGAGGCCCTGCTCAAACCTCCTCACCTTCATTGCCTCCGTGGAAATCATGTGAGGTGCAAAGCGTGAAAGCTCTGCGAACTTGGCCTCATACTCGGCCATCAACATCGATCCTTGCTCGAGGGTGATGAATTCCCTTTCCTTCTTCTCTAGGGCTCCCACTGGGAAACACTTCTTGTAAAACACATCCATGAACTTTCCCCAGGTGCATGGCTGACCTTGTCTAGTAAGCTCCTGACTCCTCAAGGTGGACAACCACCAATGGTGGGCCTCACCTTCTAGCATGAAAACAGCCCATGCCACTCTTTCCTCCTCATTGGGCGAGAGGACCGCGAAGATCTTCTCCAACTGGAGGATCCAAGCCTCTGCAGTAAGAGGGTCCACACTCCCATGGAATGCTAGAGGCCTCATCCTTCTAAGAGCCTCCACTCCTACTGAGCGAGGTGTCGGAGTGGGCATGTGTGGAGTATCATGAGGACGTGTAGGTGCTGCCGAAGATGGAGTAGCCTGCTTAGCCGCTAGCATGGCTAGTGTCTCCGCTATAGAACCCAAGACCTGTGTGAGGCCAGGGTGCCATCCTTAGATGGAGACGAAGAAGATCCGTGAGTGCGGTATCCGCGACCCCATGAGCTACGTCTCATGACTTGTGTCCTGAGAACAATAACACACATGAATCTAACTTGGAACCACAATTTATCAGATTCAAAATTTCAAAATAGTTCAAGCATTACTTAGTATGGTACATTAATGTCATATACATCACATCAAGCCATTAAAGTGTTCATAATAGACTTAGTGTTCTAGCGTTTTTAGACACATGCTTGGTTGGATTCAACCATTTTAGACCAAGACTAAGAGTTAGTCTATACTTAGGATACGACTCTCTTCCAGACTCTAATGCTCTGGTAAGGTTATAGTATTAATTTCTATGTGACCCTAATGACCTAAAGCCTAAGCTCTGATACCACTTCTATCAAGCCCCAAAATACCCCCTAGGAGTTAAGGGATACTTTAGAGGTGACTATTGGTGCCTGTCAAACCATCTTGTAATGAACAAGATAATTGTAACATAATAATGATGTCAATCAGAGTACGGAAGCTCATGGCCAACTTTTTCTTTTCCATATAAGGTAATCTGTTTTCCAAGTTTACATGTACAGGCATAAACATCAAGGTAAAGGTGGACATGCCCACCTATCAAAATATCAAAATACAAAAGACAAGATCTCGCTACCACTACCCTCAATAGTAATCTAAGTATGGCCACACGTCGAGGTCTCTATCTAATTGCGATTGCCTCTGAATAGGAGGCTTTCTCTCCTTTAAATACTCTCCCTCAACCCAAGACCCGAGGTTGAGGGTATCCTTGGTACCTGCCGACAAGAATACGGCTGAGCATGGAATACTCAGCGTGTACAAACTACGAACTAGCAATGTTATAAAACATTAATACAACAATACCTTCTTGTGTAGTATAATTTAAATAGTGCAAGACGGAAATAGATGGGAAACACATCAATCATAATAAGATTATCAATTTAATCCATTTTCATGTCTTGTTTCTTGTCATGCTAGTTCAGCTTAGTCCCCACACATATCACACATGCATTTCACACCCACCTGTTCACTTGACTTATTTTCTTATTTCTTGACTTGCTTGTTTAACTAGTTCTTGCTTTTTTAACTTGTTCTTGTCTTGCTTGTTTTACTTGTTCTTGTCTTGCTTGTTTAACTAATGCCCAAACTATGTACTGGACGGCACACATTAGCGTATTATCACTTGTTGAACTAATGCCCGAACTATGTACTGGACAGCACACATTAGCATCTTGTTATCTTGCTTGCTTGCTTGGAGATCACTAATGCTTGAACTATGTACTGGACGACACACATTAGCATCTTGTTTATCTTGTGTTGCTAATGCCCAAAATATGTACTGGATGGTACACATTAGCTAGATCACTAATGCCCGAACTATGTACTGGACGGCACACATTAGCATCTGTGTCCTTGTTTTCACTAATGCCCGAACTATGTACTGGACGACACACATTAGCATTTGTGTCCTTGTTTTCACTAATGCCCGAACTATGTACTGGATGGCACACATTAGCTTACTTTTCATGCTTTCTTGTTACCTTGTGGTTTTTCCTTGTTCATGTTCATTTACATGTATTTCACTAACTTGTCATATGCATGCATTTTCCTAGCCTGCTACTTGTGATGGTTTCACCAATGCACATGTGTATTTCAAATGTAAACATTCATGGCATTTGTAAGTAATAAACAACAAGTGATTTAGGGCAATTCATTTTATTCATTCAATAATTCGTGCATCTTATACCGTCTAATAACACATCATAACAAGTCCTGGAATTCACACTTATTCAAATTACATGCATTTTTAAAATAAATGATGATTCCTAACAAGTCCCTTCATTCCATTCCATTTACATGGTATTTCGTGTTCATGCCACTACCATATTTCCTATTCATTTATTTAATATTTTAACTTGAACATGCTATAGTTTATAATTACACACCATCATTTAATTCCTTAGAGTATCCCATACTCTTTTTCATCAACCCTTACCCTCAATTCTTAGTAAATGTTCATGAATATTAATTTTGCAAATTGGAGAGTGTATTTACACTCTCACATAAAAAGCCCCTTTTTCGTGTCATTTCATTCATTCCTTTTTCTTTGAGACATTTCATCGAACACTAAGTGTGTACATTATGCAACAATGCCCCTCCCAATTTGTTCATCACACCACACACCATCCATTGGCATCCATCGCCCAACCAACCTCCATACACAATATTTCATCTCATATCATGACAAGTTTTGAGGAAACGAATTAAAGAAACCTTAATAGAATCATAACAAAGAGTTAGTAGTTTGTTCTACCTTGAAAGATTGGGGAAAATGCCTTAGGTGGTCGTTGGAGCGAGATCCAAGCTTGTGGAAGCTTTCCCAAACTCCAAGTTCGAAGATCCACACATCTACAACTGGCACAAGCTTGGTGGAAGCGATCTCTAAGGTTTGTGACTTGGATTTGGGTGAATCCAAGCCTTTGGAATGGATTTTGGGCTCACAATCGCTCAATCTCTCCTTGAGGGTGAAGGCCCTCTCTTGGAAATCCTCCCTTTCTCAATCTCTCAAGGTTTCTCCTTAGGTTTAGGGTAAGCCAAAACCCCCAAAAAGATCCTCTATTTATAGGTAAAGGGATGAAAACCCTAAAAATCACGCAAAAAAAAAGTTGGATTCGTGCGTCTATGATCGTTCGTAGGCTTTCTACTATAGATCGTAAGTTTCCCAGAGGGTTTACAGCATTTTTGGGGCCTGACGATCGATCGTAGCAACTCTACGATCGTTCGTAGGTCGTTTACGAATGATCGTACCTGGGATAGAAAGTTTTCAGGTTTTTTCCACTTTCGTATTTCGGCCATAACTTTTGACTCACTAATTGGATTTTGTCGATTCAACTTGCGTTGGATTCGTCTTTCAAAGAGAAACAAATTTTATGTTTTGAAAAAATTCTAATTCTTCTTTATTCATGGACCAAAATGCCCCTAAAGTTGACTGGTCTGTAGTGGGTTGCAACAGCCCAGATTTGCAGCCGACCTGATTTTGGAAATCCTACTTTTAACCTAACCCTGACTCAAAATCGTGAAAAATGATAAACATGAAACTTGAAAAGGGTTCCAATAATTTTCCAAAACTTGAAGAATCACTTGATTTCAATCAACGGTGATTGAAGTAAGGCTTCTTAAAGTTAAGGGTAATGCTAAGGCATAACACTTGTTGACACTTAGAATATTCGAGTGCTTCACACTCTTCTTCCTTGGGTCCAAAATCCCACTCACACCTCATGAATCATTTCCCATAGGTTTTCATCCCACCTAGGTGATCATTGAATTCGCACCCATGAGCATGAGAGGCCCTGGCCTCTTTATGCCTCATGCACTAGCACTCTTGATTGGAATTATTGGTTGTAATAGCCATTTGACTTAATCATCAAGATGAGATTTGAAACCCTTGGCCAGATAGTGTAATGACAGTCATAAAGGTGTTGGTAATAACTTTACCAAAATATGGAAATGACGGTAATAACTTTACCAAAATACAATTCAGAAATTCATGCTTAAAATCTATCATAGAAAACCTTTCATCAAATCTTATCTTTAGTGGAAAACAAAATACCTTATATATGTCTTATGAATTCTTAAAAGCCTTGTGAGTTCTTATGAGATCCTTGTGAGCTTGTGAGTTCTTATGAGTTCCTTGTGATCCTTGGAGACTTATGCAAGATCTTAGACGTGATCCATGGAGCTTGTGAGAACTTATGAGCCTTGTAACCTTGTGAGCCTTGTAACCAATCTTAGACTTCTGCATTTCTTGTGACTTCTTAAAAGCCTTGCGGGACTGATGATCCTTGAAGTTTAAGCAAGATCTAGACATGACCCTTGTGAGCATGAGATAACCGATCTAAGAAATACTAACCCAAAGTTTAGCCTTGTCAATGCTTATGCACTTATGCTTCTTCTTATGAATTTTTCTTTGAAAACCTTTCTTGTGCTTCTTGAAATACCATGCTTATGAGAAAACCTCAGTTACGTAAAACATAGAGTGCGTGGAGTACTTGTGAGCATCATAATATATATGGAAAACTTTAAACATCTACTACATGTTCACACAAGACATATTAACATCATAGTATACTTAGACAAATCCTAAAAATGTTGCGACCCAAAATACCCCATTGGAGTTAGGGATACTTTAGCTTGTGACCACTGCATCATACCGTCCCGTATGACACATAAGGCATACATACCAACCTGTCAGAGTACACAAGTTATAACAGATACCGGAAACAGTTTATAATAAAACACACCTATCATTCGGTTCAAGTCTGAACCAACAGAACATATGCCAAGAAGGATGGAGTGGACAAGTCCTACTCTTAACCTAAAAAAATCTCTCTTCCTGGCTTGCTCAACAAAAATTGAAATCGGGCTGCCTATCTAGTGCTCCCTCATCCTGGTAATGATCCATGGTATGCTCTGGCTCGTAGTACTCTTCCTCTATCCATGGTTTCAAATCACAGACATCGAAAGGAACACGTGCACCTGCCAAAGTCAATAATCCGGCTGAGCATGGAATACTCAATCATATACAAACTGTTAGACATGATGCCCAGAAAAGTCATTTAGATTGTTAGAACCTTATTAATTTGATTAATATATTCTTCTTCTTAATCTATTGTGTATTCATTATGAGTAATTGACCATGATCATGAGATGATCTATACGATATGAGATATCGATAAAGGTCCATATGATATTTTGTAGGAAAGTTATGTGATTAGATTATCACAGGCAGATATAACTTTCCGGTTCCTTATACCTTTTTTTTTTTTTTTTTTTATAAAAGCCACTCAGAGGGAGTGGGGGGTTTGGCAGACCCCTACCAGTTTATTAAATTAGAATAAAAAATTGGGGGGGACATAAGACCTTACCCCTACAACGGACTCCAAAATAAAATTTGGGGGGGACATAAACCTTACCCCTAAAAAGGACACCAAAATAAAAGATAATTAGTGGGGGACATAAAACCTTACCACTACCTGACATACAAAAGAAAGGAAAAATACACCAAGGGAGGAAGTTAAACCAAACCCTTAAACAAAAAAGCACTACCAAACACATTAGATTCTGACTTGTCTGAGGCTACCAACACCTGCTTTATCCATTTGAATCAAAGTTATGACTCGAGGAGGCATATTATTCATATCAAAAGAACCTGAGCTCAAGCTGATACACCCAATATTAGCCAATTCATCTGCCACAGTATTAGCTTCCCGAAATATATGCGTAAGAGAGAAACTAGTATTCATAAGAGATTTGATTTTCTTATTCCAATACCAAGCTTTCCAATAACCTGAATTTTTACCAGTCCATTCCTCAACCATACTCTTCGAGCCAGATTCTATAATCACATTTGATAAATGGAGCCTCTTGCAAAGAATTAAACCATCAAGAAGGGCACGGGTTTCAGCAATATAATTGGAACAAATACCATAATGGGCAAAAAAAAATCAACCAAATTACCATTATGATCTCTTATAATACCCCCTCCTCCTGCATTACCAGGATTACCTTTTGAAGCACCATCCACGTTCAATTTGTATTTAGCCCGAGGAGGGTGAATCCATTTCACAAGAACCATTCGAAATTTGCTAATAGTGAGAGCACTAGAGGAGAAGAAAGGGGATAAATCAAAAAGATTGTTCTCAAAGATAGAATGAATCTCACAAACCTTTCTAGTAATACTAGCGATAATAGCATTATTATTCCGAGATAAGGATTCATATTTTCGACGACATCTCTCAATCCAAATTTCCCAAACAATCAAAGATGGCAGGAGAATGAATAGGTCATTATTCCTATATGAAGCCGCTCTGAACCATCTTTTTAAAGTACATTGAATAGAGTCAGTTTTGCTGAAATGGATAAAGCACCAAGACGAATAATATGTCCAAACAAAAGAAGCAAGTTCACTCATGTTCAATGGATGATTAGTAGTTTCCACTTTAGAAGAAAAGCAACAACAACACTTACTGACCATCGGGATGCCTGACTTTTGAATATTCAAATCCGTAGGAATAGCACAATGCATAATTTTCCAGCAAAAAACACTAATTTTATTTGGTATAATTCGGTTCCAGATGGGTTTAGCCCATTCCAATTCAGACCCTTTATCCCTCAGAATATCCCAAGCAGACTTAATAGAAAAAACTCCAGAATAGGAGGGTTTCCAAATAAATTTATCATCCTCATCTGAGATAGAGAAATTAGCTTCTTTAATGGCTTCTATAGTAGAAGAAGGAAGAAAATGGCTCACCTGGTTGAGATCCCAAATTCCTTCATCATTAAGGAGTTGAGCAATATTAGGATTAACTTGCGGATTACCGGTCACATTATAAATGAGCTGCTCCTCTTTGAACCAACAATCGAACCAAAAGTTGACATGGTTCCCATTGCCTATAAAAGCAAAGGAATTAGTAAGCATCAAATGAATAACATCACAAATAGCTACCCAAAGTTTAGAAGAACCCGTGATAGGTAAGGCATTCCAAACATGATCTACTTTGTATTTGCCTTTGAAGAACCTCGCCCAAAGACAATTAGAAGTATAGAGTCTCCAAGCCTGTTTAATACGAAAAGCCTTAGAAATATCAGCAACTTTTCTTATGCCCAGCCCTCCTTCCATATACGGAAGAGTACAATATTTCCATTTAACCCAATGACGCTTTCAAATCAAATCAGAAGAATTCCAGAAAAAATTAGCCATAATCTTATCAATCTTGGAAGCTATTCCAGTTGGGATGTTTATACTTGATATAATATGAACCGGAAGAGAAGTAAGAACATGCTTGATAAGAATAAGCCTTCCTCCTGCCGAGAGCAACTTTCCAGTCCATCCAGAAATTCTGTTTTGGATTTTCTCAACGAGAGGGAGATAATAGGATAATTTCTGACGACCTTTAATCAAAGGAACCCCCAAATAGATAAGCGGAAAATGCTTGATTTGAAAACCTGTTCTGAATGTAATATCTCTTTTTCTAGCAATTGAGAGCTTATCAGAACAATAAAGAGAACTTTTGTCTTTGTTGATTTTTTGCCCTGAAGAATCTTCATATTTCGAAAGAAAATCAAAAATGTTTTTGATGCTCCGAGCACTACCATTGCAGAAAATGAGCGAATCATCTGCAAATAAGAGATGAGAAACTGCAAATCCATTTCTCCCAACAGAGTACGCTGAAGCCTGATGGTTAATAATATTCTTCAGACCTCTACTAAGGACCTCTTCAGCCAAGATAAATAGAGTGGGAGAGAGGGGATCACCCTGTCGAAGACCTCTTGAACTAGAGAAAAATCCATATAACGCCCCATTAATGATAACCGAGAAACTTTGATTCTAAAGACAACCATGAACAAACTGGATAAAAGTCTCATTAAAACCAAACTTCTTCAAAACTTCGAAGATAAAGTTCCATTCCATACGGTCATATGCCTTAGACATATCAAGTTTAATAATAAGATTTCCGCCAAAAATTTTCCTGTCAATATCTTTAATCATTTCTTGAGCTATGGTGATGTTTTCCGTGATGTTCCGCCCTTGAATAAAACCTGATTGCTCCTCAGAAATAATATTAGGAATAACAGAAGCCAATCTACTCGCTAGAATTTTAGAAAAAATCTTGTAGTAGAAATTTCATAAACTGATAGGCCTGAAATCAGAAAAAGAAGTGGGGTCATTGCATTTTGGAATCAACGCAATCGCAGTAGCATTAACAGCCTTCGGAAGAAAAGGATGTACAAAGAAATAATAAACTGCCTTCACCAAATCTGCCTTAATAATGTTCCAGCATTCTTGATAAAAAAGGCCATCAAAAACATCCGGACCAGGAGCACTATCAGCTGTCATATTGAAAACCACCCGCTGAATCTCCTCAACAGAGGGCATAGAAGTAAGCATAAAATTATCTTCATCAGTAACCAAACGGGGGATATGATTAAGAATATTATAATCAATAATGTTGCTGGACGAATTAAGAAGATCTTGAAAGTATTTTGTAGCTTCATTACCAATGTCAATAGGATTCTCAATCCAATCACCCACAGAGTTTTTTATTTTATGAATTCCATTCCTTTTTCTTCTTTGATTAGCAATCGCATGGAAGAATTTAGAATTCATATCGCCTTCCTTTAACCATTTTATCCTGGATTTTTGTTTCCAGAAAATCTCCTCCTGAATCAAAACCTTTTGCAGATCATCTTTCAAAGTGGACAGATGATTTTCAGTTGTAGAGTCCCACCTTTCTTGTAGAAGGATTTCTGTAGCACTAATGTTCTCCTCAAGCTCTTTTATCTTAACAAAAATATTACCAAATATCTCCCTGTTCCAATTCTTAAGAGACATTTTAAGTCTCTTTAGCTTTAAGAAAAAAGTAAGAATAGGATCAGCTATAATTTCCACAGACCAAGAATCAGTAACTAACCTTTTGAAGTCAGGATGACTGATCCACATTTTTTTAAATTTAAAAGAGGGAGGATTCCGCACTCTATTATTATCAAACTTGAGAACTAGAGGAGCATGATCCGAGTTGATTCTGGATAAATGAGTAACCTGAGGCACTGGAAGATTATTGCTCCAATCAACATTATACAAAATACGATCCAAGCGAGCATAAATTCTGTAAATACCCTTCTGATTGTTGCACCACGTAAATTTATTACCAGAGAAACCAGCATCAATAAGGCCCATGTCACTGATGAATTCATTAAATTCTTCCATAGATCGAAGATTTGGATCTCTTCCCCCCATTTTTTCTCCAGAATTAGCAATAGCATTGAAATCACCAGCAAAAAGAAGAGGACCATTGAAATTAGATAAAAGAAGCGAGATATCATTCCAAAGCCACTGTCTATCATTGCAACAACATTTGGCATAAACAAAACCACATCTAATCATGTCCAAACCTTGGATATGCACATCGACAATTAAAGCTTGATCAAGAGAAGCAAATAAAGAAACGTCCATCCAGTCTTTCCATAGAATCCAAATTTTATCATGATGTAAATAACCCGGCATATTCAACATTTTACTCAGAGCTACAATCTTATTAGAATTCTGCATAGGTTCCATAATGACAATCATAGAGATATTGTAAGAATTAACCAAATTCTTTAACCTGGCTTTAGTAGCTAAATTACCAACCCCTCTAATGTTCCAAGATAAAATACTAATCATTGAAAACTTTGTGATTTTCTTCCAACAACAAAGGAGCTTGGGCTCTAGATCTTGTTATTCGATCCGAAGGGGGGATCCCTTTCTTCTTTTTTTGATTCACATGCCATTCTTGATCCTCTTCAATTTCTGAATTATTTTTAATATGGTGAATAGTAGCAAGAAAAGCTTTACCTTCTATTATAAAATCTTTCATATTATCAAAATAAAGATTTTGTACCTCATGATGAAATTCCGATGTAGATGATGATCGCCAGTTTATGTCATTCGGAATCTTGCGAGAAGGAGGAATAGAGCTATGCAAATTCTTCTTTCTAAAAAACAACTTTGACTGTTTAGCATCAGTTTTCCAACCTTCTGTAATTGACGCCATAGCATTAGCAACTTCTAAAGCCTGATCTGGAATAACTTCCGGTTGGACTTCTTCCTTGTAATGGCTACTGTTATGCTCTTTTCTAGAATTCTGAATATTGTTAAAATCTATATTTGTAATCTGAGGATCTCCTTCTTTGTTTTGGGTACTGATTTGCTCTTTTCCAGAATTCTGAATACTTCTAACTTCAGAATTTATAATATGAAGATCTTCTGCTTCATCCCCAGGTTTTTCGTGCAACTGTTCTTCAGTTTCTAGATTAATAATCTTGCTGTTGACATTGGTTCGGTCCTCATCTGCTGGTTTAGTCTTCTGGTTTTCCTTGATAACTCTCAATTTTTCTTTTCTCACCCAAACTTTTTCTCCTTCTTTGATATTAATCTTATCTAGATCGTGAGAAGCTTCACTTGGATGTTGTTTTAAAGCCATACGACATACAAAATCAGTGTGTCCTTGTTTGCAGCAATATGTGCAATAAGTAACCTCCTTCTCATAAATTATTTTTTGCCATCTTCCCATGGGACTAATACCTAGCCATATTCTAGACGGCTTATGCTTCGTGACATCCATATCTACACATAACCTTGCTTTGTTTGGCCTTGTGAGCATTTTTGTAGGTCCATCCAAACAAAGTACTTTCCCTACTGCCGATCCTATAGATCTGAGAATTTGTTCTTGATAAAGATGTAGAGGCAGATTTGGTAGGGATATCCATACAAGGATGATTGAGGGTTCCAAACCTGTACAAAACGTTGGAGTCCACTTGATGAACCGCAGCAGCAAACCATTTATATAACAGTATTCTTTCAGATAAATGGTTAGGTAGTCTTCCTCGGCAGAAAATCTGATAAGAAGATGGCGAGGGTCCAATACTCCAATGTGATAATCAAACTTTAAATGAAATTGTTTTTTGAAAAACTCTCTGATGGCTGGAAAGGAAGGTCTTCCATATGAGCATTTAGCAACTAAAGAAAGCTTGAGAGGAGATGCTAATTTCGCAGATTCATCTGGTGTGAGAAATAGTGCTGGTTCGCCTTGGTAAGCAGTTGGAAATATTCACTTGCTCTGGAACCAAAGATCTTGAATCATTCGAAACCTCTGCATATGTTTTTCCTTTAGCTATTTCAGCATATGAAGGTGATGGATCAAGAGGCGAGAAGAAGAACCCCCTATCATGGGGCCGGCGGCCATGGGAGAAACCATGAAACCCTAAGAGAAATCCTGCAAAACGTGTGCTAACATGCACCTAAAAAATATGCTAACATGCACCTCTAGAGCTTTTTCTCTCCTGGTTCCTTATACCTTATACAGTCACAACTGTGGGTGAAGCTGGGCACTTCACTTATATGGCTGCTAGAATGCTAAGATGTTCTCAATAGTTGAGATGCAGTTCTATCTTGAACTATTGTAGTGGAGACTACACATCAGCATATGGGTACTTAAATGTACACTGACTGATTGCAATCAATGAGAGACCTCTTGCATAAACATACTATCAGATAGTTGGTCTCTCATTCACATTGAACGGTTTCGATGATCCTTAGATCTGATAAGTTCATCTATGACTGAGCAGTGATCTGACTGTTTTGATTCCACCAACGTATTTTCTAACTTAGGGAATACAATACAGTAACAGTTGGATAATCAGAAAGTTGTTCAAGTCATGATGAATTTCAAACAAGAAATCCATGCTCATTAATTTGAGAGATTATCCAAGTTCCGGGTAAGACAGTTGATTAAGTTCAAATCCTGCGCAGGTGATTTTGAAAACAAAATAAGTTTTGAAATATACTTTTATTAAAAGATATTATAGTTATAAAAAAATTTTCTCAAAATGTTTTTCATGAGAAATTGTTTCTCATGGCTTAATCATAAGTCTTGGAAACCCGAATGATTTACAATGGGGTATGGGTTAGATAGTATGTCAATCTCGAAGGCCCATTAGGGATAATGTATTTGGAAGGATAAATCGAATTTAAAAGTTCATGTGACGGGATCCGTAATGGTCAATGTTCACACATTGGGATTCAATTGCAACATGGATATCTCACGTCACTTGCAATTTCGATGTAATTCCCGTTTAGGGTCAATGGGATAACATTGGGTAAGACAAGGTAAGAATGTCCCAGAGCAATCTGTGGAGGTGCTCACATAAGAAATACAAGCTCATTAATTGATTAAAATTTAATTAATTATTTAAGTGATTAAAAGTAAATCATTTAATTAAATAGATTAAAAGTTAATCTATGGTTTAAATTAATTGTTAATTTAAACATATGGATTATTTTACCATTTATTTAATTAACATAATTAAAGGAGAAATGGGTTAAACCCATCCATATGGACCTTTAATATGGGCCAAAGCCCACGGGTTTAAACCCTAGGGTGGGGAGCCCACTTGAGAAATCCTAATTGGATTAGGATTGTGTTAATTGAATAATTATTGAAATATAATTCCTTTTATAATGGAGTTAAAATCCAATTGTTGGATTGAAATTAGGATTAAGATGTTATTGTAATTGGATTACAATAAGGAGTTTTAACTCATCAAAACCCACGCCACCCCCTTGGTGTTGGTCTCCTAGTTTGACTAGGTTTCCTTCTCTTGTGTAGGATGTTGACTTATCTCTTTTAATTAAGGAATCCTCTTGCAATAAGGACTCTTTAATTAGTAGGATTACTATAACTAAAGTAGCTATAGATTAAGTAGGAGTTTCATTAATTAATAGTAAGAGTTACTATTAATTAATAAATCCTACTAGATAAGATCAAGTTGGAGTAGGATTAGGATATGATCCTAGTCTATAAATACCCCAACACCCTAGACCTTAAAGCACTTTTCTCCAGAATTTTTTCTCTTCTCTCCTCTCTCTCTCAAAACCGTGAGAACCTAGGGATACCCCTAGGGATTTTCGTGAGCTATATAGGTGGTGCAAGTTGGGTTTTGCAAATCTATGGTTTTGAACCTTAGTGTTTTAGGTAATAGAAGGTCTATACCGTTACTCCATCTTCTTCATCTTGCTTATATAATTCCAAAGGAGATTCTAAAGCTTCGTGGGGATAGCAAAGAACAAGGATCGAGCTTCTAGTATTTTTCCAGAGAAATCTCTACAAAGAGTTCTGACGATTCGAGTGGATTAAGCTTCACCAGTGAAAAGCATTCACCGAGGTGATATGACTAAAACTCTTAGATAATTTTGATGCTTTCTATAGTGTTAAGATCTAGGGGATCCAATTTCCGCATAAATTTTTATCCGAATCCCCCGCCACAAATTACTAGCTAACAGTGAATAATATCATAAACATGCAAAAACTTAGAGTATAGCTGTAGAACCCCAGAATTCATGTTCACTATACTATGAACAGTGTTAGTGAATAGTGCCCTTGTATGGTGTTTATAAAGGCCTAAAGCCTTCCATTTTATTCTTGGTAGTATGGTGAGCCAAGTGAGGGTTTTATGTGCATGTATTGAGTCTCAAAAAGGGAGTATAAATATACTCTAAGTGGTTAAAAGCAAGGGCATAGAAAATACCCTATGTACTTAAAGAGTTGTAAGTCAATAGTGCTGTGAAAAGTGCTATAAACAGTGCGTGTTAAGGATGTGAGGAGTTTATTATAGGATTTATGGTATGTAAGGGTACTAGAGAACCCGCCTTGGTGTTTATGGGTGTCAAAAATATAAAAAAGGAAGGGTTCTAAGTGTTAAAGGATGAGTGAGGTCTTAATACCCCTCAAGTTGTGGGACCTCTAGTGTCATCGTCACTTATCAAAATTGAGTGATTCATAATCCATTAGAAAGGTATTGAAACCCTCTTCGATAGTCATGTTTATCACTTTTCCCAATTGTGAGTCGAAGCTAGGTGAAAGGTGGATTTACTGAAGATGGGTCTGCGGCAAATTCAGAAGTTAGTCTTGGACAGTTCACTTGTGGGCCCATTTGGACCATGAAAACCTACAAATTAAGAGTTGTATAAAACATGAAAGTTGTTCCCCTTCGAAAGTTGAATCCAATACAAGTTGAATCGTCAAAATTGGACCACCGAGTCAAAAGTTATGGTTAAAATACCGAACTGATATGACTAAAACTCTTAGATAAGTTGTTCCCCTGTGAAAAGCATTCACCGAGGTGATATGACTAAAACTCTTAGATAATTTTGATGCTTTCTATAGTGTTAAGATCTAGGGGATCCAATTTCCGCATAAATTTTTATCCGAATCCCCCGCCACAAATTACTAGCTAACAGTGAATAATATCATAAACATGCAAAAACTTAGAGTATAGCTGTAGAACCCCAGAATTCATGTTCACTATACTATGAACAGTGTTAGTGAATAGTGCCCTTGTATGGTGTTTATAAAGGCCTAAAGCCTTCCATTTTATTCTTGGTAGTATGGTGAGCCAAGTGAGGGTTTTATGTGCATGTATTGAGTCTCAAAAAGGGAGTATAAATATACTCTAAGTGGTTAAAAGCAAGGGCATAGAAAATACCCTATGTACTTAAAGAGTTGTAAGTCAATAGTGCTGTGAAAAGTGCTATAAACAGTGCGTGTTAAGGATGTGAGGAGTTTATTATAGGATTTATGGTATGTAAGGGTACTAGAGAACCCGCCTTGGTGTTTATGGGTGTCAAAAATATAAAAAAGGAAGGGTTCTAAGTGTTAAAGGATGAGTGAGGTCTTAATACCCCTCAAGTTGTGGGACCTCTAGTGTCATCGTCACTTATCAAAATTGAGTGATTCATAATCCATTAGAAAGGTATTGAAACCCTCTTCGATAGTCATGTTTATCACTTTTCCCAATTGTGAGTCGAAGCTAGGTGAAAGGTGGATTTACTGAAGATGGGTCTGCGGCAAATTCAGAAGTTAGTCTTGGACAGTTCACTTGTGGGCCCATTTGGACCATGAAAACCTACAAATTAAGAGTTGTATAAAACATGAAAGTTGTTCCCCTTCGAAAGTTGAATCCAATACAAGTTGAATCGTCAAAATTGGACCACCGAGTCAAAAGTTATGGTTAAAATACCGAAGGCATTTTTGCTGACAAACTCGCTCGAGCGAGATCGTAACCCGCTCGGGCGAGATTGACCAAACTAGAATTTTTGAGTCCCGAGAGCAACCCGCTTGAGCGAGATGGAAGCCCGCTCGAGCGAGATTGCCCAGAAATGTTTTTTCTTAGGTTTTTCACTAACCTAACACCTATAAATACCCCATTTTCAGGGGACCAAGGTTTCTAACACCTAGAGAGGGACTTTTTGAGAGAAAAGGGAGGAAACTTAGGTTTCCAAAGGGGGGTTTCTCTCAAGATCAAGGAAACCCCAAAATTCAATGTTCAAGCTTCTCAATACCAAAAGGAAGAACTTGAATCCTCACTTTCCAAGCTTCCACAAGTATGGATCTTCAAGTTGGATCCTCCTCCATCAAGCAAGGGTTCCTCCACCTTCCAAGTTGGTGTTCTTCCTCAAGCTTGGGACCCAACCCAAGGGTTTTCTTCAAGATCAAGCTTTGATCTTCAAGATTGGTACACCCTACTAACTATCTTAGCAATAACCTAGTTTTCTCACTTAAAAATGTTGATTTTGATCTTGTATCTCCCTTTTTCTTGAACTATGATATTTTCCCTAAAATATAAACAAGATAAATAATAATGGTGGTTGATGTATGGATGGATGGGGGTTGAGGCAATTGGATGCCCTATGGTGGTGATGAATGTGTGGGATGGAAAATGGTGGATGGGCAATGTATGAATAATGCACACACCAAGATGTTGATGAAATGCATGATAAGTAAAATGTAAAAATAAGGACTACACCAATGTTGCATGTGAAGTGTTTGATAAAATGCATGAATGGGTTAAAAACCTAAGATGTAGGAAATATAAATGAAAGCTTAAAGGAATGTTGAATGCAAGGTGTTTGACAAAGAAATCATGAAATAAATGCCTAGGAAAAATGTTGAAAATCACGTGTTGACAAAATGCTTGTATGAAAATTGAACTTAAGATTATGGAATTATGATTAAGGACTTTCCCCAAAATTTGGTAATTATGCTAATATGCTTTATGGGTTTCCTTAAAAATCTCATATATTTATGGAAAAGTTGAAATGCTATATGATGTTCTTTTAATTGCTTCAAGTCACTACGATGTTCACCATTTCTCTATGCACAAGAAAGTATGCATGCATGAACCTAGTTTTCTAAGTAAAATCAACTGAAATTAAACCAAGACAAGACAAGAGTGATTTCCACGAAATAAAAACAAGAGAAGAGTGAATTCTACAAGAGAATGATAAGATTTTAAGTACAATAAGAAAGACAAAATTCTAGTAGGTACGTCCAGTTCATAAGTACGGGTATACAAAGAATTACATGGAAGCTTAAAAGACAATAAGAAAATACTGATAAGAGGAATCTCACAAGCTCACAAGAAATATGGATGGATACTAGTGTACTAAGACCAGGTACGGGCACTAGTATCTGTTTTCAAGGCTCACAAGCTCACAAGTTCACAAGCTCACAAGTACATGAAAGTATGCAAGTGTACTAAGACCAGGTACGGGCACTAGTATACGTCTCTAACATAAGTATGAAAGGATGTTAATGTACTAAGACCAGGTACGGGCATTAACATCTGTTTCCAAGAAAGTATGAGAGGATACCAGTATACTAAAACCAGGTACCGGTACTAGTATCTGTCTCCAAGCAAGAATAAAAAAATATGAAAAGATGTTTAGTGTACTAAGACAAGGTACAGGCACTATCATCTGTTTCTATTAAAGCAAGCTCACAAGAAGCTCACAAGCTCACAAGAAATCTCACAAGGTTCATAAGAAATCTCACAAGAAATCTCACAAGACTCATAAGAAATCTCACAAGAAAGATCGTAAGAACTCATATGCTCACAAGAAAGATTATTATAACTCGTATGCTCACAAGAAAGGTTATAAGAACTCGTATGCTCATAAGAAAGGTTATAAGAACTCGTATGCTCACAAGAACTTGTAAGAACTCGTATGCTCACAAGAAAGGTTAAAAGAACTCGTATGCTCACAAGAACTTGTAAGAACTCGGATGCTCACAAGAAAGATTATAGGAACTCGTATGCTCATAAGAAAGGTTATAAGAACTCGTATTCTCACAAGAACTTGTAAGAAATTGTATGCTCAGAAGAAAGATTATAAGAACTCGTATGCTCACAAGAAAGGTTATAAGAACTCGTATGCTCACAAGAACTCGTAAGGTGAATTATGAACTGTATTCTCTTGATTAACTGTTTAGGATAATCTGCATGCTCGTTATTACTATTATTTGCTAGTTTCTTGTACTCGCTGAGTATTCAATGCTCAACCGTACATTTATGTTGGTAGGTACAATATAAGATATCCATACCATAGTTCCTTGGATCGAGGTTGGTCGTGGAGAGCAGGAGATTGCTCGGATTGTCAACTAGATGTGAGGGGTTTAGAGATGTGGCCCTATGGTGGGGTTGTGTGAGAGAGACATGTATTTTGGGTTTTATGTCTGGGGATATTGTATCACTTGAGTTGGTAACTCAGGTGAAGGATTACTTGTACATGTTTTAGTTTATATCCAGTTATTGTAAGCAGTTGTACTTGGAATACAATTAAGTTATTAAAAAAAAATTCAGTCCATTATTTATCTGCTTTGTATGCTCTACAGGATGGTTGTTGTGATATGTAACGAGCCCAAACTATCGCCTAACTCTTAAGGGGAATTTTGGGGCGTTACAGAATTGGTATTAGAGCCTAGGCATTAGGTCTCTAGGTCGTTTAGAGAATGATGCCACGAGTAAACCAAGGCATTAGATTCATCTTAGGAGTCGTATTCCAAGTGTAGACTAATAACTTAGTCTTTGTCCAGAACAGGTTGATTCCAACCAAAGTTAGTGTCTATGTTCGCTAGGAAAATCGAAAAATTTTATATACCTAGACTATTATGTGTTGAATTGTTATATGCTATTATGTGTTATGTGTTGGATGCATACTATATGTTATAGGTAAGTGAAGATCTATGCTTTATGATCGAATTCCCAGTTAGAATCATAAGTTGAATGATATTCAGGCTAGAGTCTAGCCTAGGTGTTAGTTAACAAGGGGATGGTAGGTCCTTTGTCATACATAGTGTTATTAGATCTAGGTAGGATTTGTTTCCCAGGAGAGGCTATAGGATGCTCTTAGGTCTTACAAGTCTAGTATATTTAGAGTAGTTGTGAACATAGGGACATAGGTTTTGATATATGCTATTATGCGTATCCAGTGTAAATTGATTGGTTAAACTGTACTTAATGTGTCTTACAGCACAAATAAGCATAAGTCACACACCACGATATATTGATAAGTCTATGTGATGACTAGTAGGAATATATACGGATATCAAATGATTTTTAACCAACTCTGGGATGTTTGATGCACGCTTCTAGGTACAGATGCGCATTATTTGCAGCACGTCCTAGACCCAGTGCTCAGTCCCAAATGATTAATATATTTTCAGGGATGTTTGATGCACGTTTCTAGGTATAGATGCGCATTATCTGCAGCACGTCCTAGACTCAGTGCTCAGTCCCAAATGATAAATATATTATAAACTCGAAGAACAGATATAATTTTGGACAAGCACATGGATGTCTGATGCACGTTTCTAGATACAGATGCGCGTTATTTCCGCAGCACGTTCTAGACTCAGTGCTCGTTCCAATATGGATATCTGATGCATGTTTCTAGATACAGATGCGCGTTATTTTTGCAGCACATTCTAGACTCAGTGCTCAATCCATAAATTCTAGATACAGATGCGCGTTCATTCTGCAGCATGTTCTAGAACTAGTGCCTAGTCCAAAATGATAATAAGCATCATGCATGGCATAAGCATCGTTCATGGCATGCACTTCACACACATCATAAGCATCCTGCATCTCATGAGCATCATTCATATCATTCACTTCATACATTCATAATCATCAAACACATCCTACATGCATCATGTAGATCTTAGAAGCATCATATATGTCCCCAAGATTAAGAGGAACTTGCGCAAATAACTCAATTGGATAACCTACTCATTAATTTAATACCTAAGAACGAGTAGAAGAACTTAGTTTCGCTAGGAAAACCAATTGTATAATTCTATTATTATGTGTATACTTGGACATATACGATACGCTTACATAAGCAATATATGTCATTGAATAGTTAGGAGCTTGATTCAAGTTATAATTAGGAACTGTTATTACTCCTAAGTGTAGACTAACAAAATTTTGTTAGTCAAGAGTCGGCTGAAATCTCAACCGAAATTATGGTCTAACGATAGAAAAAATAATAATAATAAATAAATAAATAAACTCAATTGTAGGTTAAGGCTAATTCATGTGTATACTATACCCTATTTCAACGAAGTGTGATGTGTTGCCTGTATATAACATGCTATCTATATAATATATATGATTTATGTACTAGCTTGATGATGGTTAGTCAAGGGTGCCTTGCTAATAAACGAGTGGCTAGTTAGGTGTTGGCCGGCACCAGATTGATAATCCTTTGTCTTGTCTTAGGTTTCTAAGTTCGTGGGCTCAGTTGTGCAAGGTGCGCCCAATTCAAAGTGTCGATCTATAAATGGCAAAACATTATCTGATATATGTTTATAGATGTGTACGAGCATGTTACGGATATTCTAGGTGTACTATTATGCATTGTTGATTTGGTTGTGAGTAACGTGTGCCTAACCAAGGGATTGGTCAATATGGGATTCAAGTGTCCGGTGGACGTGTTTAGCGTTACTAGGTACGAAGGATCATAAAGACTAAATGAAGTGTGGGAAAGTATCCTAGATTTTCCACGTTGTGTCCTAATTTCGGGGACGAAATTCCTATAAGGGGGAGAGGATGTAGAACCCCAGAATTCATGTTCACTGTACTATGAACAGTGTTAGTGAATAGTGCCCTTGCATGGTGTTTATAAAGGCCTAAAGCCTTCTATTTTATTCTTGGTAGTATGGTGTGCCAAGTGAGGGTTTTATGTGCGTGTATTCAGTCTCAAAAAGGAAGTATAAATATACTCTAAGTGGTTAAAAGCAAGGGTATATAAAATACCCTAAGTACTTAAAGGGTTGGAAGTGAATAGTGCTGTGAAAAGTGCTATAAACAGTGCTTGCGAGGTTCAAGGTTCCCTAGGTGCATATGAAGGATGTGAGGAGTTTATTATAGGATTTATGGTGTGTAAGGGTACTAGAGAACCCGCCTTGGTGTTTATGGGTGTTAAAAATATAAAAAAGGAAGGGTTCTAAGTGTTAAAGGATGACTGAGGTCTTAACAACCCTCAACTTGTGGGACCTCTAGTGTTGTCGTCGCTTATCAGAATTGAGTGATTCATGCGCCATTAGAAAGGTACCGAAACCCTCTTCGATAGTCATGTATATCACTTTTCCCAATTGGGAGTCAAAGCTAGGTGAAAGGTGGATTTACTGAAGATGGGTCTGCTGCAAATTCAGAAGTTAGTCTTGGACCAGTTCACTTGTGGGCCTATTTAGACCATGAAAACATCAAAATTAGGAGTTGTATAAAACATGAAAGTTGTTCCCCTTTGAATGAAAAATCTAACGTAAGTTAAATCATCAAAATTAGACCACCGAGTCAAAAGTTATGGACAAAATACCAAAGGGCATTTTTGCAGACAAACTCGCTCGGGCAAGATCCAAACCCACTCGAGCGAGATTGACCAAACTTGAATTTTTGAGTCCTGGAGCAACCCGCTCGAGCGACATGGAAGCCCGCTAGAGCGAGATTACCCAGAAATTTTTTTTTTTAGGTTTTTCACTAACCTAACACCAATTTATACCCCATTTTCGGGGGACCAAGGTTTCTAACACCTAGAGAGACACTTTTTGAGAGAAAAGGGAGAAAACTTAGGCCTCTCAAGATCAAGGAAACCCCCAAATTCAATGTTCAAGCTTCTCAATACCAAAAAGAAGAACTTGAATCCTCACTTTCCAAGCTTCTACAAGTGTGGATCTTCAAGTTGGATCCCTTTCAAGTTGGTGTTCTTCCTCAAGCTTGGGACCCAACCCAAGGATTTTCTTCAAGATCAAGCTTTGATCTTCAAGGTAAGTACACCCTACTAACTATCTTAGCAATAACCTAGTTTTCTAACTTAAAAATGTTGATTTTGATCTTGTATCTCCCTTTTTCTTGAACTATGATATTTTCCCTAAAATATAAACAAGATAAATAATAATGGTGGTGGATGCATGGATGGATGGGGGTTGAGGTGATTGGATGCCCTATGGTGGTGATGAATGTGTGGGATGGAAAATGGTGGATGGGCAATGTATGAATAATGCACACACCAAGATGTTGATGAAATGCATGATAAGGAAAATGTAAAAATAAGGACTACACCAATGTTGCATGTGAAGTGTTTGATAAAATGCATGAATGGGTTGAAAACCTAAGATGTAGGATATATAAATGCAAGCTTAAAGGAATGTTGAATGCAAGGTGTTTGACAAGAAATCATGAAATAAATGCCTAGGAAAAATGTTGAAAATCACGTGTTGACGAAATGCTTGTATGACAATTGAACTTAATATTATGGAATTATGATTAAGGACTTTCCCCAAAATTTGGTAATTATGCTAATATGCTTTATGGGTTTCCTTAAAAATCTCATATATTTATGGAAAAGTTGAAATGCT
The DNA here is from genome assembly GCA_015143295.1 of Tetracentron sinense. Classification (NCBI taxonomy): domain Eukaryota; kingdom Viridiplantae; phylum Streptophyta; class Magnoliopsida; order Trochodendrales; family Trochodendraceae; genus Tetracentron; species Tetracentron sinense. Next base: position 9,186,449 of record CM026567.1, on the reverse strand, counting down.
ATATGATGTTCTTTTAATTGCTTCAAGTCACTACGATGTTCACCATTTCTCTATGCACAAGAAAGTATGCATGCATGAACCTAGTTTTCTAAGTAAAATCAGATGAAATTAAACCAAGACAAGATAAGATTGATTTCCACGAAATAAGAACAAGACAAGAGTGAATTCTGCAAGAGAATGATAAGATTTTAAGTACAATAAGAAAGACAAAATACTAGTATGTACGTCTAGTTCATAAGTACGGGTATACAAAGAATTACGTGGAAGCTTATAAGACAATAAGAAAATACTGATAAGAGGAATCTCACAAGCTCACAAGAAATAAGGAAGGATACTAGTGTACTAAGACCAGGTACGGGCACTAGTATTTGTTTTCAAGGTTCATAAGCTCACAAGTACATGAAAGTATGCTAGTGTACTAAAACTAGGTATGGGCACTAGTATACGTCTCTAACATAAGTATGAAAGGATGTTAATGTACTAAGACCAGGTACGGGGCATTAACATCTGTTTCCAAGAAAGTATGAGAGGACACCAGTATACTAAGACCAAGTACGGGTACTACTATCTGTCTCCAAGCAAGAATAAAGAAATATGAAAAGATGTTTAGTGTACTAAGACCAGGTACTGGCACTATTATCTGTTTCCATGAAAGCAAGCTCACAAGAAGCTCACAAGCTCACAAGAAATCTCACAAGGCTCATAAGAAATCTCACAAGAAAGCTCACAAGAAATCTTAAAAGACTCATAAGAAATCTTACAAGAAAGCTCACAAGAAATCTCACAAGACTCATAAGAAATCTCACAAGAAAGATCGTAAGAACTCATATGCTCACAAGAAAGATTATAAGAACTCGTATGCTCACAAGAAAGGTTAGAAGAACTCGTATGCTCATAAGAAATGTTATAAGAACTCGTATGCTCACAAGAAGTTGTAAGAACTCGTATACTCACAAGAAAGGTTATAAGAACTCGTATGCTCACAAGAACTCGTAAGGTGAATTATGAACTGTATTCTCTTGATTAACTGTTTAGGATAATCTACATGCTCATTATTACTATTACTAGCTAGTAGCGTGTACTCACTGAGTATTCCATGCTCAGCCGTACATTTATGTCGGTAGGTACACTATAAGATATCCATACCAGAGTTCCTTGGATCGAGGTGGGTCGTGGAGAGCAAGAGATTGCTCGGATTGTCACCCAGATATGAGGGGTTTAGAGATGTGGCTCTATGGTGGGGTTGTGTGACAGAGACATGTATTGTGGGTTTTATGTCTGGGGTTATTGTATCGCTTGAGTTGGTAACTCAGGTGAAGGATTACTTGTACATGTTTTAGTTTATATCCAGTTATTGTAAACAGTTGTACTTGGAATACAATTAAGTTATTAAAAAAAAAATCAGTTCATTATTTATCTGCCTTGTATGCTCTACAGGATGGTTGTTGTGGTATGTAACGAGCCCAAACTATTGCCTAACTCCTAAGGGTATTTTGGGGCGTTACAATAGCATTTGTTAAAGTAGTTTCTCAAAACCCTTTTCTTAACAGTATTCATGTGAAATCAAAACTAAGTAAATCTTGTGAGGTCATGTGATAATCATGTTCTTGTGAGTTCTTGTGAATTCTTGCGGGAGTTGGGATTCCTTGCGAGCATGCGAGATCTGAGTATGCATGATTTCTTGTGAACTAGTGAGCTTGTGAGACATGACTTCTTGTGAGTCCATGTATAGTGGGATTCCTTGTGAGCTTTGAAACGATTTAAGAACACTAACCCAAAGTTTGGCCTTGTCACTTACCAACCCATAGTTTGGCCTTATTAATACTTGTGAACTTGTGAGAATTCTTTAACAAAAACCTTGCTTATAAACTTTTAGAAAACACCTTTTCTTATGAGAAATCATCAAATCATGCGAGACTTGTGAATATAGAGTGCATAGAGTACTTGTGAACATCATGGTAGACTTAGAAAGCTTGTAAACATGGAATCTATCGCGACCCAAAACCCACCCTATGATTAGAGTGAATATTGGACGACTTGTCATGACCTACATGACTTGCTTGGCAAACCATCCTACAATAGACCTGGAGCATACACAATAGAGGACAATAATAGTGGAAACATAAACTACAAAGCACAGCGGAAGTCTAACCAAAAACCTCTAAGTGTATATATACATGATCCAAGGTTTGTACAAAAATAAACCAAAAGAAGGCGCGGACATGCCCGCCAAAATACATACATATAATCTCTCAAGCTCACACCCACAGATCACTCACTCAGAACTGCGATATATATGTTGTATTCATGTTTATGACATTACTATCTAGTGGTTTGTATACGCGCAGTATTCAATACTCAGCCATACATATTATGTCGGCAGGTCCTCTCGACATCTGTGGCGAGCGTCCTCAGGAACCTTGAGTTGAGGAGGAATACGTTGAGGAGGTACCTACTCCAGAGGAGCTTCAGGAGTATCAAAGGATACTCGATAGGTGGTGGCCCCATACAGAGAGAGATAGGGAGAGACTGATACATGTATTTTGATGAGCGAGCATGTTCGCTCTTTATTTTGGGTTATTGTATAAACTTGGATATAGTATGTGTAGAAAATTTTGTATTCTACTTCTGCTATAGTATGTTTTATAAGTTATACAGGATGTTAAGTATGCCTTATGTGTCATACAGGATGGTTTGACATGGCGGTCACGAACTAAAGTATCCCTAACTCCTAGGGGGTATTTTGGGTCGTGACAGACTTGGTATCAGAGCTTAGGCTCTAGATTCCCTCAGGCTGGGGTAATTGTTTTAAGAGAGACATGTCGCCTTCGAGTTGAGTATGTTCAAGTCAGAGTTTGATATCGAGACAAAGTTGGTATCAAGCTTAGATGTTAGACCATATGGACTGAAAGTTGTTCTTTGAGTTAACTTAGAACTCAGATGAACTCTACCTTATAGGTTGATACTACAACAAGATTGGTGTCAATACTCAGGGATTTGAATCCCTTGGGCTAGGTTGTGTTCTAAGTGGAGCAGAAGTTAGGAGTCATCTTCCAGTGTAGACTATTACTTAGTCTTAGTTTTAAGTCGCTTAATGTTTTAACCAAACGTGAGAACTTAGCATCGCTAGAAAACCAAGTTGTATGATTATATTATTACGTGTATACTTTAATGTATACAATACATGCCTATATAGGCAAGTTATGCTCATTGAATTGATATGTCAACTGAGCTTGATTTCCGTTAGACTCACGCCTTGTTATTGTCCTCAGGATTTGATCATGAGGCGTGGCATCCGAGGTAGAGGGTATCAGACCAGAGGGAACGAAGGAGATATTCCGATGGGAGATGAGCAACCAGACTTGACTCAGATCCTTGGTGCTATAGCAGTGACTATGGCTTTGCTTGCAGACAAGGCTAGTACTCCTGTTGCGGCTACTACACCTGCACCTCCTCCACATAGAACATAAGCAAGAGTTGAGGCTTTTCGGAGAATGAGACCACCCATCTTCAATGGTGGTATAGACCCAATGGTGGCAGAAGCTTGGGTCATGCAGCTAGAGAAGTTGTTTGCAGTGTTGATGCCTACAGAGGCAAAAAGAGTATTGTGGGCCACCTTTGTGATGGAAGGTGAGGCAGACCACTGGTGGAGATCTGTTATCAGGACACGAGACTTGACTCGAATGGGTCAAGAGTGGTCATGGGGAGAGTTTCTTGACGTGTTCTACAAGAAATACTTTCCAGTCGGAGTACGTGAGAAGAAGGAGATGGAGTTCATCACCTTGGAACAAGGTAATATTTCTGTGGCTCAGTATGAGGCCAAATTCTCGACATTGTCTCGCTTTGCTCCGCACATGATAGCCACAGAGGCTATGAAAGCCCGAAAGTTTGAAAGAGGCTTAAAGGGCTATTTGAGAGAGAAAGTTTTGATGTTTCGACATGAGACATATGCAGAGGTGAACGACAAGGCCCAGTTAGTTGAGACTAACTCAGAGGCCTTCTTCATGAGGAGTGACAATGGCCTAGTGAGGAGCATGGATAGAGGCCAGTTTAGTGGTCCGGTGCCACTAGAGCGAAGGGTCAGGTCTGCCCCTTACTAGACTGCTACGTCTGCTCAGGTTCCGAGGCTTCCATGGGTACCACAAATCCCTCAATCTAATACTGCGCAGACCACACAATATGGGCAGCTTGCATCTTCTACCTCTGAGGTGTGTAGCCATTGTGGGAGAAGGCATCGGAGTGAGGATTACCGTGCGCTCACAGGTACGTGTTGTCACTGTGGTGATCGGGGACATCAGTTCAAGGATTGTCCACTCCGCCAGTTGCCATTGCTGTCGCAGGGGAATAGGCCTCCGGCCCGACAGGCCACATAGCAGGGACCTTCACAGGCTTCTAGGCCTCTAGGTAGACCGATTCTTCAGCAGAGGTATCCTCAGGCCTTTGGCTCCCTGCCAGTCACGCAACCGCCTCGACAGGCGAATCAGAGCAGGGTCTTTGCCTTAACCGAGCAAGAAGCACATGCACCTGAGGATGTTGTGTAAGGTACATTCATGTTGAGTAGTTTAAGTTGTTTGGTTGTGATATATGTTACTATGGGTGTAAGAACATGCTACTTATATTTTATGGGTGTTGCTATCCATTGTTTGACTTAGTTGAGTATATTAAATGTGGGAAAGTATCCCAACTTGATTTTTGTCTTGTTCTAATTTTGGGGATGAAATTTCTGTAAGGGGGGAGGATGTAGAACCCCGAAATTTAGGTTCACTGTTCATGTGAATATTGTTGTGAATAGTGTGTGAATAGTGCTGTGAATAGTGCCTTCAAGGCCTAAAGCCTTAATGAAATTATGGGTTCATGTTTTGGAATGGAAGGAGGTTTGGAATGAATCAAAATATGTATGGAAAGTTGTTTTTGGGGCTAGGGACAAATGAAAAATGAGAGTAGGACATACTCCAAGTGTCATAGAAAGGGATGCCTAAACATACCCTCAAGTTTGAGGAGCTCTAGAATTCTCACTGCTGATCGGAATCGAGTGATTCTTAAATTTTTGAAAAGGTATTTAAACCCTCTTCGAGGTTCATGTCTATCACTTTTTCATATTTTGAGTCAAAGTTGGGTCAAATGTCAGATTTCTGCAAACTGGTCTGCTGTAAGTTTTGGTCTGCTGAAATCCATTTCAGACTAGTCAGCTTATTGGCCATTTTAGTCTATGAATAAAGCAGAATTAGGAGTTTTGTAAAATACAAAAGTTGTTTCTCTTTGAATAATGAATCCAACACAAGTTTAATTATCAAAATCAGATAAGCGAGTAAAAAGTTATGATTAAAATACTAAAGTGAGAAAAACCTACCCAGGCAGGGGTCAATTTCGGTGACAAAATGTGTTGGGGGCCGAATTTCGTCGATGAATTCAACCCAAAAAAATCCAAAAAAACCTGGAAACAGCTTGTAACTCATCACTGACCTTGGGGGATATTTTCCTAAGGATTTTTTGGGTTTTTGGCTACCTTTAGACTATACATAGAAAGGAATTTCATGGGTTTGATCTACTCAAACCCTAAGCTTGGATTTTTGAGAGATTAAAGAAGAGAAGAAGAAGAAGAAGAAAGGTGAGAGTTGTTTGGATATTCTGAGTTGGTGTTTTTCCATAGAAGGAAGAGTTCTTCTTGCTTTCTTGGTATTCTAACACCTAGATTTCAAATCCAAAGTGATTCCACAAGCTTGGAATTTCTCCAAAGAAATTCTGTGCGTGTTCTTGAAGAAGGGGGTTTTCAAACCCAAATTTTCCCAAGCTTCAACCAAGCTTTCCTCAAGCTTGATTCAGTACACAGAAGTGTAAAAAGTTCCTTTTTAAGGTAGATACTTTCTACTAGTTGTTAATGGCATAAACCATCTTATAAATTCAAGATAAAATCCTATGCTTTGTGTTATGAACTAGTAGGAAATCCTACTAGTCAAATTGTGATGATGTTATGCTTTAAACCAAATAATAAAGAGATTAGAGAATTCTGTTTTTAGATGTTCTTGATATTGTGATGATTCAAATATGAAAAGCATGTTAAAAGACTTAAGTTTTGGGAAAAACCAAATGAGAAAACCTTATATTTTGATGGATTTGGTTATGGATGACTTATTTGCATATAGGCTATTACTATGGATGAAATATGTGAATTGTTGGCTATAAGTAAAGTGTTTTCATTTTGTCTACCATGATATTCACAATTGCTACACTGACACATGTATATGCATGATTGAGATTTGCTAACTTATGGGTATCCAAAGAAGATAAAGAAGAAGTAAAGTATAAGAGGTAATGGGAAAGTATATGGAAAGTAAAGAGGTATATGGAAAGTAAAGAGGCAAATGAAGTATATTGGAAAGTAATGGTACAAGATGATTCTAGTCATCTATCTCAGGTTGATAGAAGGCCCGCCCATCTCCTGTGGGTTCATAGGTACTAATCAATTGAGTAATACCGACGGGGAGGCACGATAGCAGGCCGCCTGGAAGGGAAACGGATACTGGTCGTCGAACTCCGACGAATAGCAGACCACCCGGAAGGGAGATGGATACTGGTCGTCTACTCCGAAGGTAGCCAAAGGTGAGGATAATAGTAGGCCTACCTAATTTATGTGGGTGCATGGGTACTAGTTACCCGACTCCTTAGGTGGATCTAGGGGTATTTTAAATACCTGTAGATCGAAAGTAATGAAACTAAGGTTTTTTACAATACCCGTAAGGCAAAGATATAAGGAACGCAAAGTAAAGATGGTAAAGCAAAAGAAGATGTTTCTCTGAGATATATGCACATGATTGTTTTTAAATTATGTTTTTTGCACTTTGATTAAAATAATGCATGTGAAATGATTTAACCTGCGATATATATGTTGTATTCATGTTTATGACATTACTATCTTGTGGTTTGTATACGCGGAGTATTCAATAGTCAGTCGTACATATTATGTCGGCAGGTCCTCTCGACATCTGTGGCGAGCGTCCTCAAGAGCCTTGGGTTGAGGAGGAATACGTTGAGGAGGTACCTACTCCAGAGGAGCTTCAGGAGTATCAGAGGATAGTCGATAGGTGGTGGCCCCATACAGAGTGATATAGGGAGAGACTGATACATGTATTTTGATGAGCAAGCATGTTCGCTCTTTATTTTGGGTTATTGTATAAACTTGGATATAGTATGTGTAGAAAATTTTGTATTCTGCTTCTGCTATAGTATGTTTTATAAGTTGTACAGGATATTAAGTATGCCTTATGTGTCATACAGGAGGGTTTGACACGGCGGTCACGAACTAAAATATCCCTAATTCCTAGGGGGTATTTTGGGTCGTGACAGGGATAATGGGATTATCTCGCAATGGACAAGTCCTGCCTCTCCTCAACAAAATGGAGTTTCTGAAAGAAGAAACCGGACCTATTAGATATGGTTCGCTCCATGATGAGCCATGCTAATGTTCCTTCATATCTTTGGGGACATGCTATACAAACTGCCATTTATATTCTAAACCGGGTTCCATCTAAGTCTATTCCGTTTACACCCTATGAATTGTGGACTGGGTGAAAACCTAGTTTTCAACATCTAAGGGTATGGGGTTGTCCTGCGCATGTTCGCAAACTCGAACCTACTAAATTGGAATCTAGGACAGAGAAATGGAATTTTGTACGATATCCAAAAGAAACTAAGGGTTTCTATTTCTACTCCAAGGTAGACCAAACAATAGTTGTTAAGCTTCATGCCACTTTCTTGGAGGAAGAAATGGATCTCCTTAAGAAAGTTGAATTTCATGAGATGAAAGACGACACAGCTAGTATCCAAATTGAACCTATCCTTCCACTTTAATTTCTCCTAATTATGTTCCACTAAGAAGGTCTGAAAGAGTTTCTAGACCACCGGATAGACTTCAGTATTACAATAATGAAGTTTATCTAGTCACCCCTGATGATGAGGATAAAGATCCTAATACTTATCAGGAAGCTACATTGGATGTAGATGCATCTCAATGGAATAAAGCCATGAATGCTGAAATAGATTCCAGTATGACAACGGTGTCTGGACTTTAGTAGATCCACCAGATGGTATAAGGCCAATTGGATGCAAATTGATTTACAAAAGGAAGAAGGGTGCCAATGGTAATGTGGAGACCTATAAAGCTAGACTTGTTGCAAAAGGCTATACTCAAATCCATCAGGATATTATTATCTATAGCTGCACACCATGACTATGAGATATGACAAATGGATGTCAAAACTGCTTTCCTTAATAGAATTTTAGATGAAGACATCTATATGAAGCAACCAGAGGGCTTCATTGCTCCTAACCAGGAGAACATGGTATGTATGCAAGCTCAACAAGTCGATATATGGTTTGAAACAAGCTCCAAGAAGCTGAAACCAAAGATTTGATCTTTCGATCAAAAAATTTGGATTCCAAAAGAATTTGAAAGAATCTTGTATATACAAGAAGGACAGTGGGAGAGTGGTAGTATACCTAATTCTTTATGCAGATGACATCCTACTCATTCAGAATGATGTAGGGATGTTGTCATCAGTCAAGATATATCTTTCTCAGCATTTCTTATTGAAAGACTTGGGAGAGGCATCATATATTCTCAGAATAAAGATTCTGAGAGATAGAAAATGCCGAATGTTGGGATTGAGCAAAACGTCCTACATAGACAAGATATTGTCTAGGTACAGTATGAGTGATTGTAAGACAACACTCATTCCTATTAGACATGGTGTTACTTTTTCTAAAAAGATGGCCCCTACATCAGCTGATGAGATTGAGCAGATGAAGAGGTGCCCTTATGCTTCGACAGTTAGGAGCCTCATGTATGCCATGTTATATACTAAACCAGATATCTGTCATGCAGTGGGAGTTGCTAGTCGGTTCCAAAGCAATCCAGGGGTTAATCATTGGACTGCAGTGAAGCACATTATGAAGTACCTGAAAAGGACTAGGGATTATGTGCTTACCTTTCAATCAGAAGATTTAGTTGGACTAGGTTATACTGATTCCAATTTCCAATCTGATCCGGACAATAGAGCTTCCACATCTAGGTATGTGTTTACATTGGGTGGTGTTGCTGTCATTTGGCGCAGCATAAAGCAGAAGAGTATTGCTGACTCCACCATATAAGCAGAATATATTGCAGCTTCAAAAGCAGCAAAAGAAGCAATCAGGTTCAGAAGGTTTTTGCAAGAGCTAGGAAATGTTCCTTCAACACTCAGACCTATCACTCTCTTCTGTGATAGTAACGGTGCAGTAGCGCATAGCAAAGAACCTAGGAACCAAAAAAGGATGAAACATCTGGAGCGGAAGTATTATCTCATTCTTGAAATCATTGGTAGGCAAGATGTAGTGGTTACAAAGATTAGGTCTCAGCTTAATGTTGCAGACCCGATGACCAAGGCTTTATTAGATAAAGTTTTTGTAAGACACTTAGACAGTATGGGATTGAAATCTATGGCACAGAGACTTTTAGGGCAAGTGGGAGATTGTTGGACATGATGCCCAGAAAAGTCATTTAAATGGTTAGAACCTTATTAATTTGATTAACAAATGTTTCTTCTTAATCTATTGTGTATTCATTATGGGTAATTGACTATGATCATGAGATGATCTATACGATATGAGATATCGATAAAGGTCCATAGGATATATTGTAGGAAAGTTATGTGATTAGATTATCACAGGTAGATATAACTTTCCAGTTCCTTATACCTTATATAGTCACAACTGTGGGTGAAGCTGGGCACTTCACTTATATGGCTGCCAAAATGCTAAGATGTTCTCAATAGTTGAGATTTATTTCTATCTCGAACTGTTGTAGTGGAGACTACACATCAGCATATGGGTGCTTAAATGTACACTGACTGATTGCATTCAATGAGAGACCTCTTACATAAACATACTATCAGATAGTTGGTCTCTCATTCACATTGAACGGTTTCGATGATCCTTAGATCTGATGAGTTCATCTATAACTGGGCAGTGATCTAACTGTTTTGATTCCACCAATGTATTTTCTAACTTAGGGAATACAATACAATGACAGTTGGATAGTCAGAAAGTTGTTCGAGTCATGATGAATTTCAAACAAGAAATCCATGTTCATTAATTTGAGAGATTATCCAAGTTCCGGGTAAGACAGTTGATTAATTTCAAATCCTACGCAGGTGATTTTGTGTCACGACTCAAAATGCCCCCTAAGAGTTAGGAGACTTTGGCAACGTGACCGCCGTGTCATACCATCCTGTTATGACACATAAGGCGTGCATACCAACCTGCAAATGCTCACAAGGCATACAAAAGGTGAACCAGAAAATTTCCTCTTTCCAGTGTAATCTTCCACAAGCTAATATAAAAAAAAATACTGAAATATAAACTAAACATGTACACAAGGTTCATCACTTTAGTTTTTAACTCAAATTCAATACGAAAACTCCCACAAGGGCAACCCAAATACATATCTCTCCCTCTCATCACTCAACCATCACTGATGACTTCCCATTGGTTTCTCGACATACTCCACCTCAATCACTGGTTCAGGAGCACGACCATCCAACCTGTGACCTGCCGAAGATAACAACTTCGGCTGAGCATTGAATACTCAGCGTCTACCAACCACTAACTAGAAGGGCTATGACATCAAAATAGAATACATGTGCGTATAAACTTAAACAATTCATATGCATACTTTAATCAAAGCACAGAAACCATACTTTAAATCTTTACTTTCAAAACCTTACATCTTTGAGCAAAACCAATACTTAGAATTAAATCATACTTTGAGCGAACCGTACTTTTTCAAAATGTACTTTGAGATCATTCTTTACAAAACATACTTAGAGTTCTTTCCTTAAAAACATTCTTTATGAGGGTTTATCACATAGCCTTGTCAAAATCTCCTTTCTTTCAAAACATACTTTACAAGGGGATATCACATATCCTTTTTCCAAAACTTACTTTACGAGGGGATATCACATATCCTTTTTCTTATTCAGCTTTACAAGGGGGCATGTAAATACCCTTTGTCAAAATCATATACTTTACAAGGGGGCCTCACATACCCTTTATTCTTATTCAGCTTTATCAGGGGGGAGTAAATACCCCATTTGGAAGTCACATACTTTACAAGGGAGGAGTAAATACCTCTTTTTGAATCATACTTTACAAGGGAGCATCACAATACCCTTCTTTCTTATTCAGCTTTATCAGGGGGGAGTAAATACCCCATTGTGGAACATCATAAACTTTACAAGGGGGCATCACAATACCCTTCGTACTTATTCAGCTTTACAAGGGGGCATATACATACCCATTTCACGAATCATGCTTTCCAACTTTCTCAAGGGGTATGTAACTACCCTTATTAGGATTTTCTCATCTTTACAAGGGGGTATCCACTACCCTTCATCAAAACCTTTTCACTTTAAAGGGGGTATGTAAATACCCTTTTCAAAACCTTACTTTACCAACCTTCTTTGAAAACCATACTTTAAAGGGGTATCAAATACCTTTTCAGAAATCTTACTTTAAAAGGGGGTCTCCAATACCCTTCATTTGAAAACATACTTTACAATTCTTTATGAGGAAGGATTAAATACCCTTTTGTCGAAAATATTCTTTACAAGCTTACAAGGAGAGAGTAATTACCCTTTCGTCAAAAATCATCTTTGAGTACTTAACACTTATAGGAAAACTCCTTTTTCAATTTCCCTTTACTTATACGAAATTCATCACATGTTTAAAACCCCACACTTCCATACTTTTCATCAAAACCAAACCCTTTTTATCATTTGATAATAATAAACCAACTTTCATAAGAAAAACCACCTTCTACACCTCACTTTTACCAAAACCATGCTTTACATATTACTTTCAATACATAAATCACAACAAGGATAGTTAGTGTCGAGGGTATTTACCTTTCAAAATCAAATCCCTACGGTTTATAGCTTGCGAATACTCCTTGGTAGCAAGATCCAAGCTTAGGAAGAAAGCTTGAAGTGAAAACCCGACTTCACTTCATCACTAGTACAAGCCTAGAAGAACCCAAGATCTTCTCCCTCTTTTCTCTCAACTTTCTCTCAAAAATCTCCTCTCTAGGGTTCTTGTAACCCTAGCCACGAAATGTGGGTTATATAGGCCAAGGGATTGAGGCCAATGACCCATACACCCCCAAAATATCTCAAGGAGTCGATTTCATGGCAAAAACCATCACCAAGGATCTATCGGTCATGAGCACCGATAGATCCATCAAAAACCCACTCACTGTGCTAAAAACCCATACAAAAATATGCTTGGTCAATCTATCGGTCGTGGGGATGGATAGATCCATCAATCTGTGGAATTGAAGGATCTATCCACCCCAAACTAGATAGATCCTTCTACTGTTCATTCCTTCATTTTTACCACTGTGGTATTTTGACCATAACTTTTGACTCATTGATCGGATTTTGATGATTCAACTTGTATTGAATTTTTCATTTAAAGGGGAACAACTTTCATGTTTCCTACAAAACCTAATTCTTCTATCTTCATATTCTAAAATGGCCCTAAAGGCTACTAGTCCAAGTGATTGCTGAAATGACAGCAGACCCGCTTTCTAGAAATCCCACGTTTGAATTAACTTCTAGTCCTAATCTCAAAAGCGATAAACATGACCCTCGAAGAGGATTCCGATATCTTTCTAATGGCTCAAAAATCACTCGATTCTGATTAGCAGTGAGAAGACTAGAGTTCTCTCAAGTTGAGGGTATTTCTAGACCTCCATCTTTGCGATACTTAGAGTATTTCATACTCTTGTTTCATTTATCCCAAACACCCTAAAACACTTTTAACACATATTTTTATTCATTTGAAACCTCCTTTCATTTTAAAATATGAAGTCATAATTCCATAAAGGGTTTAGGCCTGAAAAAACACTATTCACAACACTATTCATAGCACTATTCACAGCCTAGTGAACTTGGTTCCGGGGTTCTACATTTTGAAAACGAAATAATTTTTGAAATATACTTTTATTAAAAGGTATTATACTTATAAAAGGATTTTTTCAAAATGTTTTTCATGAGAAGTTGTTTCTCATGGCTTAATCATAAATCTTGGAAACTCGGATGATTTGCAATGGGCTATGGGTTAGATAGTATGTCAATCTCGAAGGCCCATTAGGGATAATGTATTTGGAAGGATAAATCGAATTTAAAAGTTTATGTGGCAGGATCTGTAATGGTTAATGTTCATACACTGTGTGATTTAATTGCAACATGGATATCTCATGTCACTTGCAATTCCGATGTAATTCCCATTTAGGGTCAATGGGATAACATTGGATAAGCTAGGGTAAAAATGTCCCAGAGTAATCTGTGAAGGTGCTCACATAAGAAATACAAGCTCAATAATTGATTAAAAGTTAATCAATTATTTTAAGTGATTAAAATTTAATCATTTAATTAAATAGATTAATAGTTAATCTATTGTTTAAATTAATTGTTAATTTAAACTAAGGGATTATTTTAGTAATTATTTGATTAACATAATTAAAGGAGAAATGGGTTTAACCCATATCCATAAACCCATTAAAATGGACCTTTAATATGGGCCAAAGCCCATGGGTTTAAACCCTAGGGTGGGGCGCCCACTTGAAGAATCCTAATTGGATTAGGATTTATTTAATTGAATAATTATTGAAATATAATTCCTTTTATTATGGAATTAAAATCCAAGGATTGGATTGCAATTAGGATTAAGATGTTATTGTAATTAGATTACAATAAGGAGTTTTAACTCCTCAAATCCCACGCCCCATTGAAGCTCACGCCCCCCTTGTGGATTCCTAGTTTGACTAGGTTTCCTACTTTAGTGTAGGATCTTGACTTATCCCTTTTAATTAAGGAATCCTCTTATAATAGAGACTCTTTAATTAATAGTATTACTATAACTAAAGTAGTTATAGATTAAGTAGGAGTTTATTTAATTAATAATAAGAGTTATTGTTAATTAATAAATCCTACTAGATAAGATCAAGTTTGAGTAGGATTAGGATAAAATCCTAGTCTATAAATACCCCAACACCCTAGAACATTAAGTAGAATTCTCTAGAATTTTTTCTCTCCTCTCCTCTCTCTTTCCAAACCGTGAGCCCTAGTGGAGACCCCTAGAGATATTTGTGAGCTATATTGGTGGTCCTAGTTGGGTTTTACAACTCTATGGTTTTAAACCTTAGTATTATTGGTGATAGAAGGTCAACACTTTTGATCCATCTTCTTCCTCTTGCTTCTAAAATACCAAAGGAGATTCTAAAGCTTCTAGGGGATTTTTTCAGAGAAATCTCTACAAAGAGTTCTGACAGTTCGAGTGGATTAAGCTTCACCGGTGAAAAACATTCACCGAGGTGATATGACGAAAACTCTTAGATAATTTTGAGGCTTTTATGGTGTAAAGATCTAGGGGATCCAGTTTTCGCATAAATTTTTTATCCGGATCCCCTTTCAGTATTCACCACCTCGATCTGATCGAAGTGTTTTTATGGATTTGTCAGTTTGATTCTCAACTTCTAATCTAAATTCTTTGAAATTTTCAAAATAGACATATCCATATCTAGAATAGTCATCGGTAAATGTGACAAAATATCAGTATTGACCTCGTACAACAATGTTAAATGGACCACATACATCACTATGTATTAGTCTTAACTTTTCTTCGGCTCTTCCTACCTTTTTAGGGTAAGGCTTCTTGGTCATTTTCCCTTCGAAACAAGACTCGCATGTAGGGAGTGGTTCTACCTTGAGGAAGTCAAGGGGACCATCTTACTAATCTCTTGTTCCTATCAAGATTACCAAGTCTCTTATGCCAAAGATAAGTGACTCAATGCAATGTCTCTTCATTCCAGACATTCTAGATGATGAGATATTGTCACTTTGCAGACATTCATTATTTACCAATGGAAATATTAAATAAAGACCATTAATGAGATTACCAGTTATCAAGACCATTCCATCTTTCTTAATTTCAACAATTGAATTAAAATTAATAGAGAATCCATAAAATAAGAGTCTAGATATTGAAATCAAATTATGATGTGCTGAAGGGACATAAAAGCAGCCTTTCAAAATTAATGTCTTTTCATTAGGTAAATAAAGAGTAAACAAGCCGATTGACTTCACTGCAACATTTGCACCGGAGCTAACTTTAAGCTTCTGCTCCTGTTTGGTCAGTTTTCTGGTTTCCTTGAACCCCTGCAAACAATTGCAAACGTGTACAATGGATCCAGAATCCACGCACCATGAGTTAGGAGGACCATCCAAAAAGTTAGACTCAACAATAATATGTACTTCAAAGTGTCTCATACCTTGAGTACTTCCGCTACCCTTCTTAAGAGTTGCGAGCTAAGTCCTACAATTCCTCTTCCAGTGGCCTATTTTACCACAATGGAAACACTTTCCATTGCCCTTGTTTTCCATGCCATCTTTTCCTGAAGAACCTTTGGCAACTCTTGCCTTACCCTTATTGTCTTTAAACTTTCCTTTGTCTTTATTCCATTTTCTATACTTTTTAGATTTCTTGGAGGTATCAGGAATATCGACGATTAAAGTCTCACCTTTAGATGACTTTTTGATCAAATCTTCTATAGCCACAAGTGAGTTCATAAGCTCACTTGGTGACATTTCACTCTTGTTCATGTTATAATTTAACACGAACGAATTGAAGGACAAAGGGAGTGACTGCAGAACAGTGTCAATTTGAGTGATGGCATCCATCTCTCCACCAAGAATTTCCAGTTCATTCAATAAGCCCATCATCTTTATGATGTGCTCCCTGACTGGAGTTCCCTCAACCATCTTGGTGTTAACAAGGGATTTTAACTTTACTTGTCGAGCTGACTTATTTTGCTCAAAATGTCAAAAGCCTTATCCATATGTTCATGCTGGCTTTGCAAAATGTTAGACATTGAAGCTAGTATGTAACACTTGGTCATCTGATTGGACCTCTCCCATTGCTCTAACTCAGCCTTTTGGGCCGGTGAAGCATCTGGAGGAATTTCGGGCTTAGGTGTCTTAAGACATAGGTCAAGGTTATCTACGGCAAATACAATTCTAATCTTTCTTTTCCAGTCTGCATAGTTAGTTCCTACTAACTTTTCATCACGAAGAATTTCGGTCAATGGGTATAGGCCTATCATGATCTAATCAAATGTCAAAAAAGATAGTATTAGGGATCTATTGTATTCATTAATACCAATTAGATTATGGGTATGTTTCTAATGGTATTGCCAATTTGGGAATAATCAATTGGCATCGAAAACCTAAACACTAGCTTAATGTGATCCTGCCCTTCGGGCACATCATCACATCACCTTGAATAGGCAGATAGAAACTATCTTCTCCAATTTCACAGATCTCATCTTGTAGAACCCCGGATCTCATTTTCATAGCTGTTAATAGTGCTGTGAATAGCGCGGTGAATAGTAAGCATGAAATGTAAATTTTTGAATTTTGAGATAAAAAGTCTCAGTAATGGTTGTTTATAGGTTAACTAAGCTTAGTTGATTTTATGGGATTTTATGCATATGGTTAGAATGGTTTTTGAACAATGGGAAAAGTTACAACGAACCGGATTTATCGGATTTTGCCTAAAACTGGAAATTCAGATATTGAATTATAAGGAATTGAAAATTCTAAGTATTTTTATTGGATTCAAATGGGGGGTACTTTGTAACGCCCCAAAATACCCCCTAGGAGTTAGGATACTTTGGCGACGTGACTTAACCTTAATCAATCCTATAAAGA
Source organism: Tetracentron sinense (assembly GCA_015143295.1). Taxonomy (NCBI): domain Eukaryota; kingdom Viridiplantae; phylum Streptophyta; class Magnoliopsida; order Trochodendrales; family Trochodendraceae; genus Tetracentron; species Tetracentron sinense. The sequence continues at coordinate 9,169,647 of CM026567.1, read as the reverse complement.
GTATACAAGGCATGCCAAATAGTGATCCGAAAAATTTTCTTTAACATAAATGTAATTCCAAGTGTCAACGTGAAACAATGACTGGATAAAATACAATAATCACAAGGGTGCAAATGTTTGAATTACCCACTCAAGCTCACATGAAAAATCCCCAAAAGGAAATCCCAAAATACATTTCTCTCTCTCTCTCTTCCCAACCTATGGCCACAGGCCAACCCTAACATCTGGCTAACCTTCCGAATAACCTCTTGCTCTCCCTGAGCTGCCTCAGTCCAAGGGACCAGAGTCCATATGTTGTATAGTGTACCTGCCGACATAAAAGTACGGCTAAACATGGAATACTTAGCGAGTACAAGCTACTAACTAACAAGAGTAATAACATTAATATGTAATACAAGATATAGTTCATCCAAAAGATACATAATCAGTGTGCGGAAGCTAAAACGACATAACAACGTAAAGTAAATCATGAACATCATATTTAACTTACGCATTGTAAATTCGTATTCAAAAGTAATGACTTGTTCTTGAAAATACTTTTTGTGGTTTCCAAAACTTGCTTGCCGTATTTACAACTTATTCTTGTCTTATTCTTGTATTGTGGGAATCACACATGCCTTGTTTTGTTCCTGTTTAGCTAGTACCCGAACTATGAAATGGACGGACATACTAGGTTCTTGTTATTCTTGCTTGTCTTGTTTAACTAGTACCCGAACTATGAAATGGACGGACATACTTGGTTCTTGTTATTCTTGCTTGTCTTCTTTAACTAGTACCCAAACTATGAAACGGACGGACATACTAGGTTCTTGTCATGCTTGACTAATGCCCGAACTATAATGGAATGGAACACATTAGCCTCGTGTCTTGACTTGACTAGTGCCCGGACTATGGTGGAACGGAACACACTAGTTATTCTTGCTTGACTAATGCCCGGACTATAATGAAATGGAACACATTAGTCTCCTTGCCTTGCCTTGCCTTAACTAATGCCCGGACTTTGGTGGAACGGAACACACTAGTTACTCTTGCTTACTAATGCGCGGACTATGATTGAACGAAACACATTAGTATCTTGCTTGACTAATGCCCGGACTATAATGGAACGAAACACATTAGCCTCCTTGCTTGACTTGACTAGTGCCTGGACTATGGTGGAATGAAACACACTAGTTATTCTTGCTTGCTTGTCTTGCTTAACTTGTGAGCCAGGTATGACATATCGTAGGATATGCCCTACCCTTGACATTCATGCTTGTTTGACTTGTGAGTCAGGTATGACATATCCTAGGGATATGCCCTACCCTTGACATTTATGCTTGTTTATTCACATTTCTTATTCGTGTCGTTTTCTTATGTACATATACTTGAAAAGCCGATTCATGCATGCATGTGTACTTGTGGGTGTAGTTTGTAAACATAATAATAATAGCATGGAAAAATTGAGGAATAGATAGCATTTGAAAAATTATAGGCATATGAGAGATTTAAGGAATTCATAAAGCATATCATCATTTTTACAATTCTTGGGGAAATGTCCCTATCTCATATCTCATAGATTAGGTTTCACATTTTTCACAAGCATTTAATCAAACATCTTACATGCCACGTTTTTTTCATTTTCATTAATTTGTTCTTAGCCATAGGTTTTTTTTTTTTATCTCATTCATGCATTTTATCAAACACATAGAGCACAACTCCTTTCTAACCATTTGATTTCCTCTTTTTATGGTTGTAATTTCATCAACATTCAAGTGTGTTCATTATGTATACAATACACTTCCACCATTTCCATCACATAACACCCATCATATCCATATGGCATCCATCGCCTTAACCACACATTCCCACATCCATCATTCCTTCTTTTTCTTAATTAAATTTAGGGATTTAATAAAACAAGTCAAGAAAAGAATGAACTAAAGAAATCTACAAGTATGCTTTTAAAATAAACCGAGGTTATTACTAAAGTAGTTAGTAGGGTGTACTAACCTTGAATAGGGGAAGAAGCCCTTGAAAATGTAAAGGAAGAACGTTGCCGAGCTTGGAGAATGTGCTCCTCACATGCTTGAGCTGTGGATTAAGAAATCCAAGCTTTTGGGATGCTCTAGGGTTTCTAAACCCTTGATCTTTCTCCACTTGATGCCCTAGGAGAAAACCCCTTTTCTCCCCTCTTACTATCTCTCAAAATATTGCTAAGGGTGTTTGTGAACACCCTTGGCTCAAGCCAACCCTTAAAAATAAGGGTGGAGTGGCCAAAAGACCAAAAAACCCTTAATAAAATTTCTGCAAAATGCGTAGGACCGATAGATGATCGATCTACTGGTACTGGACCAATTGATCGGTGCTTATGACCGATCTACCAGTAGTGGACCGATCGATCGATGCTTATGACCGATCTACCGGTAGTGGACCAAGCGATCGGTAGTGACCAGGTATTTCGGCCATAACTTTTGACTCACTCATCCGATTTTGATGATTCAACTTGTGTTGGATTTAACTTTGGAAGAGGAACAACTTTTTTATTTTTCAAAAATTATAATTGTTCTTTATTCGTGGACCAAAATGCCCCTAAATCTGACTAGTCTGCAATGGGTTGTGACAGCCCAGATTTGCAGCCGACCCGATTTTGGAAATCTCCACTTTTAACCTAACCCTAACTCAAAATTATGAAAAATGATAAACATGAAACTCGAAAAGGGTTCCAATATCTTTCCAAAAATTTAAGAATCACTCAATTCCAAGCAATGGTGACTAAACTAGAGCTCTTTAAAGTTGAGGGAAATGCCGAAACATAACTCTTCAACACCTAGAACACCTCGAGTGCTTTCACACTCTTTTCCCTCAGGTCCAAAACCATACTCACACCTCATGACTTGTTACCCCATAGGTTTTTAACCCACCTAGGTGATCATTGCATTCACGCCCACATGCATGAGAGGCCCCGACCTCTTTATGCCTCACGCACTAGCACTATTCACAACACTACTCACCTACAACTCATTAAACACTTAGGGTATTTTATGCCCTTGATTTTACCCACTTAGAGTATCTTTGTACTCTCTTTGTAAGACTCAAACTATGTACCTAAAACCCTCACTTGACTGACCATAATATCAAGAACACAATGAGAGGCCTTAGGCCTTTACACACACCATATAAGGGCACTATTCACTAACACTATTGATAGCATAGTGAACTTGGTTCCGGGGTTCTACATACTTCCTTATTTTAATTTAAAACTTAAAGTTAATGAAATGAAAGGTTAAAAACATTAGCTTAAATATTTTATAGTAAAATAAGTATAAGTGTGGAAGAAGGAAAGGAAAAAAGAACAAAGCACAGGGCAAAAACAGGGGAAAAACAGGCAAATCCGGTCGACCGAATTTGCTACCGGTCAACCGAATTTCCTTACCAGTCGACCGAATGCTCGAAAAGTTGTATGGGGATTTTGGACAGAGAGGTGGCTTTTGACCGGTCGACCGATCATCTCTACGGGTCGACCGATCATGCTAATTTTGCCTGTAGCCGACCTCTTGGGATATTTTCAAGGGTGTTTGAGTCTTTAACTCAATCCCTTTGGCTATAAATAGCCCAATTTTGTGGGCTAGGGTTACCACAACCCTTGGAAGAAAATTTTGGGAGAAATTTTGGGAGAAAAGAAGGAGAAGAGCTAGGGTTTTCAAGGTTGGTGCTAGTGATCAAGTGGAATCCGAGTTTCGATTTCAGGAGTTCTTCCTAAGCTCGGATCTTCTCTTCCACAAGCTTTCAAAACCTTTTGGGTGAAGGAAATCAATCCTTCACAAGGTAGATACACTCTACTAAACTTAGTATAGTTATGTTTTATGCTAGGCTTATAGTTTTGGGAGGATTTTCTAGGGAAATTAAGGTCTTGGATTTGTTATTGATAAACTATGACTAAGATAAGTTATATTTAAGGTTCTTGTTTAAATCTTGTTCACAAATAATCACTTGCACTTGTATATTGGGTTTTTTTCAATCAAAGGATGGAAGAAAAAGGGTTTTTTTGTCTCAAAGAAGGAATTGGGTTTTGAAAAGGAGTTTTAATCGGACTTGTTTCGGAAAGAGGTTTTGCTCGATGTTTGGGATTTGGTTTTTAAGTATTATGCTCAAAGTATTATGTTTGGCTCAAAGTCTCAAAGCTTGCTCAATGAAAGTATGAACTCGTCTCTAAGGTGTTCCGAGAAGGGAATCACTTTGATATCTTGTAAAGTATGAACTCGTCTCTAAGGTGTTCCGAGAATGGAATCACTTTGAAAGCTTGTAAAGTATGAACTCGTCTCTAAGGTGTTCTGAGAAGGGAATCACTTTGAAGTCTTGTAAAGTATGAACTCATCTCTAAGGTGTTCCGAGAAGGGAATCACTTTGAAGTCTTGTAAAGTATGAACTCGTCTCTAAGGTGTTCCAAGAAGGGAAACATTTGCTTGTAAAGAATATCTCAAAGTCATGCTTGTAAAGCCTTGTTTAGAAATGTGATTTGAAAAGCTTGCACCGTATATGTTTTGAAAAGTATCATGGCTTCTGCTCAACGATTTCGAAGTATGTTGGTTTAGTCGACTTGGTTTTAATTGCTCGCTTTACTTGACTTGAAAAACATGTTATAAATTCGGTTATTGCTTACTAGCTTTAGTAGTTTGTAGACACTGAGTATTCCATGCTCAGCTGACTATTGACTTCGGCAGGTGCACATGTTCCTTTTGATGTCTGTGGCATGAAGCCTTGGATAGAGGAAGAATACTACGATCCGGAGCCCTCTATGGACCACTACCAGGACGGTGGATCACTGGATAGGCGGCCCAATTTCGATTTATGTTAAGAGAGAGAGAGTATACTTGTATTTTGATAAGAATTGAGAGTAGGGCTTGTCCACTACATGCTTCATATTTTGGATATGTGTTCTGTTGGTTCAGACTTGAACCTATCGATAGGAGTGTTATTAAATTGCTTCCGCTTGTTTTCTGCTATGTGTGTAATATACTCAAATAGGATGGTATGTATGCCTTATGTATCATATTGGAGGGTGTGATACGGCGGTCACGAGCTAAAGTATCCCTAACTCCTAGGGGGTATTTTGGGTCGTGACACATCTTGTGAATCCTAGAGCATTCGATCTTCTGTCTGATCTATAAGGGATGTTATACTCACTCTTTGGTGTTATTGTATAATATCTCTTATTTATGTACCCACCTACCATGAACCTAATAAACACCTAATGAAAGCTCACGCTTTGGAATTATTGCTCCCACTATTTGCTTATTCAGTTTTCACCATATTCACTCATAGGTGAGAAGGATTGGGCCCGGCTTTGGCCTGTCAGCTTACTCACATTCCCCACTATAGGATCACATAGTGTATGGTAGAAGATCATAATACTTAGGGACTTATCCCCAGTCTTATATACACATGATATATCAAGGGCAATTATTTCAATAGAATAATTAAACATATAAACAGATATCATCTCATGATAAAATAAACAGCAGTTATCATCTCATGATAATAATAACAATAATATACAAGATTAATCGTTATGGATCAATGAATTAAAATGCATGGATGCAAGGGAATGTGATAAGAATAAAGGTAGCTCGCAAACTCCTTCATGATCCCTTCCTTTGTCATCTTATCGAGATCACATTGCAACATCCTCCTTCGCAGCATCAGCACCAATGCATTAAACATAATTTAAATAGCATTAGGGAAACCAGTATTTCATTCGCCCTTTTCAGGGAAACCGAATGAATCTGCCCTTTATAGATTGCCAAAACGTACTACATATTAACCTCTAATATGAATGCATGAATGATAAACAATTTATCATAAATATGACTTATAACTATAATCTCATATAAAATAGATGCTACATGGTGATGGAGTACTTTTTCTTATTTTTTAAAAGGATTTAAAAATTGATAACAATTATCAAATCGTTCGATAAAAATCCATATCTTATATAGATGAAACCCCAGAAAAAAATAAAACAATTATATTTTCCATTAAACAATTTTCATAAAATTATTTTTAAAATATAAGATAGAATTTTTTTAAAATCTCTACAAAATTGTATTTCTTTCCCGAATGCAAGATCCTTTCTCGAATGCAAGATCCTTTCATATAGATCGGTTCTACTATTATCCGAGATTGATTCTAATATTATTCCACATTAAAATAAAAAATAAGAGAATCGAAAATCCTAAATATGATCACATCATAAATTAGGGTTTTATAATTTTTTTAATAAAATCTATTTATGGGAAAAATCATTTATTAATTATTTTAAACAATTAATAAGTATATATTAAATGATCAAATCATTTAAAAGGAATTTCAAAATAAACTCTTTATTTCGAATTTAATTATATCACATATAATACTAGTTTTTAAAAATTATTTAATTATCAAATCTCATTCAATAATATAATAAATATTTATTTATTCATCTCATGAGCAAATAAAATAATAAAAACTACGAGCAATATTAAATAGATCTAAATTAATTCATCTCATGAATTAAATCATCCATTTAATTACCTTATCAAAATAAACAAAAAAATAATCCTAATCATGAGCTCTGATATCACTTGTAGGGGATCCGGATAAAAATTTATGCGAAAACTGGATCCCCTAGATCTTAACACCATAGAAAGCATCAAAATTATCTAAGAGTTTTAGTCATATCACCTCGGTGAATGATTTTCACCGGTGAAGCTTAAATACACTCGAATCGTCAGAACTAAATACTAAGGATTCCTTGTTCTTCGCTATCCCCACGAAGCTCGAACTAAATACTAGAAGCTCGATCCTTGTTCTTCGCTATCCCCACGAAGCTTTAGAATCTCCTTTGGAATTATAAAAGCAAGAGAAAGAAGATGGAGTAATGGTATAGACCTTCTATCACCAAAAATACTAAGGTTCAAAACCCTAGATTTGCAAAACCCAACTTTGGACCACCTAGCAGCTCACGAAAATCCCTAGGGGTATCCCCTAGGGCTCACGGTTTGGAGAGAGAGAGGAGAGGAGAGAAAAAAATTCTAGAGAAAAGTGCTTAATGGTCTAGGGTATTGGGGTATATATAAACTAGGATCCTATCCTAATCCTACTCCAACTTGATCTTATCTAGTAGGATTTATTAATTAACAATAACTCTTATTATTAATTAAATAAACTCCTACTTAATCTATAACTACTTTAATTATAGTAATCCTACTAATTAAAGAGTCCCTATTGTAAGAGGATTCCTTAATTAAAAGGGATAAGTCAATGTAACGCCCCAAAATACCCCCTAGGAGTTAGGATACTTTGGCGACGTGACTTAACCTGAAATAAAACCTGCAAAGAGTATACAAGACATGCAGAATAGTGAACTAAAATTTTCTTTAACATAAATGTAACTCCAAGTGTCAACAAAAACAATGACTGGATAAAATACAATAATCACAAGAGTGCAAATGCTTGAGTTACCCACTCAAGTTTACATGAAAAATCCCCAAAAAGGAAATCCCAAAATACATGTCTCTCTCTCTCTTGTCCCAACCATTGGCCATATGCCAAGCCTCCTAATATCTAGGTAACTATCCGATTAACCTCCTGCTCACCCTGAGCTACCTCCATCCAAGGAACCCGAGTCCATATCTCGTCTAGTGTACCTGCCGACATAAAAGTACGGCTGAGCATGGAATACTCAGCGAGTACAAGCTACTAACTAACAATAGTAATAACATTAATATGTAATACATGATACAGTTCATCCAAAAGATACATAATCAGAGTGCGGAAGCTAAAACGACATAACAACGTAAAGTAAATCATGAACATCATATTTTAACTCATGCATCGTAAATTCATATTCAAAAGTCATGACTTGTTCTTGAAAATACTTTTTGTGGTTTCCAAAACTTGCTCGCCGTATTTACAACTTATTTATCATAACCCAAAATACCCCCTAGGAGTTAAGGATACTTTGGCTCGGACCGTCGTATCATACCCTCCTGTATGACACATAAGGCACATATACTTACGATCCTGTCAGAGTACACAAGTTGTAAAACATAGCAGAAACGATTTATAATATACTCCTATAATTCAGTCCAAGTCAGGACCAACATAACATATCCAAAAATATGGAGTGGACAAGTCCCACTCTCAACATACTCAAAATATCAGTATTATCTCCCTCCTTCTCTTAACAGAAATCAAAATCGAGCCGCTTATCCAGCGATCCATCATCCTGGTAGTGGTCCATAGAGGGCTCAGGATGATAGTAGTCTTCCTCTATCCAAGGCTCCATGCCACAGACATCAAATAGAACACGTGCAACTGCCGAAGTCAATAGTCGGCTGAGCATGGAATACTCAGTGATATACAAACTACTAACTAACAGTGAATAATATCATGAACATGCATAAGCTTAGAGAATAACATTCGTGAAAGTAGTCACCAAAACCTTTTCTTAACAAATATTCGTGTGAAAAGAAAACCAAGTAAATCTTGTCATGTGATAATCATGTTCTTGTGAGTTCATGTGAATTCTTACGAAAATTGGGATTCCTTGTGAGCATGCGAGGATCTGAGTATGCATGATTTTCTTGTGAACTTGCGAGCTTGTGAACTTGTGAGCTTGTGAGACATGACTACTTGTGAGTCCATGTATAGTAGGATTCCTTGTGAGCTTTGAAACGATCTTAGAACTTGTCACTTACCAACCCATAGTTTGGCTTTATCACTTGTGAGCTTGTAAGAATTCCTTTAATCAAAACCTTGCTTATGAACTTTTAGAAATACCTTTTCTTGTGAGAAAACATCGGATCATGCGAGACTTGTGAATATCATGTTATACTTGTGAACATAGGTGCATCAAGTACTTGTGAATGCCATGGTGATCTTAGAAAGCTTGTAAGCATGGCATCATATTCATTGAAATCAATACTAGTGATAGCTTACATCCCAAATTCAAGTCATCATCTAATTCATCCAAGAACACCCTTAAACATAGTGATTTGTCTCATATTCAAGTCATCATCCAATTCATCCAAGAACATCCTTAAACATAGTGATTTGCTTTAAAAAATAATAGCACAAGGTAGGTAGTAGAGTGTATCTACCTGAAATGGAAGTATTCGTGTGAATAGTCGGCTGAGCATGGAATAATAGCACAGTCAATAATAGCACAGTCAATAGTCGACTGAGCATGGAATACTTAGTGATATACAAACTACATTCGTGAAAGTAGTCACCAAAACCTTTTCTTAACAAATATTCGTGTGAAAAGAAAACCAAGTAAATCTTGTCATGTGATAATCATGTTCTTGTGAGTTCATGTGAATTCTTGCGAAAGTTGGGATTCCTTGTGAGCATGCGAGGATCTAAGTATGCGTGATTTTCTTGTGAACTTGCGATCTTGTGAATTTGTGAGCTCGTGAGACATGACTACTTGTGAGTCCATGTACAGTAGGATTCCTTGTGAGCTTTGAAACGATCTTAGAACTTGTCACTTACCAACCCATAGTTTGGCTTTATCACTTGTGAGCTTGTGAGAATTCTTTTCATCAAAACCTTGCTTATGAACTTTTTGAAAATACCTTTTCTTGTGAGAAAACATCGGATCATGCGAGACTTGTGAATATCATGCTATACTTGTGAACATAGGTGCATATAGTACTTATGAATGCCATGGTGATCTTAGAAATCTTGTAAACATGGCATCATATTCATTGAAATCAATACTAGTGATAGCTTACATCTCATATTCAAGTCATCATCCAATTCATCCAAGAACACCCTTAAACAGAGTGATTTACTTTAAAAAATAATAGCACAAGGTAGGTAGTAGAGTGTGTCTACCTGAAATGGAAGTTCTTACACTTCTGGGAAACAAGAATCAAGCTTGAGGAAGCTTGGTTAAAGCTTTGAGAAAGCTGGAAAATCTGAAATCCCGTTTCCATGACACTAACAGAATTTTCCTTGGAAACTTCTAAGCTTAAGAATCACTTTGGGGATGAAATCCAAACTTTAAAACATCAAGGAAGCAAGAAGGACTCTTCCTTTGGTGGAAAACAAGAACTCAAGAAAACCCAAGAACTACCTTAGCTTCCTTCTTCTTCTTCTCTTTCAATCTCTCAAAAAAATCCAAGCTTAGGGTTTGTAAACCCTAAGACACGAATTTAGGATCTTATTTATAGCCTAAAGGTTGGTAAAATATCCCAAAAGATCTCAATAAATATCCCAAAACATCTCCCAAGGTCGGTGGAAAAGTTTTCGACATTTTTACCATCATCTGGGTTGAATTCGTCTACAAATTTCAGCCCCCGAGCAAATTTGTCGACGAATTTGGGTCCCCTTAAGCAAATCGTCGCCGAAATTGCATGACAGGCTCCTGGTTTTCCTATTTTTGTATTTTGAGTATTACTTTTGACTCGCTTATCCGATTTTGATAATTCAACATTCGTTGGATTTATCATTCAAAGAGCTACAACTTTTATGTTTTATAAATTTTCTAATTATTCTGTCTTCATAGACTAAACTGCCCTTAAAGATGACTGGTCTGAAAAAGGAATTCAGCAGCCCAGATTTTCAGCAGACTCATTTCCAGAAATCTGATATTTGACCCATCCTCGACTCAAAATCTGAAAAAGTGGTAAACATGAACCTCTAAGAGGGTTTCAATACCTTTCCAAAAATTTAAGAATCACTCGATTCTGATCAGTGGTGAGAATTCTACAGCTCATCAAAGTTGAGGGTATGTTTTGCATTCCTTTCTCTTTTAAACTTATAACTTTTACAACTTATGCATTAACTCTCACAACATTAATTGAAATTCCTTAAGACTTTAAAACATTCATAATTCCATGAACATTCATTAGAAACCAAAATCCTCTTTCACATATAATACCACAACCATTACCCAACCCAAGGCTTTAAGCCTTAACACACTATTCATAGCACTATTCACACACTATTCACTTACAACCCTTGATTTTACCTACTTAGAGTATTTTCTTTACCCTTCCTTTGCATACTAACACCACTCAATTTCTTCTAGTGTCCTTTTAATCTTTGCATCATTACTCACATACCTCGAGTCATGCATACTCTTTGTTTAAACTCCCAAGGACTTAGAGCATTTCATACACTTAGTTTCAACGCACCGACATACACCACACATATTTCTATCCAACAAAACTCCAGTTAAAAACCCTCGTCATCATTTTTCTATAACATCATAACAATACAAGAAGACTTTTGGCCTTCAACCCCAATTCCCTGACACTATTCACAGCATTGTGAAATTGATTCCTGGGGTTTCACATTCACACTTAGGTTGTTTTATACCCTATGTGTTTAGATACTTAGAGTATACTTATACTCTCTTTTTGAGACTCAACACACGCACATCAAACCATCATTTCACTGAGAAATATCCAAGATGATACATAGAGGCCTTGACCTCTATATGCACTATTCACTTAACACTTAAGAGTATGTTTTATACTCTTTGCTTACTTTCCCAAAGATACCTCACACCACATGACTCATACACTAAACTTACATCATAGTCAAGCCATGTGAAAACCCTCACTCTCATTAACCAAACCTAACTAAATTGAAGGCCTTTGGCCATTCCAATACTAGTGACCTTGGCACTAATCACAGTGCATGTGAACTTGGTTTTCACCCCTAAGGCTCACAACACACCAAATCCTGAACTTATACAACAATTATCACATGTTTTACACAAAAATATAATCCCCTTAGCATTAGCCAAATGCCAAGATCACACTGAACACCTTGGCCTGAACACACCTAGTGCAAAGCACTATTCACTCACATGATCAGTGTTTGCAGAAAATCCGGGGCTCTACATCCTCCCCCCCTTATAGAAATTTCGTCCGTGAAGGTAGAATGATAGTACATGCGGGGATATATATATACATATATATATTTTTTTTCACTCTTTATTATCCTTAACTAAGTCAAGCAATGTATAACAACATCTATAGAATATAAGGTTCTATGACCAAAAGAACCATTTCATTCATTTCCTATTGACGATATACGATATTGAAATCGTGTACATCATAATATAACAAAACATCATAACACTTTACATGTATAAAAGATAAGCCAACTGATCAAAAGACCGACTAGGGCTTCTTTTAGATGATATAGATGCGCTATGGTCTCCCGTCATGGCGTTATACAAAAACACAGGCATCTACACCTCAGTCGAAGTGGACGAACTACTCCCAGCTTCCTCCTGGGATGTCCTACCCTCCCAGCTTGCTAACATGCGATCCTCCCCCTCCCCTGTCAACTTCTTCTTGGCCTGCTTACGGATATTCAAAATCTCACGGTATTCTCGAGCAGTAAGCCTCTTCGGAGGCGAAGGTACCCAGGCAGTTCCATTTGGATTTATCCGGATAGCCTTAGGCGTAATGGCCTTCATAATCTGTTGGAATAGACCGATCCACTCCGGATAACGTCGCATCAATGTGACTCTCATCCTCTCATAAATCTCCCAGTCTTGCTTAGTGGGAATTCTATACATCCTCGGCATCCCTGCACATGCAAACAAATTCCAAATCACTCACTGATTTTGAACCAGGTCATGTCCAACCAGATTTATAACTTCTTCAACTATGCCCCATAATAATAATCTGAAGAACAATAGCAAAACGTGACTCTATCTTCGAAACCGGAGTATCAACAAGTCATCTCGCAGTTGATAGCTCACACTCTAGGGTTTGGTACACATATGAGCATATATACACGCAATAGGAAGTATACGTACATAAAGTTCCTAGTGAAGCTATGACATGAGGTTCGTTTGAAACATTAACTTGTTTGACTAAGACTGACTAATCAGTCTAGACTTGGAATACAACTCCCTAGTTAAAGAAACATACTAATCTCTTGTTGACCAACACATGGCTAGACACTTGCTTATCAACAAGGCTCCTAAGCACAATACCTAACTATGTTCTTGTCACGACCCAAAATACCCCCTAGTAGTTAGGATACTTTGGCGACGTGAACTCATAACCAAACCATCCTATAATACATATGAATCCTGTACAACATATAAAACCTGTGATAGCGGAAGCGTAATACTAATCTATATATGGTAGTGGAAGCGGACTACAAAATTTCTATCAATAGTATATGTCTCAGTTTATACATGACCCAAAATAAAGAGCGAACATACTCGCTCAACAAAATATATGTACATGTCTCTCCCTCTCATCACTCATGATGGGGCCACCTAACAAAAGCCCTCTGCTCCTCCTAAGCCCTCTGCTGCTGAAGACTACCCCAAGTCTCCTCCTCCTCAACATACTCTTCCTCAACCCATGGTTCTTGAGGACGCTCGCCGCAAATGTCGAAGGGACCTGCCGACATGATATGTACGGCTGAGCATGGAATACTCAGCGTATACAAACCACTAGATAGTAATATCATAAACAGTAATCCAACATATATCACGGTTTATCATTTCACATGCATTTCTGAAATCAGCGCGGAAAACAAAATCATATCATGTGCATATATCTCAGAAAATACTATCGGAAAACATCTTCTTATCATCTTTTGTCTTTTACATCTTCTTATCATCTTTTTTTTTTCATCTTGTACCTTTGCATATACGGGTATTTAAAATACCTTGGCTTTTATCTTTTATTATCCTGTACAGGTATTTAAAATACCTTGGTATTCATCATTTGCTACCTCCGGAGTAGGACAACTAGTACCTGTACCCACGTAAACTGGGTGGCCTAATGTTCTCCTCACCTTCGGCTACCTCAAGGGTAGACGACCATTATCCATCTCCCTTCCAGGTGGCCTGCTATCATCGGAGTCTGATGCCAGTATCCCTTTCCCTTTCAGGCGGCCTGCTATCGTCGCATCCCTGTCGGCTTTTTCCGTATACTTTCCATCTTCTTGTAACATCTTATGCTTCTTGTATTTTCCGTATGTATCTTGTGCTTCTTATGCTTTCCGTATACATCTTGTGCTTCTTATACTTTTCTTGTACTTCTTTTGCTTCTTGTACTATTCATGTGGTTCATTTACATCTTATACTTTTCATGTATTTTATTTGCGTCTTATACTCTTCTTCTTCTTATTCTTGTATTGCATCTTATATACATGGACTTCTTCTTTTGGATACCCATAATATAGAAAAACTCGATCATGCATATGCGTATGTGTCCGTGTAGCAATTGTGATATAACATAGTAGACATTAGGGAAAACCCTTTTCATATGGTCATATGTCTCATACTCAACATAATTCATCCATCACCATAATCCATATACAATAACATCACACCATTCCAATCACATTTAAAATAAGGTTTTTCTACTTATTCTTCCCAAAACTTGTTGCTTTTAACATGCTTTTCATCTTGGATACTAACATATAGAACAACTCAAAAATTACCATCTTTTATTTGTTGGTTGAAAGCATAACATCATCACATTTAATTCACACCATCATTCATGGGATTTTATCTTGACGTAGAAAGGGTTTCATGAAATCAATTGCTAGAAGAGTGTATTTTTACATATAAGAGGCTATATATAACTATACTTGTCAAGAAAATCATGCTTTTCATTAAGGGTTTATGAAATTAGAACCTAGTAGAGTGTATCTACCTTATGGGATGAAATCCCTTTGATCCAATGCTTGAAAAGGCTTGAAGAAGCTTGTAGAAGTGAAACCCAAGCTTGATGTTGGAGATCCAAGCTCCAATGGCGCGTAGGAGCGAGATCAAGGCTCGATTTGTGCTCTTCTTCTCCAAATCCAAAAACCCCTCTTGCAATCCTCCATTCTCTTCCCTTCTCCTCTCTAGGTTTAGGGATCGCCCTCTCCTCTCTTCTTATCTCCCAATCTCTCTAAGTGCTGTGAATGAAGCCCTAAAGGCTCGGGCAAGCCCTTATGGGTAAGGGTTTAAACCCCAAAAGACGAAAAAGCCCTTAATGAAATTTCTGCAAAACGCGAAGACCGAGCGATCGGTGGTTATGACCGATCGATCGGTTGCCTACCGAGCGATCGGTGTTTATGACCGATCGACCGGTCAAAAACTCACTCTCTGGAAAATTTCCCCATACAAAATTTCTGACCGTGCGATAGCTACCGATCGATCGGTTATGGACCGATCGATCGCTGACTGGACCGAGCGATCGGTGCTCTGTGTGTCTGGACTGTTTTCACCATATCTTTTGACTCGCTCGTCGGATTTCGACGATTCAACTTGCGTTGGGTTCGTACTTCGAAAATGAACATTTCTGACGTTTTGAAATTTTCAATTTCTTCCTTATTTATTAATTATACCTCTTTAAAGGCAAAATGGCAACGAAAGTGTCATGCATTAAATGTGAAAAGGTCCGGGGCTCTACAGTTCTTATTTTGCATTAAGCACACATATGTTCATACATCACAATATATTGCACATACAGTTGTATAATAGCATGTTTTATAATCATCATAGAATTTGATACTGAGTTCCTACTTGTTTGATTACTACATTTCATGATGATAGTCCTAAGAGCAATAACACAGCATAGGTCTAACAGAAGAAAAGCTCTTCAAATATAGCGATTAAATGAGCTTTTAGTGCTTTATATTAGCATCGTATACATTGAAGTACAAACATAATAGTATAAGCATACCAAGAAAATCCTAGCGATGCTAAGTTCTCAACTCAGCTAATGAGTTAACCGGCCATATGATAAGACTAGATGACTAGTCCATACTTGGAATCTAAACTTCCTAGATTTCCCTAAGGTCTTGCTTGATACCCATTATGTCACAGTATCAAACTTAAGTTAAGAAGTTCATCTGAGTTCTAAGTTCAACTCTGAGAACACCATAGCCCTTGAACCAACTTCCCCTTAGCGAGGAACCGAGCCCAAGAGAAACTAATCTATCGCGGTATCCACCTCTGACAAGAACATACTACATACTTCGAGTTGGAATATGTTCTACCTCGAATGACAACCTCAACCCTAGGGGTTCTAATCCCTGAGCTCTGATACCAAGTCTATCGTCAGACATATCCTCAAATCGATAATGGGTTCAATCTAGATCTACACCTCAATCCCGATGATCAAATGTATGGGCTCCAATACCAAGTCTGTCATGACCCAAAATACCCCCTACGAGTTAGGGATACTTTAGTTCGGACTGCCATATCATACCCTCCTGTATGACACATAAGGCACATATACTTACGATCCAGTCAGAGTACACGTTGTAAAACATAGCGGAAACGATTGATAATATACTCCTATAATTCAGTCCAAGTCTGGACCAACATAACATATCCAAAAATATTGAGTGGACAAGTCCCACTCTCAACATACTCAAAATATCAGTATTATCTCCCTCCCTCTCTTAACAGAAATCAAAATCGAGCTGCTTATCCAGCGATCCATCATCCTGGTAGTGGTCCATAGAGGGCTCAGGATGATAGTAGTCTTCCTCTATCCAAGGCTCCATGCCACAGACATCAAATGGAACACGTGCACCTACCGAAGTCAATAGTCGGCTGAGCATGGAATACTCAGTGATATACAAACTACTAACTAATAGTGAATAATATCATGAACATGCATAAGCTTAAAGAATAACATTCGTGAAAGTAGTCACCAAAACTTTTTCTTAACAGTATTCGTGTGAAAACAAAACCAAGTAAATCTTGTCATGTGATAATCATGTTCTTGTGAGTTCATGTGAATTCTTGCAAAAGTTGGGATTCCTTGTGAGCATGCGAGGATTTGAGTATGCATGATTTTCTTGTGAACTTGCGAGCTTGTGAACTTGTCAGCTTGTCAGACATGACTACTTGTGAGTCCATGTACAGTAGGATTCCTTGTGAGCTTTGAAACGATCTTAGACCTTGTCACTTCCCAACCCATAGTTTGGCTTTATCACTTGTGAGCTTGTGAGAATTCTTTTAATCAAAACCTTGCTTATGAACTTTTAGAAAATACCTTTTCTTGTGAGAAAACATCGGATCATGCGAGACTTGTGAATATCATGCTATACTTGTGAACATAGGTGCATATAGTTCTTGTGAATGCCATGGTGATCTTAGAAAGCTTGTAAACATGGCATCATATTCATTGAAATCAATACTAGTGATAGCTTACATCTCATATTCAAGTCATCATCCAATTCATCCAAGAACACCCTTAAACAAAGTGATTTGCTTTAAAAAATAATAGCACAAGGTAGGTAGTAGAGTGTATCTACCTGAAATGGGAGTTTTTACACTTCTGTAAAAGAAGAATCAAGCTTGAGGAAGCTTGGTTAAAGCTTTGAGAAAGCTGGAAAATCTGAAATTCCGTTTCCAAGACACTAACAGAATTTTCCTTGGAAACTTCTAAGCTTAAGAATCACTTTGGGGATGAAATCCAAACTTTAAAACATCAAGGAAGCAAGAAGGACTCTTCCTTTGGTGGAAAACACGAACTCAAGAACACCCAAGAACTACCTTAGCTTCCTTCTTCTTCTTCTCTTTCAATCTCTCAAAAAAATCCAAGCTTAGGGTTTCTAAACCCTAAGACACGAATTTAGGATCTTATCTATAGCCTAAAGGTTGGCAAAATATCCCAAAAGATCTCAGAAAATATCCCAAAAGATCTCCCAAGGTCGGTGGAAAAGTTCTGGACATTTTTACCATCATCTGGGTTGAATTCGTCGACGAATTTGAGCCCCCGAGCAACTTCGTCGACGAATTTGGGTCCCCTTCAGCAATTCGTCGCCGAAATTGCATGACAGGCTCCTGGTTTTTCCCGCTTTGGTATTTTGAGCATAACTTTTGAATCGCTTATCCAATTTTAAGGATTCAACTTGCGTACGATTCATCTTTCAAAGGGCTACAACTTTCGTGTTTTATAAATTTTCTAATTCTTCTATTTTCATAGACCAAACTGCCCTTAAAGATGACTGGTCTGAAAATGGAATTCAACAGCCCAGATTTTCAGCAGACTCGTTTCCAGAAATCTGATATTTGACCCATCCTCGACTCAAAATCTGGAAAAGTGGTAAACATGAACCTCAAAGAGGGTTTCAATACCTTTCCAAAAATTCAAGAATCACTCGATTTTGATCCGCGGTGAGAATTCTACAGCTCGTCAAATTTTAGGGTATGTTTAGGCATTCCTTTCTCTTTCGAACTTATAACTTTTACAACTTATGCTTTAACTCTCACAACATTAATTGAAATTCCTTAAGACTTTAAAACATTCATAATTCCATGAACATTCATTAGAAACCAAAATCCTCTTTCACATATAATACCACAACCATTACCCAACCCAAGGCTTTACGCCTTAACATACTATTCATAGCACTATTCACTTACAACCCTTTAAGCACTTTGGATATTTTATACCCTTGCTTTTACCTACTTAGAGTATTTTATTTACCCTTCCTTTGCATACTAACACCACTCAATTTCTTCTAGTGTCCTTTTAATCTATGTTTCATCACTCACATACCTCGAGTCATGCATACGCTTTGTTTAAACTCCCAAGGACTTAGAGCATTTCATACTCTTGGTTTCAACGCACCGACATACATCACACATATTTCTATCCAACAAAACTCCAGTTAAAAACCCTCGTCATCATTTTTCTATAACATCATAACAATACAAGAAGACTTTTGGCCTTCAACACCAATGCCCTGACACTATTCACAGCATTGTGAAATTGATTCTCGGGGTTCTACATTCACACATAGGTTGTTTTATACCCTATGTGTTTAGATACTTAGAGTATACTTATACTCTCTTTTTGGGACTCTACACACGCACATCGAACCATCATTTCACTGAGAAATATCCAAGACGATACATAGAGGCCTTGACCTCTATATGCACTATTCACTTAACACTTAAGAGTGTGTTTTATACTCTTTGCTTACTTTCCCAAAGATACCGCACACCACATGACTCATACAGTAAACTTACATCATAGTCAAGCCATGTGAAAACCCTCACTCTCATTAACCAAACCTAACTAAATTGAAGGCCTTTAGCCCTTCCAATACTAGTGACCTTGGCACTAATCACAGTGCATGTGAACTTGGTTTTCACCCCTAAGGCTTACAACCCACCAAATCCTGAACTTATATAACACATATCACATGTTTTACACAAAATATATTCCCCTTAGCATTAACCAAATGCCAAGATCACACCTTGGCTTGAACACACCTAGTGCAAAGCACTATTCACTCACATGATCAGTGTTTGCAGAAAATCCGGGGCTCTACATTATTCTTGTCTTGTTATTGTATCATGGGAATCACACATGCCTTTTTGTTCTTGTTTAGCTAGTACCCGAACAATAGAATGGATGGACGTACTAGATTCTTGTGATTCTTGCTTGTCATGTTTGACTAGTACCCGAACTATGAAATGGACGGACGTACTAGGCTCTTGTCTTGCTTGACTAATGCCCGGACTATAATGGAACAGAACACATTAGCCTCATGTCTTGTCTAACTAGTACCCGAACTATGACTTGGACGGTCATACTAGCTCTTGCTTTACTTTGCTAATGCCCGGACTATAATGGAACCGAACACATTAGCATCCTTGCCTTGACTTGACTTGACTAGTGTCGGGACTATGGTGGAATGGAACACACTTGTTATTCTTGCTTACTAATGCCCGGACTATGATTGAACGGAACACATTAGTATCTTGCTTGACTAATGCCCGGACTATAATGGAACGGAATACATTAGCCTCCTTGCTTGACTTGACTAGTGCCCGGACTATGGTGGAATGGAACACACTAGTATCTTCATTTCCTTGCTTATTATGTTTTCTTGTGAGCCAGGTATGAAATATCCTAGGGATATGCCCTACCATTGAAATTCATGCTTTAATTGTCTTCTTTAAATTCATTGGATTCTCATTCATACATTTGATCAAACACTTAGCATGCAACTTTCTTGTACTTTAGAAAAGCTCCGGTTAATGCGTGGATGCTTGTGTGTGCGTGGCAAGTCGTAGACATCATCGTGATATAACAATTCAAGGGATAGCATGTAGTATTTCGATCCTTCCTACGATCATGTGAGAATAAAAGAGCTTATACTTAGCATAGATGGTTCGAGAGACAACATAGAGCATTTCCAATTTCTACTGATAGGCATGTGCGAGTGTAAGCAATATAAAGAGCATTTGATCATTTTTACCACTTATAGAACAACCCCACAATTCATGCATGTTATAGGTTTGATTTAATTACACTACGTCCCATACAAGCATTTTATCGAACATGTGGTGTTCAACCTTGTTGTAGTCATTTGTGCATATTTTTCTTATTCTAACATTTCACCAAACATATGGGTGTATTCATTATGAGTACTATGCCCTTCCACCATTTTCATCACACATTCATCAACCAACAACATGGCATCCAATTGCCTCAACCCTTCCTCCATTCATACATCCCCACACATTCACATCCATTCTATTTATCTTGTTAAATTAGAGATAGTAGTTGGATTTCAAAGGAAATGGTAACCAAACTCAGGAATATGATTTTCTTGAAAGAGGAACTAGGTTATTACTAAGTAAACTAGTAAGGGTGTACTAACCTTGAAGATCAAGCTTGGTCATGGGTGGAACCCTTGATTTGGGATCTCCTTGCTTGAGGAAGAACACCACTTGAAGATGGAGGAGTCCTTGCTAGGTGAGGAATACCCACATTGATTATGGTTCCACTTGATCCCCACAAAACCCCTCTTGAAAATCCCCAATCTTCCTTCCCTTTCTCCCTCTCAATCCCTCTCTAGGTTTAGGTTCCCCCAAAAACCCTCAAAAACTCAGTTTTAAGAGCCAACTGGGTGTGAGTGCGATCGATCGCACCTTTGGTGCGATCTATCGCACTTGGACCCGAAGGGAAATCAAAAAACTTGCCTGAATGCGATCGATCATAGAAATCTGCGATAGATCGCACCATTTTGCAATCGATCGCAGCTTATTTGCGATAGATCGCACCCCTATTTTCCGGATTCCGACAGATTTTACCCACTTTAGTATTTTGACCATAACTTTTGACTCATTCATTGGATTTTAATGATTCAACTTGTGCTGGATTCAAATTTCGAAGAGAAACAACTTTTGTGTTTTACAAAAATCCTAATTTTGAGTTTTAAAAGGTTCAAATGGGTCCATAAGTCGACTGGTCTGCAATTTCAGCAGAAAAACAATGGTAAACTCACTTTTGACTTAGCTTAGACTCAAAATATGGAAAAACATTAAACATACACCTCGAAGGGGATTCCAACACGGTTCTAATGGTTTAAGAATCACTTGATTCTGATAAGAGGTGAGAGAACTAGACTACTCTCAAGTTTGAGGGATGTTCAGACATTCCTCTAGACCCTTGGTTTATTTCCATATTCCATCTACCTTGAATCCAACCCCTACTCCATTCTTATAACACACAATCCTAGGTTCTTAAACCAACTAAGGTAACCCATGGGCACAACCCTACTCACATGAACAGTGCATGTGAAAAAATTCGGGGCTCTACATCCTCCCCCCCTTATAGAAATTTCGTCCTCGAAATTTGGACAGTACGAAATCAAGCGGAAACACCTTCCCTGCCCTTAACCTTGATCTCAGTTTCCTAGTTACACTAAAAGACATGTCCTTCATCAACCAATCACATGACTAGGCACTTTCTTGTTTGCAAAAAGCAAAAACTTCATTACATAATATAGTATAGTTATACACATAGGCAACACACTGAAATACAACATTACACCATCCTTTACAAAACAAAATTTCCATCCGAGCTCTTCACCCTACATGTTGTGATGCTTGAGCATCCAACCCCAACATGGCAACTTCTGCCCTAGCTCGCCTAGAAAGGTGACTGTGGGGGCTACTGAGGCTTGCTTCCTCAAGGTTGAGTTGGAGGCGGGCGGTGAGGACAACCCTTGATCAAGTGGCCTTGATCACCACAGTGGAAGCATCCACCCTTGAGCTTCCGACAATCCCCACCATGTTTTCTTCCACAATGTGCACAGACCCCAAACGTGGGTGAAGAAGATTGCACTTGTCGAGTGACTTGCGTAGTCGTGGGACGAGGAACCTGGGGTGTAATAGGGGGACTCTGCACCTGCGTATGTCCAGAGGACTGGTATGGAGCCATTCTGGCCCTCCTCTCCGGCTGTGTTGAGCCACTGGATTGGCCTCTCAACAATTCTCTCCTCTTGTAGAATTCCTCAACATTTGCTTCCACCAATTGGGCCTTATCCACAACTTCGGCGTAGGTCTCGTGCCGGAACATGGAGACCCGATCTTTAATGTATGCCTGCAATCCTCTCTCGAATTTCCTGGCCTTCATTGCCTCTGTGACTATCAGATATGGGGCAAACCTTGACAATTCGGAGAACTTGGCTTCGTATTCTGCCACTGTCATGTTCCCCTGCTCCAAGGTAATGAACTCCAGTTCTTTCTTTTCTTTAACTCCTACCGGGAAGTATTTCTTGTAGAAAACCTCTAAGAATTCTTCCCAAGTCCATTCTTGACCCGCTCGAGTCAAGTCCCTCGTTCTGATGGTGGATCTCCACCAGTGATCGGCCTCACCTTCCATCATAAAGGCGGCCAATGCAACCTTCTCTGCCTCCGTAGGCATCAAGACGGAGAACAACTTCTCCAACTACCTGACCCATGCTTCTGCAACCAATGGGTCTATGCCACCATAAAATGTTCGTGGGCCTCATCCTCCGAAATGCCTCTATCCCCATGGCATGATGTGCAGTAGCAGGAGTGGGGGTAGCGGGCTGCCTAGCTACAAGCATCGCTAGTGTCTCTGCTATAGATCCCAAGACCTGGGTGAAGTCAGGCTGCTCATCCCCCAATGGAGGAGGAGATGCTCCACCTCTCCTAGTGTGGTATCCACGACCCCGATTGCCACGTCTCATGATCAAATCCTGAGAACAATAGCAAAGCATGAGCCTAGTTTGGAACTCAACTTATCTCGTCCCCAATTTCAACGATCATTTCATGTTTATACATACATAATAATACATCGAGGCATACAACAAGATAATATTAATATACAAGAAAAAAATTCCGAGCGAAGCTAAGTTCTTCCGTTCAGTGGAGGTATTAACTGATTTCCTACTTAGGACATTAACCAGTTTAAGATTAGGACTAATGACTAGTTCATTTATTTGAGTTATTTAAGTGTAATCCTCTTAATCTGGTGACATGTATGATGTTTCTAAGATCTCCATGAAGCATGCAGGCTATACATATGATGCTTACGATATGTGTGTGATGTTCATGCCATGAATGAAATGTGTGTCATGTATGAAAAAGTATGATGTGAATGATATAGATGATGCTCATGTGATGCATGATGCTTATGTCATGCATGGAGTGCATGTTATGTATGAGAGTGCATGATATGTATGATGTCCATGAGGTGCATGATGATTATGCTATGTATGAAGTGCATGCTACCCTTTGGAGTTTGAAATTTCTTTATTATTTTGAACTAGGCATCGGGTATAGATCGTGCTACAGAATGAACGCGCATCTATACCTAGAAGCGTGCATCAAACATCCCAGAGTTGGTTAAAAATCAGTTGATATCCGTATATGTTCCTACTAGTCGTGGGGTATCGTGGTGTGCAACTTATGCTTATTTGTGATGTAAGACACATTAAGTATAGTTTTAACAATTCAAATTACACCGAGTTTGCATAATAGTATATATATCAAAACTTGTATTCCTATTTTCACCATGACTCAATTTACACTAGACTTGTAAGACCCAAGAGCATCCTATAGCCTCTCTTGGGAAACAATTCTTACCTAGTTCTAATAACACTATGTATGGCAAGGGACCTACCATCCCCTAGTCAAATAACACCTAGGCTAGACTCTGGCCTGAATATCACTCAACTCAATTGTCTAACTGGGAATTCGTTCATAAAGCATAGGTCTTCAATTAGCATATACATATAGTATGCACGTAACACATAGCTTATAATACCACATAACATCACAACACATAGTAGTATAATCACCTAAAATTTTCGGGTTTTTTTTTCCCTAGCGAAGATAGGCACTAATTTTGGTTGAAATCAACCTATTATGGACACGGACTAAATGACTAGTCCACACTTGGAATACGACTCTTTCCTTGGACCTAATGCCTTGTATTTGTTGTGGTACCGAACTCTAAACGACCCTAGAGACCTAAAGCCTAAGCTCTGATACCACTTCTGTAACGCCCCAAAATACCCCCTAGGAGTTAGGATACTTTGGCGACGTGACTTAACCTGAAATCAAACCTGCAAAGAGTATACAAGGCATGTAGAATAGTGAACTAAAATTTTCTTTAACATAAATGTAACTCCAAGTGTCCACAGAAACAATGACTGGATAAAATACAATAATCACAAGAGTGCAAATGCTTGAGTTACCCACTCAAGTTTACATGAAAAATCCCCAAAATGGAAATCCAAAAATACATGTCTCTCTCTCTCTTGTCCCAACCATTGGCCAT
Source organism: Tetracentron sinense (assembly GCA_015143295.1). Lineage (NCBI taxonomy): Eukaryota > Viridiplantae > Streptophyta > Magnoliopsida > Trochodendrales > Trochodendraceae > Tetracentron > Tetracentron sinense. Next base: position 9,145,072 of record CM026567.1, on the reverse strand, counting down.
ATGCCAAGCCTCCTAATATCTAGGTAACTATCCGAATAACCTCCTGCTCACCCTGAGCTACCTCCATCCAAGGGACCCGAGTCCATATCTCGTCTAGTGTACCTACCGACATAAAAGTATGGCTGAGCATGGAATACTCAGCGAGTACAAGCTACTAACTAACAATAGTAATAACATTAAGATGTAATACATGATACAGTTCATCCAAAAGATACATAATCAGAGTGCGGAAGCTAAAACGACATAACAACGTAAAGTAAATCATGAACATCATATTTTAACTCATGCATCGTAAATTCATATTCAAAAGTCATGACTTGTTCTTGAAAATACTTTTTGTAGTTTCCAAAACTTGCTTACCGTATTTACAACTTATTCTAGTCTTGTTCTTGTATCGTGGGAATCACACATGCCTTTTTGTTCTTGTTTAGCTAGTACCCGAACTATGAAATTGACGGACGTACTAGGTTCTTGTGATTCTTGCTTGTCATGTTTAACTAGTACCTGAACTATGAAATGGACGGACATACTAGGCTGTTGTCTTGCTTGACTAATGCCCGGACTATAATGGAATGGAACACATTAGCCTCATGTCTTGTTTAACTAGTACCCGAGCTATGACTTGGACGGTCAAAATCGAGCTGCTTATCCAGCGATCCATCATCTGGTAGTGGTAGTCATAGAGGGCTGAGGATGATAGTAGTCTCCTCTATCCAAGGCTCCATGCCACAGACATCAATAGAACACGTGCACCTGCCGAAGTCAATAGTCGGCTGAGCATGGAATACTCAGTGATATACAAACTACTAACTAACAGTGAATAATATTATGAACATGCATAAGCTTAGAGAATAACATTTGTGAAAGTAGTCACCAAAACCTTTTCTTAACAAATATTCGTGTGAAAAGAAAACCAAGTAAATCTTGTCATGTGATAATCATGTTCTTGTGAGTTCATGTGAATTCTTGCGAAAATTGGGATTCCTTGTGAGCATGCGAGGATCTGAGTATGCATGATTTTCTTGTGAACTTGCGAGCTTGTGAACTTGTGAGCTTGTGAGACATGACTACTTGTGAGTCCATGTATAGTAGGATTCCTTGTGAGCTTTGAAACGATCTTAGAACTTGTCACTTACCAACCCATAGTTTGGCTTTATCACTTGTGAGCTTGTAAGAATTCCTTTAATCAAAACCTTGCTTATGAACTTTTAGAAATACCTTTCTTGTGAGAAAACATCGGATCATGCGAGACTTGTGAATATCATGTTATACTTGTGAACATAGGTGCATCAAGTACTTGTGAATGCCATGGTGATCTTAGAAAGCTTGTAAGCATGGCATCATATTCATTGAAATCAATACTAGTGATAGCTTCACCCAAATCAAGTCATCATCCAATTCATCCAAGAACACCCTTAAACATAGTGATTTGTCTCATATTCAAGTCATCATCAATTCATCCAAGAACATCCTTAAACATAGTGATTTGCTTTAAAAATAATAGCACAAGGTAGGTAGTAGAGTGTATCTACCTGAAATGGAAGTATTCGTGTGAATAGTCGGCTGAGCATGGAATAATAGCACAGTCAATAATAGCACAGTCAATAGTCGACTGAGCATGGAATACTTAGTGATATACAACTACATTCGTGAAAGTAGTCACCAAACCTTTTCTTAACAAATATTCGTGTGAAAAGAAAACCAAGTAAATCTTGTCATGTGATAATCATGTTCTTGTGAGTTCATGTGAATTCTTGCGAAAGTTGGGATTCCTTGTGAGCATGCGAGGATCTAAGTATGCGTGATTTTCTTGTGAACTTGCGATCTTGTGAATTTGTGAGCTCGTGAGACATGACTACTTGTGAGTCCATGTACAGTGGGATTCCTTGTGAGCTTTGAAACGATCTTAGAACTTGTCACTTACCAACCCATAGTTTGGCTTTATCACTTGTGAGCTTGTGAGAATTCTTTTCATCAAAACCTTGCTTATGAACTTTTTGAAAATACCTTTTCTTGTGAGAAAACATCGGATCATGCGAGACTTGTGAATATCATGCTATACTTGTGAACATAGGTGCATATAGTACTTATGAATGCCATGGTGATCTTAGAAATCTTGTAAACATGGCATCATATTCATTGAAATCAATACTAGTGATAGCTTACATCTCATATTCAAGTCATCATCCAATTCATCCAAGAACACCCTTAAACAGAGTGATTTACTTTAAAAAATAATAGCACAAGGTAGGTAGTAGAGTGTGTCTACCTGAAATGGAAGTTTTTACACTTCTACGAAACAAGAATCAAGCTTGAGAAAGCTTGGTTAAAGCTTTGAGAAAGCTGGAAAATCTGAAATCCCGTTTCCAAGACACTAACAGAATTTTCCTTAGAAACTTTAAGCTTAAGAATCACTTTGGGGATGAAATCCAAACTTTAAAACATCAAGGAAGCAAGAAGGACTCTTCCTTTGGTGGAAAACACGAACTCAAGAACACCCAAGAACTACCTTAGCTTCCTTCTTCTTCTTCTCTTTCAATCTCTCAAAAAAATCCAAGCTTAGGATTTGTAAACCCTAAGAAACGAATTTAGGATCTTATTTATAGCCTAAAGGTTGGCAAAATATCCCAAAAGATCTCCCAAGGTCGGTGGAAAAGTTCTGAACATTTTTACCATCATCTAGGTTGAATTCGTCGACGAATTTCAGCCCCCGAGTTACTACGTCGACGAATTTGGGTCCCCTTCAGCAATTCGTCGCCGAAATTGCATGACAGGCTCCTGGTTTTTCCCGCTTTGGTATTTTGAGCATAACTTTTGACTCGCTTATCCGATTTTGACGATTCAACTTGTGTTGAATTTATCTTTTAAATGGCTACAACTTTCATATTTTATAACGTTTCTAATTCTTCTGTCTTCATAGACCAAACAGCCTTTAAAGATGACTGGTTTGAAAATGGAATTCAGCAGCCCAGATTTTCAGCAGATTCGTTTCCAGAAATCTGATATTTGACCCATCCTCAACTCAAAATCTGAAAAAGTGGTAAACATGAACCTCGAAGAGGGTTTCAATACCTTTCTAAAAATTTAAGAATCACTTGATTCTGATAAGCGGTGAGTATTCTACAACTCGTCAAAGTTGAGGGTATGTTTAGGCATTCCTCTCTCTTTCAAACTTATAACTTTTACAACTTATGCTTTAACTCTCACAACATTAATTGAAATTCCTTAAGACTTTAAAACATTCATAATTCCATGAACATTCATTAGAAACCAAAATCCTCTTTCACATATAATACCATAACCATTACCCAACCCAAGGCTTTAAGCCTTAACACACTATTCATAGCACTATTCACACACTATTCACTTACAACCCTTGATTTTACCTACTTAGAGTATTTTCTTTGCCCTTCCTTTGCATACTAACACCACTCAATTTCTTCTAGTGTCCTTTTAATCTTTGCTTCATCACTCACATACCTCGAGTCATGCATACTCTTTGTTTAAACTCCCAAGGACATAGAGCATTTCATACTCTTGGTTTGAACGCACCGACATACACCACACATATTTCTATCCAACAAAACTCTAGTTAAAAACCCTCATTATCATTTTTCTATAACATCATAACAATACAAGAGCACTTTTGGCCTTCAACCCCAATGCCCTGACACTATTCACAGCATTGTGAAATTGATTCCCGGGGTTCTACATTCACACTTAGGTTGTTTTATACCCTATGTGTTTAGATACTTAGAGTATACTTATACTCTCTTTTTGAGACTCAACACATGCACATCGAACCATCATTTCACTGTGAAATATCCAAGATGATACATAGAGGCCTTGACCTCTATATGCACTATTCACTTAACACTTAAGAGTATGTTTTATACTCTTTGCTTACTTTCCCAAAGATACCTCACACCACATGACTCATACACTAAACTTACATCATAGTCAAGCCATGTGAAAACCCTCACTCTCATTAACCAAACCTAACTAAATTGAAGGCCTTTGGCCCTTCCAATACTAGTGACCTTGGCACTAATCACAGTGCATGTGAACTTGGTTTTCACCCCTAAGGCTCACAACACACCAAATCCTGAACTTATACAACACATATCACATGTTTTACACAAAAATATATTCCCCTTAGCATTAACCAAATGCCAAGATCACACTGAACACCTTGGCTTGAACACACCTAGTGCAAAGCACTATTCACTCACATGATCAGTGTTTGCAGAAAATCCGGGGCTCTACATCCTCCCCCCCTTATAGAAATTTCGTCCATGAAGGTAGAGTGATAGTACATGCGGGGATATATATATACATATATATATTTTTTTTCACTCTTTATTATCCTTAACTAAGTCAAGCAATGTATAACAACATCTTTAGAATATAAGGTTCTATGACCAAAAGAGCCATTTCATTCATTTCCTATTGACGATATACGATATTGAAATCGTGTACATCATAATATAACAAAACATCATAACACTTTACATGTATAAAAGATAAGCCAACTGATCAAAAGACCGACTAGGGCTTCTTTTATACTCCAAAATGATATAGATGCACTATGGTCTCCCGTCATGGCGCTATACAAAAACACAGGCATCTACACCTCAGTAGAGGTGGACGAACTACTCCCAGCTTCCTCCTGGGATGTCCTACCCTCCCAGCTTGCTAACATGCGATCCTCCCCCTCCCCTGTCAACTTCTTCTTGGCCTGCTTACGGATATTCAAAATCTCACGGTATTCTCGAGCAGTAAGCCTCTTCGGAGGCGAAGGTACCCAGGCAGTTCCATTTGGATTTATCTGGATAGCCTTAGGCGTAATGGCCTTCATAATCTGTTGGAATAGACCGATCCACTCCGGATAACGTCGCATCAATGTGACTCTCATCCTCTCATAAATCTCCCAGTCTTGCTTAGTGGGAATTCTATACATCCTCGGCATCCCTGCACATGCAAACAAATTCCAATCACTCACTTATTTTGTTTTCAAAATCACCTGCGCAGGATTTGAACTTAATCAACTGTCTTACCCGGAACTTGGATAATCTCTCAAATTAATGAGCATGGATTTCTTGTTTGAAATTCATCATGACTCGAATAACTTTCTGACTATCCAACTATCACTGTATTGTATTCCCTAACTTAGAAAATACATTGATAGAATCAAAACAGTCAGATCACCGCTCAGTCATAGATGAACTCATCAAATCTAAGGATCATCGAAATCGTTCAATGTGAATGAGAGACCAACTATCTGATAGTATGTTTATGTAAGAGGTCTCTCATTGAATGCAATCAGTTAGTGTACATTTAAGCACCCATATGCTGATGTGTAGTCTCCACTACAATAGTTCGAGATAGAACTGCATCTCAACTATTAAGAATATCTTAGCATTCTGGCAGTCATATAAGTGAAGTGCCCAGCTTCACCCATAGTTGTGACTATATAAGGTATAAGGAACCGGAAATTAATATCTCCCTGTGATAATCTAATCACATAACTTTCCTACAATATGTCCTATGGACCTTTATCGATATCTCATATCGTATAGATCATCTCATGATCATGGTCAAATACCCATAATGAATAGACAATAGATTAAGAAGAAGCATTTATTAATCAAATTAATAAGGTTCTGACAATCTAAATGACTTTTCTGGGCATCATGTCTAACAAGAATTTCTTATGGCTTCGATAGCCCGACTTATGAAGAAACCTTCAAATCATGCGAGACATGTAAGATAAAGAGTGCATAGTGTGCTTGTGAACATCGTACTATACTTAGAAAGCTTAAAAACATGGAATCATAGTCATAGAAATTCAATAATAGTGATAGCTTACAAATACTTAGAATTCATCATCCAATTCATCCAAGAACACACCGTAAAACATGGTTTTATTTAAAGAATAGCCAATGGTAGATAGTAGAGTGTAGCTACCTTTTAAAGGAAGCTTTAAACCTCTGCTAGATGGGAAACAAGCTTGAAAAAGCTTAGTTAAAGCTTTGAGAAGCTTGAACCTTAATTGAAAAATAAAACCAAAAACCCCCTTTTTGATTTCAGAATTTGAGAAACACCTTGAATAGAAAACCCATGCTCTAAAATACTAAAAATAGCAAAGTACAAACCTTAGAAGCAAGTATTGAGCTTCACTTTGGTCTGAGAAGAACACTTTGGGAAATCAGAGTTTTCTTCTTCTTCTCTTCTAAAAATCCCCAAAATCAATGCTTAAGGTTTGATAAATCTATACCTATGAAATCTTCTCCTATTTATAGGCTAAGGGTTGCCAAAACCTTGAAAAGTCCTTACAAAATATCTCCCCAAGGTCGGTGGTAAGTTCTGGACGTTTTTGCCCTTTTCTGGGTTGAATTTGTCGATGAATTTCAGCCCTCAGCTCACTTCATCACCGAACTTGAGACCCCTTTAATAATTCGTCGCCGAATTTATATGACAGGGCTTGTGATTTTTTCCGCTTTGGTATTTTGACCATAAATTTTGACTTGTTTATCGGATTTTGACGATTCAACTTAAGTTGGACTATTTATTCAAACGGAAACAATTTTTTCAATTATGGAAAAATCCTAATTTTGTGTTTTTAATAGCCTAAATGGGCTCTAAAGATGAATGGTCTGAAATGGATTTCAACAGCCCAGATTTTCAGCAGACTAGTTTCCGAAAATCCGAAATTTGACCCAACTTCGACTCAAAATATGAAAAAGTGATAAACATGAACCTCGAAGAGGGTTTTGATATCTTTTCAAAAATTCAAGAATCACTCGATTCGGATCAGCGGTGAGAATTCTAGAGCTCCTTAAAGTTGAGGTATGTTAAGGCATCCCTCCTTTTCAAACTTAGAGTGTGTCCTAATTTTGTTCTCACTCCTACAAACAAAAGAAAAATCCCCCTCTAGATCTTAAAACATTTTTAAAACTTTCCATACATATTTTAATTCATTCAAAACCTCATTTCATTTTAAAACAAGAAACCACAATTTCATTAAGGCTTTAGGCCTTAAAAACACTATTCACAGCCGAGTGAACTCGGTTCTGGGGCTCTATATGTTTGCCTGACAGAGTGATATGTCTGATGTTTGCTAGTAGTCAGGTGTTTCCTGGTAGTTATAGGTGCGTCCTTGGTATGTCAAATGTGGTATCCTTGCATGTTGGATGAGTTTCTTGGCTATCATGGTAGTCAGAGGTGCGTCCCTGGATTATCAGATGAGTTTCATTTTCTTGGCAGGTTGGATGGGTTTCCTAGCTATTAGTTGGGTATCCTATTGATCAGATGTGTATCCCGACGATCAGATGTGTTCATGACAAATGTGGTTGTGTGTGTTGATGTTTCCCATAATGGAAAAATATAAAGTGATATGTCAGAGGTGTTGTTACGAGAGAGTGTGATATGTCAAAGGAGTGGTATTGTTCTTGGCAGCCATCGGGTGAAGGCCCAAGTTATAGAAATAAGAATTTAAGGTTAATTGGGTCGGCATACCCAAGGATTAGTTGTAATCGAGAGAAGTCCCGATTGATGGATGATTGAGTCTGTGGACTCAAGGATAGAGGTTATACACAGGTAAAGGCCCAGTCGATTGAGTTTGTGGACTCAAGGATAGAGCGTGATCGATTATCTGACACGGTAACTTGATGTTGAGGACAATCATTGGATGAACTTGATGATGGAAAATATTTTGAAGTTGGGAACCTCGGATATGGTGAAATAGCCCTGAGTGACCTAGGGTCACGAGTTATGATATTATTATAATATGAGATTTGTACTGTACTATTATATCATTATTGATGTCACGACCCAACTTAAACTTAACATTTCACTAATGAAATATAAGAGTAATCCGTCCGTGAGATCCTTTTTCTCTTATAATACGGAAGCGTAAATAAATTACCAAGGGAATTTAAAACTTTTTAAACCCTTATCCATCCATATGCAATAGTCATCATAACCATGTCCATAATTAAAGTTAAGGTTTACATAACCAACTTAATTACATCAAAATGAACATATAACAAATTATAACAGTAAAATCAAAAGCGACTCCGTCTTTCCTTGAACGTCACTTTTAAGTTGTTCTTTTACTGATCATCTGGCGGCATAAAAAGTCAGTGAGCTAGGAAGCCCAATAAGAATATTTCATAATATTATGCTGAACAATAAGTTAGAATAAGCATAATAAAACTTTTAGATAACAGTTTTATCACAAAAATATAATATTAAACCATTTAATATTACTTTTGACATTTCTTTAAACATCTTTTACTTTAGATCCGGTTTATCTTAACTCTGTCTTTCAAGTTGATCACTGAAAGGTACCTCTTTAGACTCACCCCGTCTTGAAGTTATCATTAACCTCTCATGAGTTTTTGTCTTAGGCGCACCCCGTCTTAGAGTTTTCATTAACCCCTCATGAGTTTTTGCCTTAGGCTCACCCCGTCTTGAAGTTTTCATTAACCTCTTATGAGTTTTTGTCAAATGATATCCCTTTGCCTTGCCACTATCTTGAGACCTTTTTAAGATAAACAATTTTTATCTTTCCTTTATCTTTTCTTTTATCTTACAGACTTATCTTAATTCCGCCTCTCAAGATGATCACTGCAAGGTACCTCTCTAGACTCACCCCAACTTGAAGTTTTTACCCCTCATGAGTTTTTGTCTTAGACTCACCCCGTCTTGGAGTTATCATTAACCTCTCATGAGTTTTTGTCTTTGACTCACCCCGTCTTGGAATTTTCATTAACCCTTCATGAGTTTTTGCCTTTGGCTCACCCCATCTTGGAATTTTCATTAATCCCTCATGAGTTTTTGCCAACTGGTATCCATTTGCCTTGCCACTATCTTGAGGACTTTTTAACATAAGCGTATTTATCTTTTCCTTGTCTTCTCTTTAAGACATTATAAGATAATAATTTCATATAAATCACAACATTATGATTATACACTTTTCATTCTAATTATCTTTATTATAACTATCTCATAACTATAATTTTATAATTTAGAATAATTCTTTTTCGTATTTCAAATACATCATTTCTCTTATCATAAATTAGAATGTAACATACGTAGAAAATATAACAATAAAGTATCATTACTCTATATTTTTAGCATCTTACCATAATATTGCATTTATTATTTTCAGGATAGTATTCTTTTACTATTTTTCAGCATTCCAACATAGCATCAGCATAGTATTATTTTACTATTTTCCAACGTATCCACATAATAATTATTTATTATTCAGAATATAATAGAATATTCATTTCTTCTTATAGTACTTATTTCGAAAATACTAACCTCTATTCTAAATAGAGGTTAGAACATTAATTCATAATTTTACTTACTAACCTTCATTCTAAAATATTATTCAAAATAATATTATTGAATATAACTTACACTTTCTTTGACGTAGAGTTCCGAATCCGAAGTCGGTTGGACCGGCACAATTTTCTTTCTTTCTCTCTTTATTCTTTCTTCCTTCTTTCTTTCCTCTTTCTCTTTCCTTTCTTTCTCTCTAATATTTCATGGCTTTGCACCAAATGGAATGAGCATCAAGAAGTGGGCGTGGGGTCATCTAGTCCCTCAAGAAGTTGTCAAGTGAAGTGAGCACAAAGTGGGCGTAGATGCTTCTTTGTATAAGCAAGGGTCTTGCCCATCTTTAACTCTTGGTTCACTCCCCTTTATTAAATCCTAGTTCATGAACTCCATTAAGTCCATGCACCTAATTAAATTGGTTCATTCCCTTAATTAGTTTTAATTTCTCTTAGTTCATGAATCTCTTTAGATTCATGACACATGTCACTAACCTAACTATAGTTCAACTTAAACCCATGATTAATCCTATTATCTTCATGTATAATACATGCATCTTATTAATTTAGATTCTCTTCCACAAGTTAACTTTATGGTTTACATAACCTAAGTAAGTTACTAACCAAGGTTGGGCATGAGCACTATCCCATTTCAAGAATCCATCTAATATATCATTCCTCATTCATAAAATATTCATGAACTATCTCATAAATGAGATTCATGTGTATATCTTCTATTTAACTTGAAGGTTATAACCTTAACCTAGATTCATGAACTAACCAACTAAGGTAAGTTACTAACCTAAGGTCAACTTTGTTGGGCGTGGAGTACAATCCATGTTAAGAGACCTTTGGTCTTCCTCCCTAATTTGGTTCATTAACCTCATAAATGAAGGTGTCATGTGGCACTAGATACCCAAAGATTGCATCTTGTACGTCCATCACATAGATGATGATGAGTGGTGATTAATGCTTCTAACTCCTGATTAACTCATCATAGTTAATTAACTCTAACCACAGTTAATCTTGGACGTCCCCTTTTTTTTGTGGTGTTGACATGTGGCGCTTGCCATGTGTCCTCCTCTTAGCTCATGATCAACTCTTTTATAACTACCCTAGGATATTGCCACTTGTCATGATCCAATTTACTTTAGTGTTAAATCCTTATTTTAACACTAAGCTTTATACATTAAGCGTAATATATATATTCTATTATTACCTAATTAAATTACTTTAGTGTTAAATTCCTATATTAACACTAAGCTTTATACATTAAGCTTAATATATATTCCATTATCACCAAATTAAATTACTTTAGTGTTAAATACCTATATTAACACTAAGCTTTATGTATTAAGCTTAATATACTCCATTATCACCTAATTAAATTACTTTAGTGTTAAATTCCTATATTAACACTAAGCTTTATACATTAAGCTTAATATATATTCCATTATCACCTAATTAAATTACTTTAGTGTTAAATTCCTATATTAACACTAAGCTTTATGTATTAAGCTTAATATACTCTAGTATCACTTAATTAAGTAATATAATGACTTATATACTTAGGTAATACTAGGAATTACTAAATCTTCAGTCATATACTGAATATATATAATATTTTTATTTCTAAAAATATTCAGGTCATTACAATTGATGAATGTTGTTTTGTGGAAAATAGTCTAGATGCATTGTGGATTTTATCGGGCTCTATAGCTCACCCCTCATTTTATGTCTTCAAATTCTGAAGCGGTTTCCAATTGGCAAGGAGCTACGCTTGATAGAGTTTGGAAAGTGTAACGATGCAATTGTGGGGCCAAAAGTAAAGGTTATTGTAGTAAGTGAGGTAATGCATTTGCTTATGATGGGTTATTGTGATGACCAATTATTATTCCTTATGTAAGCTCATAAGAAAAGTTGAAAATTCTAGTATTTTCGTGGGCGTGGTTATGACGAACGGGCATGCGTCTTGGAATATTATTCCTTAGGCACGGGTTCAGGGCGTCACATTTGGTATCAGAGCTAATAGCAATAAACATCATAACAAATCATATTCGATATAGGGTCTAATTGTATATTAGACTCAATTAGTCTTATCATACACTGCGGTTTCGAATCCGTTAGGGATTTGAACTTGTATATTTGTACTGAGTACAAAACACTAGAGATGGAGATCATCTCTAGGAAAGTGTAAAGATAATTCAATCAGGCTGGAAGATGATTAAGATTGATTAGACTAATTAGGATAGGCAGGTGAGGTATTTTGGATGAAAATTTGATTTTGATGTTCCTATTACGAGATAATAAAGCATTGCTATTTTCGTGATAGGAATACAATGCCACCGAGACAAGCACCTGGAAATACTCTAGTCGGAGCATTCGAGGCCATCACTGCTCTAGCAGAGTTGATCCAATGACAACAAAGTCGTAACCGTGTCCTTATTCCAGCGCAAGAACATGGGAATGGTAGTAGAGTTGAGAAGTTCAAGAAACTTCAACCGACATCGTTCCCCGGTGTCATCGATCCATTAGTGCTGAAAATTGGTTCGAGAACTTGAGAATATATATTTGGGCAATGGCATGCTTAGAAGAGGTTAAATCAGAGTTTGCAATATTCATGTTATCAGGAGAGACTGAACATTGGTGGACTACTATCGAGAGGACAATTTCAGAAGATCTAAAGCCCCTGGGGAAAATTTGTGGAATTATTTTATGAGAAGTATTTTTCGACCTCCATGAGGAAGACAAAGGAGATGGTATTCCTTCAGTTGACACAAGGCAACATGATAATCAGCGAGTATGAACAGAAATTCAACCAGCTCTCCCGATTTGCAACAAGACTTGTTGAGGATGAACAATAAAGAGACGACAAATTCGAGGATGGATTAAAGCCGAGAATCAAAGGAAAACTGGCAGTTCAAAGGTTTACATCATTCTCATAAATTTTAGATTAAGCTTTGAGATTTAAAAAGATATATAAAGAAATACAAGAATCATTGGCAGTCTGAGAAAAGAGACCGGCCAAAAGACCAATGGGAAAAGAAATATTCAAAGACTACACCAAGAAGATAATATTTGAGAACTTTCATAGAGAAAATGCTAGGGTTTATTATCAGTGCAGCAAACCGGGCCATATAAAAAGGGACTGTCCTGATTGGAAGCAAAAGTCAGGTCTTCACAATGTCGCGAGTATTAGTCCAGCACAATGAGGACATCATTAGGGATAGACTTTAGACACTTGTGTTTCGACATATTGGGCATTTTCATTATATATGTTTTGTATTTTCATCCTCTGTTAATATATATCTAAATACTAAAAGCTTTTAAAATAGAATCGATATATTTTGTAATGTGTTCGAGTGCATGTGAGAATGGAATACTACTTGACTACATACAACTCTCATACCCATGTGGTGATATTGGCGGTATGAGGTACCCTCCACTATTGGAACATATAAGTTGATCAAATTTCGAGGATGAAATTTTTGTAAGGAGGGAAGATCGTAATGACCCATAATTTTAATATAATAAAATTATGGGTTTATTGGTCCTTAACTGAGGTTAATTAGTTAAGTGTGTGATAAAATTGTGGAAAGTGGGTTTTTGTTCGGGACTGAGTTATACCGATAAAACTTCAGTGTTTTTCTCTGGAAATCGCACACAGCATACTAGTCAGTTATTGGGACAATCACCCATCGTACTGGTTCCATCGCGCATCGATTCGCAAGACCACGGGGGCCTTGTACATAAGAAAATCAAGAAAAACCAGGAAATTCACAGATTGTTGAATTTTAGTTGGGACTCAATATTTACCGAGTGCTCCAATAGAAATCCGTGAAACTCACACCATAGCGTGTCGGCAGATTGTATGAACGATTGTCTGTCGTTTCGGCTGTCATCATCTCACATGAAGAAACCGTAGCATGTTTTGTATGCAAAATTAGGAAATTAGTGAGTTTTGAAGTTTTCTTCCGGACTTACTTTCTACTGTCAAAACTCCATATTTTTTTCTCAAAATTTGCACTACGGGTGTTAGACTATCCCTAGTTCGGGCACCTAAATTTTTATCAACTTTGCATGTCATTTAGAATTTTTACGGAGGCCATACAAATAAAAACGTGGGAAACCGATCAAATGTCAACGTGTGTGATGTCATCAATGACATCACACAATGATGTCATCAAGGGGACACTTCACACTTTCCCTACCACTATATAAGGAGGGTAATCCCCCTCTAATTTTCTCATCTCACTCAATGTGCGGAAGCTCTATCGAGACGAATGAGGAGAGAGAAAGGAAGAGAGAGAAAGAAAAGGGAAGCTACCTTGGGGTTTTTGACATTCCCAATGCACTGGCGACATCCGTTTTCCTCCCTAGCACCTCGATCGACGTGTAGAGAGAGAAAGAGAGAAAATTGGATAGAGAAAGTGGGAGTTAGAGAGATAGTCTACCTTGGGGTTTTTCAGCGTTCCGGACACAATTGTGCCATCCATTTTTCCCTACGGAGCCTTGTAAAGCGTGTACAGGTAAAAACCCTTTCCCTCTTTCTTATTTTCCCTTATTTATGCTATTTTTGTATGTGAAATGGTGTGAATTATGTGTGGTGTAGATGAAAAGGGTTAGAGACCCCGTGGAATGTGTATGGAATGTTTAGGAAGGGATTGGAAATGAGTAGAGGGGTGTAGCCCTCGGTTTCGGGCTGTTATAGCTCGAAATTTAGGCTCAGGAACACTGGGCGATTAATCTCCTTCGATGAGCGATCGATCGCCAACATACCGATGCTTGGGCAATCAATTGCCCAACACTGGTGATCAATTGCCAGTGCGCAAGTTTGTGGAATTAAGTCCCTGATTTGGTCGGATCCTCTGGGAAGTCCAGATTGGATTCCGTGTGTGTTATGATGCCACCCTTGAGTGTCAAAAAGGTGATTTTGAATTTATTAGGGGCGATGGATGGATCCATCGGTCCGGAATTATTCCTTGTCGGAACACTCTTGCATGATGTATTGTTATTGGACTCTTGTAATGCAATGATAGGTCCATTGGCCTGGTTAAATTCCTAATCAGAATGCTCTTTGCATGATGTGATGTTACTTTAACACTTGTAAGACAATGATAGGTCCAATGGCCTAGTAAAGTTCCACCTCGGAACAATCCCTATGTGGTGGGACGTTGTTTAAATGTTATAGGGTGATGGATGGACCCATCGACCCGAGTATGCTCCCTATCAAACAACATATGTTATGTGATGTTTGTTTTAAGGCAATAGTAGGGTCCATTGGCCTGGTATAATTCCACCTCTGGACAATCCTTGTGTAGAATGATGTTATTGGTGTAGGGTAAGGCAATGAAATAGTCCATTAGCTGGGTAATGTTCCACACCGGAACGGTATACCATTGGACTTGGTCTTTGGGCGTGACTCCTAATTGTATAAATTAATGAAGCAAGGCTTGGATAAATTGGGGATTTTTTATGGTTAGAAAACCTAACTTGTGTAAAATGTTGTTTGTGGTCCATCTCTGACTATTTTTGGAGAGGCGGGACTACTAAGAGTCGGGGTTCCTCCATGAGTGATAGTCAAGAACATTAGGATGGCATCGGGTCTATGGACCCAAGTTTGGATTAGGGTCTACAAACCCAATAATGTATTGGGTTTACGAACTCAAAAATGTTACCTTGAAGGAGCATTGGCTTGTGTCGGCAAGTATGAACCCAATAGAGGCTGTGATGTTATAGGATGGTTGCCTTAGAGGTGATGTTCTGCAGGGATGGGTACATCCTAACAGAGGTTAGATTAAGTGATGTTCTGTTAGAGGTGTGGTGCCTGATAGGATTTAATGTCAGAGGTTTGGTGCCTAAATAGGATTTGATGTCAGAGGTATTGTGCCTGATAGGATTTGATGTCAGAGATGTGGTGTCTGACAGGATTTGATGTAAGAGGTGTGGTGCCTGACAAGATATGATGTCAGAGGTGTTGTGCTTGACAGGATTTGATGTCAAAGGTATGGTGTTTGACAAGATTTGATGTAAGAGGTGTGGAGCCTGACAGGATTTAATGTTAGAGGTGTTGCGCCTGACAGGATTTGATGTCAGAGGTGTTATGCCTGACATGGATATTGTTAGAGGTGTTTTGCCTGACATGGATATTGTCAAAGGTGTTTTTCTTAGTAAGGTTATATTGACAGAGGTGTTACCTAGTAATTACATGAGTGTTCCTGGCATGTCTGAGGTGTGATTCCTGATATGTCAGATGTGTTTCCTGGTTATCAGATGTATTTCCTGACAAGGGTGTCATGTCAGAGTTGTTTTGCCTGACAGAATGATATGTTAGATGTTTCCTGGTAGGCAGGTATTTCTTGGTAGTCCGAGGTGCGTCCCTGGCATGTCAAATGTGGTATCCTGGCATGTTGGATGGGTTTCCTAGCTATCCTGGTAGTCAGAGGTGTGTCCCTGGCTTGTCAGATGAGTTTCATTTTTCTGATAGGTTTGATCAGTTTCTTGGCTATCACTTAGGTATCCTGGTGATCAGATATGTATCCTAGCGATCAGCTGTGTTCCTGAAAAATATGGTTGTGTGTATTGGTATTTCCCACAGCTAGAAATTATAAAGTGATATGTCAGAGGTGTTGTTCCTAGCAGAGTGTGATATGTCAGAGGACTTGTTCTATTCCTAGCAGCTATCGGGTGGGCTTTATAGCTCACCCTTTATTTTTTGTCTTCAGATTCTGAAGCAGTTGCCGATTGGCAAGGAGCTACGCTTGATAGAGTATAGAAAGTGTATCGGCACAATTGTGGCACCAAAAGTGAAGGTTTACTGTTGTCAGTGAGGTAACACATTTGCTTATGATGGGTTATTGTGATGACCAGTTCTTTTCATAAGGTGCGGTGCCCCTCCGGATGTCCATAAACATAATCATAGGGGAGTTGTCAACCACCAATGTATAAACAGAGTCAACCATAGTAAATTGAATGACTAATTGGGCAAAGTCCCAAGCAATTGTACCTAGGTAACGCAGCCACTGAGTACCCAAAACAACATCACAACCACTAATAGTCAAGAGGAAAAAATTAGTTGTGAAACCATAGCCTTGTAAATTAAGCGAGACATCCTTACAGACGCCCAAACTAGTCAAATAACCACCATCAACTACCATTACCCGTAAATTCTAGACCTTGTGAATGTGATATCCGCACATCTTAGCAATAGAGGGATGAAGAAAATTGTCTATAGAACCAGAATCGATGAGAACAGTAATAAGCCCTTTTTTTAAGGTACCCGTGATTCTCATACTGTTTGGCCGAGTAGAACTCATAAGAGCATGGAGTGAAATTTCCAAGGGCGGAGAATCCTGTCTTGTAGGATCAATTGGCGGTTGTGGGAACTCAAAATCAACCTCATCGAGTGCCCCATCCAATAATAAAATTTGTGGCTTTTGACAACGAGGGCCCAGTTTATAAGTTTTATCACAATTAAAACAGAGCCCTTTTTCACAGCGCTCTTTTGGTTCAACCCAAGAAAGACGTTTTACGTCAGATGATAACATAGCAGTGGAAGTAGTAGGCTTCGAGGAGATTGGATTATGATAGTCCTTGAAGAAGATCGAAAAGATACCTTAGACACAGAATAGGTCGTGGTGGCATTAATAGCATCCTCTTGACACAAGGCCAAATCAAAAGCATGGGTAAGGCTTGTAGGGCGAAGCAATCTGACCCTAGCCTGAATATCGCCATGAAGACTCGACAAGAACATACTAATTTGAGGTGCTTCTAATAATCCAAGAACCATATTAACAAGTTTTTCAAAAGCAGTGACGAATTCACGTACTGTGCCTATTTGAATTAACTTAGAAAGTGAACTGTAGGGATCCACGTGTTGTCAGGAACCAAAAGGGTGCAAATCGCCCGTGAAAATTACTGCCAAGAAAGTAAACCAATGGATTGATGAATCCAACGATACCATGCAATTGCATCACCTTGGAGATGAACAACGGCTAAAGGGACTTTCTGATCATCACTAACTCCAGTAAGGTCATAATATTGTTCAACCTAGAATAACCAACCATCAGGGTCGTCACCAGCAAATTTAGGAAAATAAATACGTAGAGTTTTGCCCTGAATAGTCGTGCCTTGTGGGTTCAGATTAAGACACTGCTCGGGATGAGTGACCATCAGTGTTTGGAGTGTTTTCAAGATGGACTCATTGGTTCGCCTTTGGTCCTAACGCTCATGTATCAATTATTGTAAGCTAGTTGCTAGCTAAGTTGTAAGATGAACAACATGAGTTTCCAACTCCTTAACAGTCGTGGTGAAGCAAGAAAAGAAAGGTGATAATGGAGAAGGTGGGAGAAAGAAATTGGCTCAGAATCAATGCTCTGATACCAGATGATAGGGACTTGAACCTAAATCATGATCTTTTGATTGGGGATCAACTACCAAGAAATTCTTTGATTGGGGATTAGCCACCAGCGAATTGAGTATTTTTTTATTGATCCTTCAACAATTACCATGGAGTCCTAGGACTACAAGCATATGACTCCTACTAAATAAGAAAATAGAACATCCTAAAATAAGCAAACAACTCTTACTAAAATAAAGGACTTGCTAACAGTAGGATGGTTTCCTAACATAACATAGTACAATGCGCTAAGAGATATATTAGAAGGGAGGTAGCCGCACATACACTATCGCCCACCATTGTTCTTGACTCTATTGAAAGACTGGTGGCAAACCTTAAACTGAAACATTATTCTATGTCTATTATTGAGCTGGTGACACTACGATTACTGTGAATATGTTGTGCTACAATTTTAGCTATGGTATCTCAAAATATAGGCAAAAGCCTTCTACTCTTGGTTCTCTAATATGACAATCCAATTTTTTAGAATTCTCTTTTCACTATTTATAGCATATTAGTAGACCTAGAGAGTTGATCTAAGCTTTTTTTCATGCTCCCCTCATGAGCCTAAACTGTTTCAGGCAGTCAAAAATTTACAAAAATACAAATATAAAAAATTAAAAATATGAGTTAGTACTGCTTTGAAACTCCGTGTGATTTCATTTCATGCAAATAGATACACAAGCAACCCTAATCGTGTTCATCTGTCCTAGGTAGAAAAATTAGTTTAGTTGTTTTTCCGTTAATTCTTGATATTTTGTGATTATTGCTATTTTTAGTAATATTCCATTTCTAATTTTATAATATTTCTTTATTTTTTAGCATGTTACTATTCTGGGTGAATGATGCTAAGAATTTCCTTAGTATGCTTTTTGTTTTTGGTTAATCTGTTGATTGCATGATTCTATTTTGAGCATGACATGTTATTTATCATAACTTTAATTAATAATTTTACTTTAGGTTTCAATTTAGTCTAAACTTGATTTAGAAAGTATGTAACTACTTTTGTCGGGTGTCTAAGGATGCCTACATCCTTCCTTAGCACAATCAGATCTTTTATTGAGACTATTTTCAGACGAATCACCTTACTGTGGAATAGTTCAGGGTTTCTATTCTATTCCATTATAAGACTAGGTGGCAACTCCTAATCCTTGTGATTTTGAGAGTTATTCCAGATTAAGAAACATTTCTATTTGGCATGGCGATAAAAATTGATGGCTCACAGGTTGGCGAGTCCGCTGGTGAAACTTTTTATATTCAAGCCAAAACTTGAATCTACATCAGACTTTGAATACTGAATTTATAATTTATATATATTTTTTATTGACCTGCTGTTTGTGCTTCATTTAGTTTTAAAGTCCATGTCTTGATTCATTTTATAAAATTATGCTTGTTCCTCTTCAGCAACAAAACTTGTATGATAACTTAGTAACATGACTAGGCAATAAACCATAATTCTTGTTTGGATACTTATTTATGCATATCACTTGTATGATTCTAGGACTCAGATTCTTACTTTCCTATCTGGGTGGATCAATTAAGTTTACGATAATGGGGTTGTTATCTTTGATGACAAAATCTAAAGATCCGTAGAGGTGCATCGATCGTAAGACCGTGAGATGCTTATTCTTGATAAGCCTACCTAATTGATTTCTCCCCCTTGTACTAGTGGACCCTTGAGACACTTGATTACCCCCCTCCCGTGTTATTTATGACTTATCGACAAACATTGCATACATAAGTATGAGAATGTAATCTCCAAATGTGTGTTTTTGAGTCCTAAATTAAGAGCAACCCAAAGGAGGATAACTCTATCTCTATGTCGCTAATGGCTTAAGCCAGCCCTATAAGCCTTTGTTTAGGTATAAGGAAAACTATATCCATATACCTATTCTGTTTGGGAGCTTGTTTGAGCCTCGGTAGTTGTTTTACCCTTTATCTCAACTAGTACTTAGCCACACGCAAAGTTATGTGAAAGTTAGGGTGTGAAAGTGGTATTATTTGTCCCTTTGGCCCGACTTCTAATCAAAGCGTTGCATGTCATCCAGAACCTCTTCTATATCACAACTATAGTCTTTATAATTGACTTTTCCCGACACGATCTTGTGTATGCGTGTACTTTAAAACTTGTCTGGAAAAACTTTCTTATAGTGGAGCTATCCTTCATCTCATAATCAACATGACTTGTTTACAATTGCCTCAAACCTTTCCCATGAAATTTGTGGAATCTTTTCTCAGAAATGCTACTGATTTCGACTTTGGGCCCATATTTTTGAATGTGTGGCGAATAATATATATCATAATAAACATTAATGAAAAGATATTACATCATTAGATATCTACATCCCATTCATTGTCATCTAACAGTCCACTCAAAAATATAAAAGAAAAAAAATCTAGCAGTCTAGATTGACCAGAAATTCTTGGGGAAATAGACGAAAATGAAGAAACATCCTAGATGGAACCGTATCGAGTAAGGTATGGAGCTCATGTTCCACCATGGAGGTGAGCATGATGAATCCACCTAGGAGATTTTTCATGTTAAAATCAACTTAATCGGATAGTATAACTATCTTATTTATGATTCTTACAGGAAAATGCTAGGAGCCCTTGGCACAATTTGCAGCACGGGCAATATTCAGGGCCCAAGGTGAACTGGTGCCCTATTTTTCCTTAATTAGGTTACGGATTCCGCCAAATATATATGCGCCTCAGATTCGGCAGCATTTCTTATTCTTACAATTTTTTTATATTTTATTTTTAAGAGCCACTCAGTGGGGATGGGGGTCTGGCCATACCCCTCCCAGTTTATTCTTATTCTTATAACAGAAATGCTAGCCCAGTCGCAGTCTTCTAAAGACGCAAGCCGGTCGCAACAAGTGTCCGCCCATCTCCTTGTTATAGGTAGAACACCACGTGTTGCACCAACACGCCGTGAAAAAAAGTTGACTTAGTACGTCTAGAGACTCCTCTATAACAGAAATGGTGTGTATAAAACCTTGGTTAGGGTCAATATTATCAGCCCATTATCGTCAATGAGCACATTTGCAACCATGTTTCTACAGTAAGGAGAAGGTTCATTCTTGTGGGTTTGATGTACCAAAATCTTTTTTTTTTCTTATATTTCAATGGATATAAGATCGTTGGTGACTTAATTTTTCTCATCATTACTTCTTCTATCCCTCACCTCTTCGAATTCCACGATCGGAAAGTTTAACAGTGATCAATCCTCTAGCCCGACGTTTAACGGTGGGAAAACCCCCATTAGAATACATTGGAGAACTCATATAATGATCTGTATGAATTATTTATTAGAGTCAATGTGATCAGTTCTGATGTTCTTACTAATGGCCCCATGAGATAATAAACAAACATGCTTCCCGCCAGTATTGACTCATAATTCCTGATTTTCTGGGACTTGGTCCATTCCACTCTAGAACTTTCTAAATCATATTGCTAAGTAGATTTTCTGATTTTATGCGACTTCGTCCATTCCACTCCAGCACTTCTAAATCATATTGCTAAGTAGATTTTATACAATGGTATTACGGTCCTAACTCAAACAGTTGATTCCCACACACCCAACATGCCACACACACACATATATATATAGAGAGAGAGAGAGAGAGGGCAATCTTTCTTTCAAACTCACTTTCTTTATGGAAAGGACATGTGTTATCCACAACCAAAACACTTCAACTTACACTCTAAAGTTATATTCATGCTGAGAAAATATATTTATATAAAAAAAACTGTCTAATGCTGAAAAACATACCCCATGTATATATATATATATATATATATGCATGTGTATGTGTGTGTTTACTGCTAACATTATTTTACCGACAAATTCTAAATTGTCTACAACCAAAACACTTCAACTTACTCTTCAAAGTTATAATCATGTTGAGAAAATATATCTACATATATATATATATAAAAAGACTGTTTAATGCATTCACTCTTTCCCTTGTTTTTTGTATCTCATATAGAAATTACAAAGCAAATAATGCATTTTATGTATATCTAACACCATAAAGAAGGGATGGATCAGCCGCATACTCCACTATGGATCTAAGGTCATCCCAATTCCCATCTCTTAAGAATTCATTGCCACTCGGATTTGTAAAGATTGAGTACGATTCTGTAAATGGATCTTGAGCTACTGAGCTAAACTGGCCAGCCAACAACTGGTTCCTTTCATCAGTATGATTAATAAAAGCTTTCTTCTCATTCTGCTGAATGACCAAATCATCAAGGGTCTTGTAATTGTCTCGACTGTCAGACTCCGAACTGCATGTTTTAGAACTTGAATCAGTTGGATATCGTTTCATAGTGGTTTCTCTCCAATTGGGTGTGGGCTTTCTGAATGACACATTTCGCTTGAAAATTCGGCATAGTGTCATAATTTCCTGCAATTTCATGATGGAGAACAGTAATTTAGAGAAAAAAAAATATATTAATCAACATTGGAAATTTCAGTAACTAAAGCCTTAATGTAATAGAAAAGTGAATGAATCTTACTGCTTCTTGAGTAGTGTTCTTGGCATTAGGGAGGTTGGTACTTTTCCCGCTAGGGGGAAGGCGAAACTCATGCATCATCCAATCAGTTTTGGTGCCCTTTCCTGCACTTCCTCGATAGTAGACTAAGGATTTCTTTAGTCCAATGCACTCATTGGTTTCGCCTACGGAATATATTGGCCTATCGATGCCGGTTGCTTTCCAAAATCCAGACCCAGTGACCCTATTCGGTCTTATGCTATTCTTATACTTTCTTCCTCTTATGCAAAAGAAGTACCACTCCTTGTCCCCAACAGTGCTAACTTCTGGTTTTTGCCAAAAAGAAGAAAATAAGCCAAAAGGGAATGAAAATCTTCATAATTTGTAGTCAGAAAGACACCAAATGGAGAGGTATAATTACAATAGTACTAAAAGGTTGGTATTGAGATTAGTATTAGAAACAAAACAGAAATTAATAGCATTTACAAGGCTCCACCAGTTAGTATGTCTCAGAATTGTTGCGATGCAGTCCAGTTATAATTATGTACTCAAACCCACAGTACTTAATTGTGTAGTCCATACTGTTAATATTGTTATGATTTTATTATTGAATCGAACAAATACTGCATCACAGTAGATACTTTGTAACAATTACTGGTGCAGATATAAGGTAACCATCATACAAGGGTATAGCTACCGTGAATTACACCATAGTTTTCTTTTCTTTTTTCTGTATTATTGTTGTGTATGTTTCGCGGAAAGGTGGCCATGAAACCTTCAAGAATGACAAATCAAGCATGAAGGATTGGGGTTCTAGAAGGAATACTACTAAAACATGAAATAATGAAACGCCTTCTCCTTTCGCTATTGCTTCATAGGATTAAGAAGATGGCATAAGGAAAAATCTTGGTATTCTTTGAATGATCTAAGCCAAATGGATGAAAGAAAATAAATAATTAATAAATAAAGGTCAGAAGTTGCCTATTTTACTAATTTTTTTTTTTCCTACAAGGAGGTCATCAATTTTTAAGAGTAAGGGTTGAAATTTTTACTAAATATCAAGCCACTTATCCTCAAGAAATGCCATGGCCTTCAAACCAAACTTGTGAACTTTATAAGAAAAACCTGTACCAGTAACTGAAATGAAAACAGAAACAAAAAGAGAGGAGAAGAAGAAGATGAAAACTATAACTTACTTGGAAGATCCCACGGATCGTATTTGTAGATATCGATCTGTTTGATGAGTTCAATACTAATGGGTTTCTTCTCCACCTTCCGCTGAAGATAAAACCCGACGAGCTCTTCATCGGTCGGATGAAACCGAAACCCTGGAAGCAGATCTTCATCTTCCTTATTGTTATCTAAAGCAGTCATCTTCTCCACCTCCATTTCTCCTTCTCCCTCCATCTCTTTTGCTTCTCTAGTCTGTATATAATAACACTGTTAAGCCGACCTTCTTATGGTGTGAAGAGAGAATCAGAGATGGTTGTTTTGGTCCAAGTCATGGAGTTTGACTATCAGTTTATGAGGGCAGAAATTAAGGTCTTTGAATTTGTAACAATTCTCCCACTTGCTTATCATTGAAGACTTAGTGAATCAAAAGAACATATGGATTTTGAATAATTGTTGGAGATGAAACGTAAGATCATGTGATGTAGGGCTTTTGAAAATGTATGTATCGAAGTCTTTGCATGATATTTGACTAAAGAAGAATGCTAAATGCTCGTACAATTGAAAGAGTTTTCGTACTTTCTCCTCATTTGATCACAAAACTATTTTTTTGTTTTTCAATAGCCCCACACAAAGACATTTGATGTCTTAACTAAGAAAGGTGATAGTATGAAAATGGCTTAGCCTTGCAGCAAAAAAAAATTATGGTGCAACGTGAGATAGGTACCTTTAGAAGAGAAAGGTTTTTCGGACCTCATCAAGTTATGGTTACTGTTGTGCTCCCGTGGGCCAGGTTTAAGGTTGGGTTTCTCATATTGATCTTTGCATTAAGGTAAAGTTTTTGCTGGACTCTAGGATGGATATAATACCTACCTAATTTTATTACTAATATATAGAGAGGGAGGATTTCCAATGGATAGGCTCACTAGGTTTTAGTGTGCGTGCCCTCTAGATACTTGGCATGTGGCATGCTTTTGGGAAAGTAATTGGTAGATGTCAATGTGGATTCTTTTGGAGACATGTGCTAAGAAATAGCCTGATCGGGCTTTCACTAGAAGAAATTTAGGCTTCATTGACGGTTTGAAACCGTTGGTATTAGTTATATTTTCGTCGATATAGAATATAGTGACGGCTTACAAACCGTTACAATACAGTGGGTAATAAGAGCATCAGTATAGCGTATAGTGACAGAAACGAGAAATTGTTGCGAACTACTGATGAAAATATTTATATCGGTATATACAAACTATCTATCCCTATATCTGTGTGTTGTAATACATTTTCGAAAGTCAGTTGCGACGGTTTTCCAATTCCCCAACAGTTTTAACATAGACTTGTGACAGTAAATAACTATTTCTAAGGAGGAAAATGGAAAATGGCACCGGTTTTCACCCCTGGTGATATTCCGTCTCCCTACCGGATTCTCTAAGTCTTCAAGCGCCCTTAATTACCTCTCCTGCTCGCCTTGTGGTGGATAGGTGAGTTCTTAACCCTGTTTTCGCCCCAGAAATATTCCGTTACACTGCCGGATTTTCTGAGTTTTCAAGGTGCCCTTATTTTCCTCTCCTGTCTGTTAACCCCTCTTCCCATCTTCCCAATACCTCGGCCCACCATTCCCTTCTGTCTAAAAAAGCCCTAAAACCCCTCTTTCCAAGCAACATCCATGGAAGGCCATATCGTTACCCCTCCTGAAAACCAACCGGTTGATGAGCTAGCAGAAGACATTAGCATGAAGCTATGTCTCGACCTTATCAACGATCCAGTATCGTTTGATCCGGAGCTCTTAGAAGAGGGTCTATTGGAGGACCAGAACAGCATTATCGGCCAGTTCATCACTGGTAGGCCAATGAACGTCGCAGCAGCCAAAATCACCACCGTCAGGGCATGGAATACCTGATCTCTGGTAAACATAATTGATCTGTCAAATGGTTATCTTCATTTCAAGTTCTCCACCAGGGAAGATGTGATGCGAGTTATAAACCACCAGCCCTGGTCTTTCTCCGGCCACCCCCTTATTCTTCTACAATGGAAACCGGATATTCTGGTGTCAGAGCTCCACTTGACAACTCTTCCTATCAGGACGCAAGTTCATGGACTCCCACTAGAGTACATGACCCAACGAATTGGGAAGGTAGTCGGTGAACGTATCGGGGAAATCAGTGAGATCGAAGTCCTAGAAAGAGGTTCCTCTCAGGGCAAATTTAGGCGCATGAGCCTTCTCAAAGACATCAGGGCCCCGCTTCAACCGTATATCATGTTAAAGCATCTATGCAATGAAACTCGACCATTTCCCCTAACTTATGAGAAGCTTCCAACCATCTGTTATGACTGTGGAAGAATTGGGCATGATGCCAAGCACTGCTTTCCTGTGACCAAGGATTGCTCCAGCAGCTCACGGTTAAAACTATTTGGTCCTTGGCTTCGAGCAAAGCTTTTTCGAGCTAAAACTTGGCCTCTTTACCACCCTGTCGGATCCCTATCACCGAACAATGCACTCATTGGAGGTTCGGCTTCATCGGCAATTGTGGTTGACTCCCCCTAGAGACGAAAGCCGTACCCTTGCCAACGTAACGTTATACCCAGACCGAAGCTAGAGTGCATACTCTGATGTTCGCTAGACACATCAGTCTGCTGCTGCAGCGAAAGTTCCTATGGGTGACGAACACGTGGATTCCAAGTAAAAAGGTGCAGAACCGTCACTGGAGATAATGATTACCGAAGATAGCCAGGACAGAAAGTTGATTCGACACAATCTGAATGGCAAATGGAGCCCTCCTCAGAATCCTAGGAGGTCAGGGTCCATTTTAACTCTCTAAGGGCTGGGCCCAAAGAAACCCAACTTAGCCCATCCAAAGCCTCTCAGGCCCAATCCATCATTATCAGGTACTCAGAATGTAGCACCCCGGAACTTTCACACTTAATGTATAGTGTTCTCATAACCAATTTAACCTTTCACATAGTCTAATTAATAAATAAAGAAGAAATTAAAATTTTGGATGCCAAAAATTTTTCTCTTCGAAAGACGAATCCAACGCAAGTTGAATCATCAAAATCTGACTAACGAGTCAAAAGATATAGCCAAAATACCAAGTGGAAAAAAATGAGGAAAATCAGCAAAATGGGCAAAACACAGACCAACCGGTCGACCGCTCCAGCCACCGGTCAACCCGTAGCCTACCGGTCAACCGCTCTATCCACCTATCGACCACTTTCCCACTAATTTTGTATGGGGGATTTTTTCAGAGAGGGGGTTTTGGACCGATCGACCGCTCCTATGACCGGTCGACCGCTCCTTGAGCACTTTGCGTATTCAGTCTGTTTTGACCAAAATTTTAAGGGTAGGATGGTCATTTGACCACCCCACTTTCTATGTAAACGTCAAATCCGTGGGTGAGGGTTTTATAAACCCTCAAGGCTTATATTAGGAGATTTAGAGAAGGGAGAGAAAGGAAGAGCTAGGGTTTTGCTCAAAACCTATCTCTTATCTCAAGCAAGGATTTTCTACTCCAATGATCTAATCTCATCTCTCCTCAAGTTCTCCTCCAAGTTTAAAGGTTAATACACCCTACTAACTCCCTTAGCAATAACCTAGGTTTTCTAATTTTAAAGGATGATTCTTGATTTCATGTTTATTTCCTTTTGAAATATGCTATTCCCCTAAAAATGTAAACAAGATAATAATGAATGTTGTGATGGGTGGATGGATGGTGAATGAGGCGATTGGATGCCCTAGGGGTGTTGTGTGATGTGTGAAATGGAAAATGGTTGAAGGGTATTCTACAAATAATGAACTTACCTTGATAATTGATGAAGAATATGCAATAAAAAGAGTAAATGAAACTACTAAGGAATGTTGTACGCCGGGTGTTTGATAAAATGCCTAAACTAGGAGTAAATGAATTAAATGAAGAAAATGGAAGAAGGCTTTATGCAATTGTTCTTATAAATGATGAATTGACCCAATGCCATATAGATCACCCAAATTCTCACATGTTTATACTAGGAATTGAAATGGGATGCCTTATCCTTCATGTCATACTTGTCATCATAGTTTTCACTATTGATACGCACACAAGCACGCATGCATGCATGAACTGGGTTTTCCAAGAGTAATTGTACATGATAAATCAAATAAGAAAATAAGCATACGTCAAGGAGGTTGGTAGCACAGGGATGTGCGGGTGCTAGCCTCTAGCTCACAAGAAAATGAAACAATTACATGTCAAGGAGGTTGGTAGCCCAAGGATCTGTGGGTGCTAGCCTTTGGCTCACAAGTAAATGAAACGTCAAGAAGGTTGGTAGCCCAGGGATATGCAAGTGGTAGCCTCTGGCTCACAAGTATACAATGCAAGACAAGACACACATACATGATTTTCACAAGCAAGACCGAGACATGAAAAAGTTTCCGAACATGAGTTTTACCGGAGTTTTTGCATTCATGCACGCATATCAAGATAATTATATGCTATTTATTTTATGCTGCTAGTATTGCTTTAAATTGATATTTTGTATTGTGTTCACTGTTGTTGTGCTTTTGTTATTGCTATGGTTAGCTAGTAGCTTGTACTTGCTAAGTATTTCATGCTCAGCCATACTTTTATGTCGGCAGGTACCATGGATGTCCTCGACCCTAAGCCTTGGGTCGGGGAAGAATATGTTGAGGAAAGGGAACCCCCTATCCCGATCCAATCGCAGGAGGATAGGGATCTCGACATGTGGCCATACCTCGATTACTGTTGAGAGGAGAGTGTGAGAGAGTTCCTTTTGTATTTTGATAGGTGGGCATGTCCACCTTTACTTTGATTATGTTTTGTACATAAACTTGGAATACTAAGATGGTTTATGAGAAAAGAAAAAGTTAGTTCCCGTTTCCGCATTCATGATATAGTTTCCGCACTCTGATTATTATTGTATTATATCATGTATAGCCTTATTCATTACAGGATGGTTTGGCAGGTATGTACAGTCACCTCTAAAGTATCCCTTAACTCCTAGGGGGAATTTTGGGGTGTGACGCAGAACCCAATCCAACCCACCAGCCAAACATATCCACATCAAGCCCCTTTAATACTCAACCTCAAAACAGCCCATCAGCCCAACAGTCCAAATTAAATACCTCAGAGCAAACCTTCGTCTCTTCTCCAATTTCTTGCAAACATTTATCCTCCCAGTCACAGGTTCTTGACGGGAAGACATACCTTTCCTCCTTTGAGCCTGGACTTTTAGTTTCTAATGACACTTTAGACATCACTCATATTAAGGCAGCTAATCTTGTTCAGTCCCCCTGACAAACATGAATGCCCTAATTTGGAACTGTCGAGGGATTGGTCGCCCTCGGAAAGTTCATATCCTTAAGGACATTGTCTTTCGGCACAGACCTTCAATAGTCTTTCTGATGAAAATGAAAAATAACCGAGAAAAGCTTCTTCAGGTAGCTCGCTTTGTCGCGCCCCAAAATACCCCCTAGGAGTTTAGGGATACTTTAGACGTGACTATACGTACCTGCCAAACCATCCTGTCATGAACAAGATAATTAACGTACTAAACAATGATAATCAGAGCGCGGAAACTAAACATAAATGCGGAAGCGTAAACTAACTTTTTATTTTCTTCTAAGCTTTCCAAAATAGTATTCCAAATTAACATATATACAAAACATGTCTAAGTCTAAGGTGGACAGACCCACCTATCAAAATGTCAAAATACATAAAAGACCCTCTCGTACTCTCCCCTCAACAGCAGTCGAGATATGGCCACACGTCAAGGTCTCGGTCCCGCCTGAGACTGCAGTGGGATAGACGGCTCTCTCTCCTCCATATACTCTTCCTCGACCCAAGGCTCTGGGTCAAGGGCTCCCTCAGTACCTGCCGACATGAAAGTAAGGCTGAGCATGGAATACTCAGCGAGTACAAGCTACTAGCTATCCATAACAATAGTATGCACCACAACAGGAATATAATACACGGCAGTAATAGCATCGCAAGAGAAATAACAGGAGGCATGGTACAATACAATCATCATAACGTGCGTGCATGAATGCGAAAACTCCGATAAAACTCATACTTGGAAACCCAGGTCATATCTCGGTATGCTCCGTGGAAATCATATATGCGTGCATGCATGAATGTCTTGTCATCATCTTGTAAACTTGCATCTTGTAACTTGTGAGCCAGAGGCTAGCACCCGAATCTCCCTGGGCTGCCAACCTCCTTGATATATATGGTTTTCTTGTGAGCCAGAGGCTAGTACCCGAATGTCCCTGGGCTACCAACCTCCTTGACAATATGTGATTTTTATTACTTGTTTAGTTTTCTTGTGAGCCAGAGGCTAGTACCCAAATGTCCCTGGGCTACCAACCTCCTTAGCAATATGTGTTTTAGGGGTTTTCTTGTGAGCCAGAGGCTAGTACCCGAATGTCCCTGGGCTGCCAACCTCCTTGACATGCAATATTTTCTTGTTGGTTATAATATGCATATGCTCTTGAAATCTCGGTTCATGCTATCATGCGTGCTCGTGTATGTGTCAATAGTGACCATTGTGGAATGAGGATAGCAAGAGAGATATGGCATCATAATTCGATTCATCATATAAACATAGGAGCACTTAAGAAATTTGCACATTACTTGATCACATTACTTGATTAATTCATCATTCATAAGAGTACATGCATGAGGCCTATTTTCATTTTCTTCATTCAAGTCATTATTTCATAGTTTAGGTATTTTGTCAAACACTTAGCATGCAAGTTTCCTCATTGTTCATTTTCTCCTTTTTAGTGCATATTTTACATTCAATCACACAAGGTAAGTTTATTATTTTTGTAATGCCCATCCTCCATTTTCCAATCCACAACCCACACATACCATACATCACCCATTCGGCACCAATCGCCACATCCAACATCCATCCAAGCATCCATACCATTTCTTTATCTTGTTTATATTTATTAGGGATGATACATTTCACAAGAAAGCAAACATAATAGCATAAATCACATTTCATAAAGAAAACTTAGATTTATTGCTAGGGTAAGTTAGTAGGGTGTACTAACCTTAGATCAAGGCTTGATCTTGGTAGGAACCTTGATTTAAGCTCCAACTTGAAAGGAGGAAACCTTTTCTTGAGGGAGACTTGGCTTGGGGCAGAAAACCCTCTTAAAATACCTTGGAGAATGCTGCCCTAGCTTGAGAACGAGATCCCCCACGAGCTTGAGGTTGGATTTTCGAAATCCAAGCTTTTAGGGATGCTCTTGGGTGCTTAAACCCTTGATCTTACTCTCAAATGGAAAGGGGGCTTTGGAACCCTAGTTTCTTCTCCCTCTCTCTCAAATATCCCTAAGTATAGTGAATGAGGGCTCAAAGGGTCGAGCAAGCCCTTATGGGTAAGGGTTTAACGCCCAAAAGATGAAAAAGCCCTTACTGAAATTTCTGCAAAAACGCGAAGACCGAGCGATCGGAGGTTATGACCGATCGATCGGTTGCCTACCGAGCAATCGGTACTCTGACCAAGCGACCGGTCAAAAAACTACTCTCTGAAAAATTTTCCCATACAAAATTTTTGACCGTGCGATAGCTACCGATCGATCGGTTTTGGACCGATCGATCGCTGACTGGACCGAGCGATCGGTGCTCTGCATGTCTGAACTGTTTTGGCCATATCTTTTGACTCGCTCGACCGATTTCGACGATTCAACTTGCGTTAGGTTCGTCTTTCGAAAATGAACATTTTTGACGTTTTGGAATTTCTGATTTCTCCCTTATTTATTAATTTGACTACGAGGAAGACCAATTAGGCACGAAAGTGCTATTCATTAAATATAGAAAAGTTCGGGATGCTACACGCTTTCTCTAAATGGATAACCTGTACACAGTAGAACCTTTGGGATTATCCAGGGGCCTAGCTCTATTATGGCTCCCTCTCCCTCCAAATCATAAACTCTAGCCCCCATCTGATTGAAGCAACCGTGGATGTAGTCTTTTTTCTTCTCATTGGAAACGTTCTTGTATTTATGGACCTACAGATGACATGACTCGATACAACCTCTGGAATCTGCTGGGGAGTGCGGGTCATCAAATTAGTTGCCAATGGATCTGCTTCGGTGATTTCAACGATATGGTGGAGGTGTTTGAAAAGAAGGGGGGCATCCCAAAAACGTCTCACCAGATGGCTGCTTTTAGAATATGGTTTCCACAACAAACTTGGTTGATCTGGGCTTCCAAGGACCTCCTTTCACCTGGAAAAATAGAAGAGCGGGGCCTTTCTCTATTCATGCCCGCCTCGATTGAGTTCTTGCCAACCTAGATTTGATTGAAGCAAACCGAATGTACTAGTAAAACTCTCCCCGTAGTTTGATTTGATCATTGTCCAGTTATCCTCCATACCAATTGGAGGCCGCAGAATATGAGAAAAAATTTTAGGTACGAGGAAATGTGGAATCAACATAGGGATTGTCCCCGTATAGTCAGAGAAGCTTGGACCACCACATTCTTGGGCTCGAAAATATTTCAGCTTAGTCTCAAAATTTGAAATTATCGTTCCTCCCTATCAGTATGGAATAGGCAATCCTTTGGGAACATAAAGAATAGAATCTAGAATATTAAGGACCGATTGGGAGCTCTTCAGCTCAGTACCTCCTCAGATCAGGGTCTCCAGAACAACAGGACCTCGTAAGAGATCTCGATGATGCATTTTGTCTTGAAGAAACATACTGGAGGGAGAAGTCTCGAATTAATTGGTTAGCTTCGGGGGACCAGAATACTCATTACTTCCATCTTACAACTCTCAACAGATGCCGCCATAAAAAGATGTTGACAATTAAAGGCCCTTCTGGTATTTGGATTTTTGAGCCCCAGAAGATTGAGGAGCATGTGCTTACTCATTTTTGGGAGTTGTACTCCTCTTCTTCTACTACTGGTACTACAGAAGCCATTGCTACGGTTCCCTTGAGTGTCACAGGAGAAATGAATTCAACACTATGTAAAGAGGTCTCCATTGACGAAATCAAGACTGCTATTTTTAATATTGGTCCTACAAAATCCCCTGGACCCGATGGTATGCTAGGTACTTTCTATTATACTCACTAGGATTTAATTGGAAATGATGTTTGCCTTGCTGTGCAAAGCTTTTTCAATATAGGTTACCTCCTCAAGCGTCTTAACCACACTCACATCGTCATGATTCCAAAAGTGAAAAATCCAGAATCTATGAATCAATATTGACCTATCAGCCTATGTAATGTGATATACAAGGCAATTGCGAAAATTTTGGCAAACCGGCTCCACAACATTTTACCGCATCTCATTAGTTGAACTCAGGCCGCCTTCATTCTGGGGTGTCAGATTTCAGACAATGTCCTTCTAGCCCACGAAGTCAGCCACTACCTTAGGAGGAGGAACAGAGGGATGGAGCATAGCATGGCAATTAAACTGGATTTATCTCGAGCATATGACAGTGTCGAATGGGGATTCTTATACATAGTTATGGAGAGGATGGGATTCTGTCTTGCATGGATTCAATTGATCGGACAATGCATTTCAACGGTCTCATATTTTGTGGTGATTAATCGCCAACCGACGGGTTTTATTTCCCCCTCGCGGAGTCTTCGTCCGGGCGACCTGCTTTCCCCGTATTTGTTTATTCTTTGTGCGGAAGCCCTTTCGAGGACTCTCCGAGCTACCCAAGAACAAGGAATCAGTGGAATTCAGCTAGCTAGGCGAGCCCCCATCTCTTCTTCGCTGACGATCTACTGATTTTCTTAAAGGCCAACTTAGAGGAACCATACGTATTCGATAATATTCTACACATATTTGGTCTAGATTCGGGGATAAAAGTTAACTTCAACAAGTCTGGTGTTTTATTTAGTTCTAATACCCCTCAGATTTTCAGGAATATGATCCGTAAAATACTACACATTACCAACCACTCCCCCCCCCCTCGCTACCTATCTGGGGCTGCCTATGGAGTTTGGTCACTCAAAATCTCAAATTTTCTCTTACGTTAAGGACCGCCTCCTTAATCGTCTTCAAGGCTGGACAAGTACCATGTTAACTCAATCCGGGCGTGGTGTGCTGATCAAAGCGGTAGCACAGGCTATTTCATCCTATGTTATGAATTTTTTTAAACTTCCAAAAGGTTTGGTGGAAGAGATGGCTGCTGCGATGACGCGTTTTTGGTGGAGTCAGTCCAAAGAGAGAAAGATTCACTGGCTTAGCTGGTCCAAACTTTGTCTTCCTAAAAATAGAGGTGGACTGGGTTTCGGAATCTGTATGCATTTAATTTGGCATTACTGGCTAAGCAAGGGTGGCGATTATTGCAATCCCCTAATTCCCTATGGGTGGAGATTATAAAGGCGATATATTTCCCATCTAGGGACTTCCTGCAAGCTAAAGTAGGTGGGAAAGCTTCGTGGGGTTGGTGCTGTTTGTTGGCAGGCAGAAGTATTCTCTAGTGAGGCATTCAGTGCAAATTGGGTTTGGGGACTCGATGCGACTTTGGCATGACCCTGGGTTCCTAATCAACCTAGCTTTCTACCCAGACCAGCCCTGGGGGCTCATACAGATTCGAGGAAAGTATCCTCCCTACTTATTGAAGGTCTGGGTGAATGGAGTCTTCCACAGCTTTGAAGATTATTTCATCCTGATTCGGTTCATGAGATTCGAAAAATCCCTATCAGCCAACTAGGGCCCCCAATAACCTTATTTGGCACTTCTCCAAATTTGGATTATTTCGAGTAAGCTCTGCAACTCACTTAGCAAAGCAAGTTCTGGAAGCAGCTCGACCCTCCTCATGCAGTTCTTATCACTGGGACACAAAGGTTCAATGGAAAATTATTTGGCAGATACCTATCCCTTCCATGATTCAATTATTTCTATGGAAACTTTGTCATGGAGCATTAGTGGTTGCGGCAAACTTGTCCAGGAAACACATACAAGTCCTAGATTTATGCCCTCTCTGCCAGTCGAACTCGGAAACTATAGTTCATTTCTTCCTCAGTTGCCCGAGTGCGCGAGCTATTTGGTTTGGGTCACAAGTATCTCTTCATATGCCCACTAGCCCCCCAAGTTCCTTTTCCAGTTGGTGGAAGGATTGGACTCTTCACCCCGACTTCAATTCAGGCAAGAGGGAGTTGGGAATTCGTATCAGTGCAGTTCTTTGGAGTATATGGACCCTTCGTAACTTAGTAGTTTTCCAAGGCATTCCTCCAGATCTTAGGTCAGCCATTACCAAAGCAAATAATCTTGCTACAGCAATCTTGGATCTGGCAAATTGTCGTAGATCACAAAACCAGAATTACTCATACTTACGAAATGCCAGGGTGTCTAATGAAGTGTGGACCCCTCCGATTCACCCTTGGATAAAAATGAATGTGGATGGTGCTTCTCTTCCATTAGGCAGAGCGGCAGGGGTAGGAGTTGTTGCTCGAAACCACGAGGGCAGATGTTTAGGCTCATCGTATAAACCTCTATACGGAGGTTCTCCTCTCATGGCTAAGATTGAAGTTATCCGTCTAGGCTTGAATGTAGCTTTATCAAAGAGGTGGAACAAGATTATCATTGAATCTGATTCTAGGGTGGCAGTGGAGCCCATCGATCATGAGAACAGTCAAGTCCCCTGGGAAGTCCAAGCTCTGTTGGGTGATATTCGTAGTCTGAAATCTCGCTTTACAGATATCTCTTTCATCTTTGTTAGACATGAGGCAAACACGGAGGCTCACTAGCAGGCTCAACTAGCTTTGAATTTGAGCATAAATTCTGTTTCCCTATAGGATGAGGGTGAGGGGGTCTCTTCCCCACCGTATACTGGTTCTGTAAATATCTCTCCAATCTAATGATATGGATCTTTTAACCAAAAAAAACAGAGTATATACCGATAAAAATTTTACTGTTGCTGATTCTCCCAATATCAACAGAATATTTACCGTCACTATAACTAGATTTTACTAACGATAACACTTCCATTACGTAATAGTCCTATACCGATGGAATATAACTGTCACTATACATCTAGTGTACTGACGATCACATTTTTGTCACTACTTTCAGTTACCGACGGAAAAATTACCGTCACTACTAAGTTTTTTTTTTAAAAAAATGTTTAGCAAGGGTAATTTTCCATTGCTAATTCCCATTTTAAATTTGTATACATGTCCCTTGTTAATATTTCGTAACCTGTCACCTGTTTACATTTAACAATATATATAGTAGTGATGCAAACCCATAGAAATTCCACAAAGACAAACCTATATATAGATCCACATATCTAATAAATTTTATTACACAATGTCAATCCATGAAGGGATGTAAAAATAAACTAGTATGTGAAACAATGAATAAATCCTCCCAAGGTCATTGTAATTCGTTATCATCCTTAGGCTAAGTAGCATCTGTGTCATAAGATGAAAATGTGAGCATCTTATGATAGAGAGAGGGTTTAGGGAGAAAGGGAGAGAGCGCTTGAAAAAGAGAGAGATAGAGAGGGAGGATTCCAGCGAGGGAGAGAGAGAGAGAGAGAGAGAGAGAGTGAGGTAACCGGAGAGGCGGAGAGCTAGAGAGAGAGAGCTTGACTGACAAAGATAAGGCGAGCGATACAGAGGGAGGGAAGGAGGGAGGGAGAGAGAGAGAGAGAAAGAATTTAATTAAAAGGTGTTGTAGCGACGGAAATAATTTCGTCACTATCAATTAACAAAAAATTATAACCTGACGGAGATAATTCCGTCACTATAAATGAGGACTAATGTAGCAATGACTCTATTTCAATCGATACACATTATCTGACCATTAGCGACGAACATGTGTTCAACAATACTTAATTTAACCGTTTCTAAGTAATAAGCCATTAATATTTTTTTATATGTTAGTGTACTGAAATATAGCGACAAAAATATAGAGACCAGACAATAACCGTCGTTATAACAGAGATATAGCGACGATTTTAACGTCCATCGCTAAATTTTCGTCACTAAAAATCCTTTTTCTTGTAGTGTTTTTAGACCGTCTGTTTAATATTAGATTTTATTTGGTCATAATTTACCCACTAAGGTTCACTAGACCTTACCTAAGCTTTAAACATTCCTGATTTTTTTACCTTCAATTGGATGGTCTAGAAATGTTCCGTTAGGCTTTTTTTTATCACGTCTCTCAAAGGCTCACCTTGACATTCAACAGTAGAAATTGAAAATAACTTGCGACGTGTCGAGTTTGTAGGGGAGCTTGTTAGAAATTCTAGTGCGAACTGCCCACTTCACCATATATATATATATATATATAATAACTTAAATAACAGTGACTTGTTTATTGACTTGTATAAACGGGTTAGGTGGGGGGATTGGGTTGACTGCACCCATTGGTTGACCCGGACTAGAACTCGACCCAAACCAAGCCATTGTAACCCTGCTTGAAAGATGTTACAAGTTTCATTTAGTCCATGACAAAATGTACCGCCTAGTATGAGTTGATCCAAACCATTAAATTTGTGGGCCATTCTTATGGAGGAGAGCCCAAAAGTCATAAATAGGACAACCTTAAGATGTAATCCTTTCATCATATTGGGTTATTTAGACAATTAGATATTTTTTTTTTGGTTCATTGGAGGCCGCATGGACCTATGGGCTACACAAAAGGGGGTAGCTCTTCCTTTTCTCATAAATCCTCCAATTCTGATGTAGGTGGGATTGGATCCCACGTCTCCTGATACGACGCCAAGAGACTTTACCAATTAAGTTGGACATCGTCATTTTTTGTTAATAGATGTTTGGGATTGCTGATCGATATAAATAAATTTGACTACAGCCCACTTATTCAGCGGTCTAGAGTCGTCCTATAGGCCATGCCTGACTTATTCAAAGGAGGATGACAAAAGAAAACACCTATGACCCTCCAAAATGATAGAAAGCTTCTTGAAGAAAGCTTCTAATAAGGTTTCGAATACGCTTCTCATTAAACATAAATTACGTAAAGCTCCGAGTTCTTTTGGTAGAACTTTTAAAGTCTAGAACTTTCATTGTTTATTGCCTAATTTTACTTAATGTCTATATCTATATTATTCCATAGAGTATAAAAGTTATACAAGTATGAACCTTTTAAGTTCTACAAAAAATTTTGGATTTTTTAAGTTTTATAATGTGGAATTTCTAATTAAATTGAACTTGATAAATCTGAGATACCATCAAATAAAAGGATTAGAAACTCTCTCCCAATTCTTCCTAGACTCTTGCTTCTTGTTTCAAAACATCAATGTTCCGGACTTTTAAAAGTTCCACCGATAGAACAGCGTCTAATAGATGTATATGTAAAACACTAGCGAGGGTGCAAAACCCTAACCCCAATTTGTGTGTGCGTGAGTCCCTTTGGGGGCTTCGTATTATCTATGGCGAACGCCCAAGGTGGGTGCTTGGGCATCCACACATCATCCAACATGTGGCGATAAAAACGTGAGAAGTCATTTCATTTTGTCCCCATGATTTTGAGTTTTCCTCACTTGATATCTCTCCCCCTTTTTATTGCCACATGTCAGATGTGTGGGGATGTATTGTTGGGTGGTACACGTATTTTGTTGACGCATGGAAGACATTTAACTGAAGAGGTGATAACATGCATGCACATGCATTGTTGGCGATACATGCAACCTCCAAAGCTCTCCACGAGTCCTCTTTGACATCTATATATTAACTCCTCTTTGACATCTATTAACTGTAGTTAAGATTCACTCATTCCGAAGGTTAAATAATCTATCCAAAATTTTTATAAAAAATATATTTAAAAATTAACCTTGCTTAAGATTCGCTTATTAGTGTTGTTAATTTTTTAAAAAATATTTAGGTTAGATTATTTAATCCTAAGAATGAGTGAATCTTAACCACAATTAAAGAGGACAAGTAGAAAACTTTGGAGGTGTGCAGTACCGCCCAACGATACATGTGCATGCATGCTATCACCTCTTCGATTAAATGTCTTCCCACACGTCTTGGAAAGAGAGGTGCCGTCATCTGCCAAAGATAATCCGTTGCCCTCCGTCTGACATGTCAGCGTTAACCCCTTGGGTTAGATTGTTGAAGTGTGCATGCTTAACAAGCATTCTCTTCAAGAGGAAAACTGCAAAAGGGTGGAAACACTAACCTAGGTTTCTTTCTAGGTGCCATGTTAGTATTTGTTTTTTAAAACCTGTAAAAGAACGCTGCAAAATGGAGGAAACACTAACCTAAGTTGCTTTCTAGATGCCATGTTACTATTTTTTATATTTAATGATGTCTGCAATGTTGTTCGTTTGTAGTTGAAATTGTGTTTTAGCGTTAGAGTTAGGGTGTGAGGGTTTCCATTTTTTAAGGAATGATACTTAACCGTTATGAAGTTATCCTAACACTAAAACATCCTTCCTACTCCGACACGCCACCAATAACTCCATAGTGTTCTTGCTCCCCTCCTTAGGTTACGTGACGTCTAAGGGTAAGGGCGTTGTTCTTCTGTAGGCTCTCTTGCAGCCAATCCTTGTTAGTGCATTCACGTTAGGGCAAAGTTGATAACAACCCTTGAAAGGAGATAAGAGCTCACTGATCAAGCTCTCCTTTTCCAAAAGCTATGGGATTTGAAAAGGAACTGCATATATTACAAGAATGGATTGAACTAGCAACACTCCATGTGATGTACGGGGCTGAAGGTTTTGAAAAATTAATTAATTTTTTTAAAATAAAATAATTGTAATATATATTAAATATTGATTTATCACTCAGGAAAATTTTTTTAAGGTCAAGATATTAATTGACTAATAATAATATGGGAAATTGGTTTTATGTCATTTAACCTATAACTCAAATTAAAACATATCTTAATTAGTATGCAACTAACTACTTAAATAATTTTATAGCGGTTTTTTTTTTTTTTTGTTGCTTCGGATATCCTACATTAGTAGGGTAAGTGGGTTTGAGGATTGGAGCTCTTGCGGACTCGTCACTCAGGGGAATTGGATCCCTAGACCTCCATCAATAGAGAGGCTACACCCCACCATTGGGGCAACAGGTAGGGTGTATTTTACAGTGTAGTCAAGGGGTCGTCTAGGCGACGCCTAGGCAATTTTGGGCCTGCGTCGCCTAGGCGCCCCTCTAGGCGGGCGATCCTAGTTAAATTTTTTTTTTCTTTAAAAAAATCCAAATTTTCCAATAAATAAATAAATAATATAAAAACATATAATGAAGTAGTAATAAGATTCTAAATCGTTTTTTTCACTAAAAATATGAATTTTTTTCACTAAAAATGTCGTCCCCCCTACCACCCCTCCAGGCAATCGTAGGGGGCTCTGCCTAATATTATACATGGACAATGACACGAATTTGGGTATTTTGCCTAGATTTTGAAATGTTTAATACTCCACTATGTTAACATGCCTTTGGTTATGTGATGAATGATTGTAATAGACTTTTTATTTTATGTTTTTATGGAATGTGAGTGTGAAGTTTTGGTCTTTTGGATGTTATATATATACGTGATATATATATAATTATATATATATATTTATATTAAATTTATCGCCTAGGCCACGCCTAGGCGTCGCCTAGGCAACGCCTCGCCTAACCGGGGCTAATCGCCTAGGCATTGCCTAGACAACTTGACTACACTGGTATTTTATAGCGGTTAGGCTCCAACATTCCCAAATTTTTTTCTTAACAAAAAGGCAAAAAAAACGTTCTTCCATTAGAATCCAGAGTTAGAATATTATGCCCTAGCATAATGATAACCACTACAAAGGTTCTTTTCAACCTCTACCTCCGTACAACTATGACTACAAAAAGCCTATGCCTACTGAAAAGAACGTCTACCATAACCATGAGAAAAATACCAAAACCTATAAGAGCTTTTGAGCACTGGAGGAATCCGCTCCAGCGGTGGTGGGGCTCCAAAACCGTCGGAGTTTTCCAGATCCTCCACCGCCCAAGCAGTGGTGCGACTTGTCGAGTGTCCAGAAAAGCTTTTGAGCCAAGCTGTGGGTGTGGGATTAGGTTTTCTTAATCCTATTTTTTCATTATATAAAGAGTTCTTTGTACTAGGGTTTGGGTAATTTGATGCCAAAATTTTTCTTAGAGAGAGAGATTATTTGTCGTGACCCAAAATCCCCCCTAGAATTGTAGGAGACTTTAGCTCGTGACTTACATTGAAAACCACCTTACAAGAGTATATCTAAAGTATACTAAAAGCGGAAGCTAAATTTTTTTTTACTAACATAACTGTATTCCAAGTGTAAACAAAATATTGAATGTGAAATGACATAATTATATAACTCAGACTTAAGTCACATGACTCTCGTCTAACAAAATCCCAACATACAAGTCCCAAAATAAAATCAATCCCTCTCGTCATACAAAAGAACCCAGGATAAGGTCACCTATTTAGGTCTCTCTCCTCTGGATGATCAAGGAAAGGCTCCTCCTCTACGTACTATTCCTCAACCCATGGCTCTCTGGAGCACAGATATCAGAAGGACCTATCAAAGATTACAGTTCGACTGAGCAAGGAATACTCAGCGTATACAAGCTACTAACTAACAGTGTTATAATATCAGAAAATGTGTGCATGTACATCCAGGAAGTAAAATGTAGAGAAATCGGAAATCATAATCATATCGTCAAAACTTTGTCATGTGCATATACATTTCGGACTAATACTTGGAAATTAATTATTTTGAGTTCG
Source organism: Tetracentron sinense (assembly GCA_015143295.1). Classification (NCBI taxonomy): domain Eukaryota; kingdom Viridiplantae; phylum Streptophyta; class Magnoliopsida; order Trochodendrales; family Trochodendraceae; genus Tetracentron; species Tetracentron sinense. Next base: position 9,103,985 of record CM026567.1, on the reverse strand, counting down.
TACTTTAAGACATGCCTTAAAATCAAACTTATGAGTTTTAGAAGTTCATATGTATCTTATAATAATCATAGTTCTTGTGAGAATCAGGGTTCGTCGAGAGGCTTTTGATTTTCTTTGAGATCTTAAAGTTCTTATAAGTCTTGTGAGCACTTATGAGATTTCCTTCTGAGATTTCTTATGAGCAAGATATTAGCACTGATAAACCTTGGGCTGCCAACCTCCTTGGATGATCCACCAAACTTATGAGAATTTCTTAAAGTAAGAAGTTAGCACCCGCAAAACCCTGAGCTACCAACCTCCTTGGATGAGCCACCAAACTTATGAGAATTTCATAGAGCAAAAAGTTAACACTCAAAAAACCCTGGGCTACAAACCTCCTTGGATAATCCACCAAACTTATGAGAATTTCTTAGAGCAAGAAGTTAGCACCCATAAAATCCTGGGCTACCAACCTCCTTAGATGATCTACCAAACTTATGAGAATTTCTTAGAGTAAGAAATTAGTACCTGCAAAACTCTGGCCTACCACCTCCTTGGTTGATCCACCAAACTTATGAGAATTTCAAGATCTTAGTTGATGAGCAAGACATTAGTACCCAAAACACCCTGGGCTACCAACATCCTTGGCCAACCTTGTTGGAATGATTAATGCACGTGCGTGAGATAATGAGCTTGTGTTTGCTTATGAGTTTCACTTATTAGTTTTCAATTTCAAGTGCTTATTAGAAACCAATTATGCAAATAAACTTACTTATGAGTAAAACAATCATACAAGGCATGTGTATACATAATAGACTTGTGAGCATCATGATAGACTTAGAGACCCTTAAACTTGAAGACAATAACATGAAATTTCATCCAAAGCAATTACAAGGGCGTGCACCAATCAACTCATCAAGAAAATCATTTAAACAATACTTTTCTTAAAGGGGTTTATGAAATCATATACTTTTTATCTTAATACTATTAAAGGATCATGAAAAAGTTAGGTAGTAGAGTGTATCTACCTTTGAGATTGAATCTTCGTGGCTTTGTGCGTGAGAAACACCTTGGCTTGCAAGATCCTTGCTTCTCTTTTTAATCTCGAGAAGCTTCGGAGGTGAAACTTGGGTTACACCTTTGATCTTTGTGGAAACTCTTCTAAAACCCTAGCTTTCCTCCCCTATCTCTTCTAAAAACTCCCCTTAGGTTTTAGTAACCCAAAACCCACGAAATGGGTTTGTGTTTATAGACTAATGGTGTTCAAAACCCTAATTTTCCCTTAGGAGTCACGCACAAGGGGAAAAACCTAAGTAACCAAAGCGTGGAGCGAGAGCGGGAGCGAGAGTGGGAGCGGGAGTGCAAGAGCGTCAAAGTTCAATTTAGGATAGAGCGCCTCCGGAGTGCCCACACATATATAAATAATATTTTAATATTTTATTTTTTTAATTAATAATATATTATAAACCCTAAAAATTGGTCATACTTAATAAAAATTAAAAAAAAAATCTTGTTGTCCTATGACTCTCTAGTGTGATTGAACTCATGGAACGTTCAATCACAATTGCCCATGGGTTCAATCGCATCTACCTTTAATCCATCCCTCCTAGAATATATAAAAGTAAAAGAAAGTTATCTCTCTTGACACACTTATCTCTCCTGACACTTACGTCTCTTCACACTTGATGGTAAGAAACGAAAACGATTTTTTTTTTTGAAAATTGAGGGTAATAAGAGTATTTGGCTTAGAAAAAAAGAAAGATACCATTGTCTTCTTCTGAAATCCGGCGAGTTGCAGAGACAAATATTGCCGGTTTTTCTTCACCGATCGCCGCTTTCTACATCTCAACTCCTCTGTTTTTTTCATACCACGATCTGTAAGATTTAAAATTGCGCTCTCGGAAAAGTGCAACCGCTCTCCGGTGGCGAATCCGCTCTCAAACCGTGAGAGCAAGGTTTGAGAGTGGGAGTGGGAAGCAATATGGACGGTTTGGGTTACTAAGGGAAAAACCCCAAATCATTAAAGGTCAGTCCACCTACTAGGATAGGCAGTCGACCAGCCAGGCTGCAAATGCTATTGTGGCCTTATTTTTGGCCAAAATCCATACATTAGTTGGTCGACAGTCCAGGAGGGGCGGTCGACCGGCCACGAACAAAACCCCACTGTGGCCCATTTTGGGCCACATTCAAGCCATTCAGTCGATCGGCCAGGAGGGGCATTCTCCCCTTAACACACTTAGAGTATTTTTCACCTTTTACCTTGGTTTTAACACCCACACAACACATATACTTTGATTGCAACTCTTTCATTCATTCATCTCACATCAAAATACATAGAAGGCCTTTAGGCCTTAAACTCACTATTCAGCGACACTATTCACAGACACAATTCACCGACTATGCAAATGAGTTTCGGGGTTCTACATTATTTGAGAGGTTAGAAGTCATTTCTTTTTGTTTTCATTATTAGTGAAGAAGATGATCTCTCCGTGGACGTAGTCCTAGTTGGGTGAACCACATATATACTTGTGTTCTTGTGTGTTTCTGTTCCTTTTCATTAGGTTCTTTTTTCACCACAGCAACACCCCATGAGATGCACAGGTAGAAGGTTTTGGAGAAGCACACATATTTAATTAATTTTTTAAAAATAAAATAATTGTAATATATATTAAATATTGATTTATCACAGATTTCTAAATTTTCATGTGAAGATATTAATTGAATAATAATAATATGGTAAATTGGTTTTATGTCATTAACATATAACTCAAATTAAAACATAACTGAATTAGTATGTAATTAAATTCTTAAATAATGTTATAGCAGTTTCTTTTTTTTTTGTTGCTTCAGATATCCTACGTTAGTAGGGTTAGTGGATTAGTTTGGGGATTGGAGCTCTGGCGAACTCAACACTCGGGGGGATTGGATCCCTAGACCTCCCTCAACAGAGAGGCCACATCCCACCACTAGGGCCGGGCAAGCGTATTTTATAGCGGTTAGGCTCTAGCATTACATACCCAAATTTTTTTTCTTAGCAAAAAAGGGAAAAAAAAACATTCTTTCTCCATTAGAAGCCATAGTTAGAATATTAGGTCCTAGCTTAATGATAACGACTACAAAGGTTCCTTTTTAACCTCGACCTCGGCACAACTATGACTACCAAAAGCCTAATAGGGTGTTTGGATTGGATTTTAATTGCCAAAAATCAAATCTGATAAAATTGATAATATAGAAATTAATGATCAAATAATCATTTTTTCAAATAATAGTGTTTGGAGAATAGGAAGTTGAGTGACTCAACTTTGTATTCACCAAACACTATTATTTGAAAATGGTCAAATAATCATTTTTTCAAATAATAGTGTTTGGAGAATAGGAAGTTGAGTGACTCAACTTTGTATTCACCAAACACTATTATTTGAAAATATGATGATTTGACCATTAATTTCTACATAATCAATTTTATCGGAATTGATTTTTGGCTATTAAAATCCAATCCAAACGCCACCTAAGCCTACTTAAAAGAACCCCTACCATAATCATGAGAAAATACTAAAAACTATAAGAGTATGGAAAATAATACAAGAGCATCACATGCCACCATAGTTATCACTCGTACACGCTCCAATTAGATGGAAGAACTTGAATCTGATTCACACCATTAAAATTATAAGTCTACCCTTAATTTTTTTCTATGAGCGGCATGTCAAATTGGCATAGACCATATACAATTCAACAAAACTAACCAAATAAAAAAATCCGTGAATGTAGAATTTCTCCCATATTAGAAAGAAGAGAAAGTGAAAAAAATTCTCCAAAAGGAGACCTCAAGATATATGATAAATTTAAATTAATTCACAGTTTGATAATTTTGTTGGTAAATGAAAATGTGTTTTATACAAATTATACCATTCTACATAGAAATTGTGCAAATAAAGCTTACAGTTTACAAACTTATGCAATTGAGGAACGGAAAGATTGTGGCTTTATTTCTTAAAATTTGCGTGTGACTGTGTGAGAGCAATAGAGTATGTCTAAATGTAATTTTCTAACCATACTAAACTAGGTAAATGATATCCCAAGCAAAAATAAAAATAGAGGATGACTAAATGTAATTTTCTATGTCTAATTTTAGGTAGCGTACAAGATTTAATTAGCTTAAATAATTAGAAGAATTGTGCAAATGTCACTTATTATGTGGTAAATTTCGTCCTGGCAGTGACAACGTGGATGGAGGCTGGAGGACCTGTCAAATTGACAGAGTACTAATCAATTGGCTTAGATGGGCTTCCACTCACAGTCACTATCCAAGTCGTGGCTAATCATTTTCTTCCCCTCTTCTTATTTTGCCTAAAACAAAGTCATTTGTATTTGATTAAAAAATAAAAAGGGAAAACAATGCTTGCATAGTCGTAAATAATCTCTTTCAAGGACTCATACAACTTGACTCAATACAATTGCTAAGCCTTTCTTTTCTTATTATCATTTTCAACTGAACTTGTGTTAGTCAAAATAAATAAATAAATGTATATATATAGTAGTATTCTAATGAGTCATGTTCATTGAAGCTTGTAATGAACGGTCCCTAATAATGTGATATATAATAATTTGTTTTGAAATCTAACCATTGGATATCAAAACGGATTTCTTGAAAGACACGTGACAAGATCAGACATTTATAAACCATCCAATTGAAGAAGGGAAGATCAATCATTTCTATATCTTTGATAGATTCTAGTAAACCCAAAGGGGTTAGTGCTAAAAACTAGGGTCTATTCAGATTGATTTTTTGACACATGTCTTCAATGTACCTAACTTAACATCCAACGGTCGGATTCAAAAAAATATGTTGATCCCGTGTCATATTTGTAAAGGGACCGCTCATTACAAGCTTCAATGAGCCTGGGTCATTAATACCTCTCCCTATAGGTATATAGTATAAATATGAGCCCTAACCCTGCTTAGCAAGAGTAGAGCTCCCTCTTTCCATAACTGATTAAAGTTTTGTAATTAATCATGAAGTTATGCTATAAAAGTGTCACTCTTTATCCCCGTAATTACATGACTGTGAGAGCTTTGCATTGAAATGGTAAGTTCCGCTCCAACACGCTAAAGCACAGCTCAGGTTTATATATAATTGGCCTATAACATCGACGAAGAGGTCCAAAATTGCATTCCTAAGATAAGAAAAAGGAACATTTAAAAACCAAAAGTCAAAGTCCTTTCGTTTGACAAAAGAAATTTGTCAAAGAACCTTCTTTTAAGAGAAGAAAAGCCGATGGAAAAATTGGTTAAAGAACCTTCTTTTAAGAAGAAAAGCCGATGGCTAAATAGTAGGCGCCAGCATGGCATCCATACCTGTGTTGTCCGCATAGAGCGTGGGATGAGACGTGTTCTTTCATGTTCTCATCTGCACAATCAGATCGAAGTACAGAAAACTATCCGAATATGATACGGTTATTATAATCTGATCAACTCAAAGTTTAGCCTGAAATCATATTGCTGTTGATGCAGACGCTTTTTTCCACATCTCCACGTGTCGTTTTAACTGTGGTTAAGAAGCTTTAAAACTTTGAGTTACAAATCTAACATTGGCTTTTAGAATTTTTTTTTTTTATAAAAAAAAAGGTGCCATTCCCTGGGAAAAGCCGGAGAGGTTCTCTCTGCTTGCTGCCCGAGAGGATCCGGACTCCAAACCATGCCATGGCTTATACAGTTATACGTCATGCTTATGCTACATATCACCCTGAAATTCTCTTTTCTTTTTTTTTTAGCGTATTCTTACGAAGAGTTTGTTATTTATTTATCAGCTCGAAGCTCGACCTTTTTTTTTATTAATCTAAATTCCTTAATCTGGCTTTAAATATTCAAAAAGAGTTGAATTTTTTTTTTTTTATATGTAGAGAAGAATTTCCAACACCTCTTTAGGATACGAAGAGATGACACTAACCATCCAAATATCTGGTTTCGATAGGAAGGGAGCTCTGCCCCCAATAATAGCTCATTTATAGCCCCAAGGGGCAGGTTATCCTTCCTCATAACTGCATCCTTGACTCAAAGGCAGCACCTTGTCGACAAGTAAGAGGGTGGGACTAATATTACAAGACTTCAGAGAGGTGACGCAAACTTTAGCCATACGATAAAGGATATTCCTTCTTTCTGAATGATAATAATGAACTTGGAAATTTTTTGGTCGTTTGTAGGGTCCATATAAAGTTACTCCAATCAATACACTATTAAATGTACAATCAGTTTATATATATATATACTAGTGTGCCGCACATGCGATGCACATGAGAGATCAAAAGGGTGGGGGCGATGCACATGAGAGAGAAGAGGGATCCTAGTGAGGGGCATTTCGGAAAAAAAAAATTATAAAATATTTAGGGTACATAAACTTGAAGGACAGTTAAGGCTAAAAAATTGTGAAACACATTGGGTATGGAAACACGTAAGGACATTTGGGAAACCAAAAAGCATTAGGGACATTTATGTTATAGGTAAAATTGAGAGCATTTTAGATATATAAATTTGATAGACATTTTAGAAATAAAGAAAATGAATTATAGGCAAACTTGATGAGCATTTTAGGTTAAAAAATAATGAGGGGCGTTTTGGGTATAAATATTAGACTTGGGGGCACTTTGCAATACGATTGTGTTTATATATAAGTAAATGACAGTTTTGGAATTTAGTAAAATTCAATCAACGTTTTGAACTCATATGTGCAAAGGGCAATTTTAAAATTCATTAATGTTGTGAACCTATAGGAGGAACGGGAAAATTGTAAATAAATCATATTAATTTCAGTTCACATTTCTAATCCATACGAACAAGGGTAGTTTTGGAATTAAATAACACTTTAATCAGCGTTTTGAAAATGGATATTCTCTTTATATTAGTAAAGATATATATAAAACATTACTGTTTTTAATAACCTTCTGTTAGTTATTATCATAGTTTATAATATGGTTTCATAAAACAATACTACAATTTATATGTATATTTCTTTTTTAAATCTTAATACTTTTTCTTACTAGTGTGACCCACTACAACTTAGTTAAGAATTTTTTTTAAATTAAAAGTAAACTCCTAATCCAAATCAATCTATTAAATGTACGTCCTCTAGCCCAGATGGCAATGTACCTCTCTCTCATGACGGGGTCCTGAGATCAAGTGGTAAAAGCTTCCGCTGTAATGTGGCACACAGTCCACTCACTAGTGAAATATCCACTAACCCTAACTGTTAAGAATAGATAAATGATGCCTTATACCACATTTTATTATGTAGAACCCACTATTAATTTTATATTAATAAATTGTGTATCTAGAAATTATACGTATTTATTTAATTAACCTACTTAATTGGAATTTTTACTAAAAGTAACACCTACTTTAAAATATCCATCTATTGTAGGTATAAGACTTGGCTTGATTTCTCATATATCTATTTTTTAGCATTGGAATTTACCGTCTTTCCTTCTGGGACCAACAGAGAAATGACGCTAAATAACTAAAATAGAGAGTTTCCACTTATTAATTATGGGGAAATAGGATGCCGAGTATAATGGTTCTTTAGATCGAAATTGAGATTCTAGGTAAGTGATTTGATTAAGTCGTAGGGAGTGTCTTAGGCACTCCAGGACCCCCATTCGAGATGGTAACATACTCCCTCTATCTAAGCCAATTAAGGAAGAAATTCAAAAATAAATTAAAAAGTTATTTAGGGATGGTAACATCATTCCCCAGTTCCTATTCCTGCTCTAGTCTTAGACCCTACTCCTATCATTCCTTCTCCATCTGCCCCTGGACCATCTCCTTCAACTCCAAGACCCTTAGAGATTCTCTCATCCTCAGCAGTAGCAGAGATAGAGATTCCAGAGATTGAAATAGAGATCCCTAATGTCGCGACCCAAAACCCACCCTAGGAGTTAGAGTGAATCTTGGACGACTCAATCATGACTTACATGACTTGCTTGACAAACCAACCTGCAAAAACCCACAGAGCATACACAATAGAGGACATTACAGCGGAAACATAACTATAAAACACAGCGGAAGTCTAACAAACCTCTAAGTATATACATATGGAAATCAAAGTTTATACAAAAAGTAACCAAAAGAAGGTGCGGACAGACCCGCCAAAATACATGAATGTATATCTCTCATCTCACCCACAGCTATTCACTCAGAATCTACAACCACCTAATGGTAACCCTCTATGGGAGGTTCCTCCAAAGGCTCCTCGACGTACTCCTCCTCCACCCAAGGGCTCGGAGCACAGATATCAAATGGAGCAGCTGCTCCGCCGTCACCTGCCGACATAAGAAGTACGGCTGAGCATGGAATACTCAGCGGGTACTAAGCACTAACCAACAGTCATAGCATACAGATAGCATACATAAAGTAGGAAGCAAGTTGCATATATAGAACAGGAACAATTTATATCATAACAAGGAAGTAAAGCAATTTATATTCATGCTTGCATTCAGAAAGACTGATAAAACCCTTGAAAACATCGTGCACTTAACTTGACTTGAAATACCCTTTTTCGTGATTAGGAACTTGTTAACCGTGTCATGCTTGTCATGCTTGCATTTTCATAATTTAAACATGTTCACATGCCTAGTTGCCGTTCATAGTTCGTCACAACTAGTACCCTATATGCAGATGGGTATGCCTAGTTGCCGTTCATAGCCCGTCGCAACTAGCATCCATGCAGAATGTGAATGCCTAGTTGCCGTTCATAGCCCGTCGCAACTAGCATCCATGCAGAATGTGAATGCCTAGTTGCCGTTCATAGCCCGTCGCAACTAGCATCCATGCGGAATGTGAATGCCTAGTTGCCGTTCATAGCCCGTCGCAACTAGCATCCATGCAGAATGTGAATGCCTAGTTGCCGTTCATAGCCCGTCACAACTAGCATCCATGCGGAATGTGAATGCCTAGTTGCCGTTCATAGCCCGTCGCAACTAGCATCCATGCAAAATGTGTGATGCTATGTTATGCGTGTCATGCCATGCTATGCTATGCGTGTCATGCGATGCTATGCATGTCATGCGAGGGGATGGGAGACCTTTCCCTATGCAATGCATGATTGTCTTGCCCTTGTCAAAAGCGAAGTGAAACATATCTTAGGATATGCCCCACCTCTACGTCCCATACTCAAAACATCGGTAAATCACGTCATTTCATGCGTGCTCGTGAGATCGTGTGCATACTTGCATTTGGAATTAAATATGACAATTTGGAGTGATTCACAAGGCATAGCATATAACAGTTTAAGTAATTAATAATCTACACATTTTAAGAAATGCAAGAAACACACTATCATGAACCCTAACAAATTTCAAGAGCAATTAAACATGGGTTCCCTTAATTTATCATTTATTTTATTCACCTTGGCATTTCATCAAACATGTGGTGTGTTCATTATTCACTTAAACCTAAATCATGCTTTTCTATGTGGGTTATGCTCACATCACACTTGTATGTTCATTATTAGTAAAATGCCCTTTCCCATTCGTTCATCACATCATCCACACGGCATCCATTCGCCAACATCCATCTCCATTCACCATTCATACCACCAATCTCATAACACATATATAAGTGAAGGAAAATAAGAAGAAATAAAGGAAAAGAGAAGCTATAACTAGGAGGGTAGTAAGAAGTACCGACCTTGACAAATGGGGGAAGAAATCCTCCACCAAACGCACGTGAGTTGCTGCCCTAGCTTGAGGAGAGTGCCCCACACGAGCTCCACGAATGCTTGAACCGAAATCTTGAAGAAATCGGGCTTGAGGTTGATCTAGGGTTTCAAAACCCCTTTGATTTCTCTCCAAAATGGAAACCTAGGTTTTGGAAAACCTTCTCCTTTCTCTCTAATCTCCCAAATCTTCTAAGGGTTGAGAATGAGCCCTAAAGGCTCGGGTAATCCTATATAAGATAGGGTATAACACCCGAATGCCGAAAATGCCCTTAGTGAAAATTCTGTAAAACGCGAGGACCGAGCGATCGGTGTTAATGACCGATCGATCGGTTGCCTACCGATCGATCGGTTTCATAACCGAGCGATCGGTTGAAATTTCACTCTCTGGAAAATTTCCCCATACAAAAATCTCGACCAGTCGATAGCCTCCGAGCGATCGGTTTTGGACCGATCGATCGCTCCATGGGCCGAGCGATCGGTGGTCTGCAGGTCCAAACTGTTTTGGCCATAACTTTTGACTCGTTCGTCCGATTTTGACGATTCAACTTGCGTTGGGTTCGTACTTCGAAAACGAACATTTCTGACGTTTCGGAATTTCCAATTTCTTCCTTATTTATTAATTGCGTTACTTTAAAGGAAAAACGGCTACGAAGGGTCATGCATAAATGTGAAAAGGTCCGGGGCTCTACACCTAAGTCATCACATCAGAGAGAGGACTCACATCATTTTGAGGATGTTGGACCATACTATGAGTCCTCTAGGAGACCAGATATGTTAGTAGATTTGATGGGCCAGATAGCCTCCATTAGGACTAGCATGGAGAGCATCTTGGGTTTCTAGTCTGTGATCCGGGAGAGCATGTTGAGCTTTTAGGATGAGATTAGAGAGAGTATGGTGAGCTTCTAGGCAGAGACTAGAGATATTTTCCTCTATTGAGACTAGTATTGCCAGCATCCATACAAATTCAGGACAGAGTTTAGAGGCATTGGATACCAGTGTGGGGACTGTAAGAGAGGATTTGGACATCCTGAAAAACATAGTGGATGCTACCACTGAGCTTGTTCAGAGAAAGGCACAGGATGCCTCTGAGGAGTTTATCTCTATGGGACAAAGATTGGCTGTCATTGATGGCAAAATCAAATTTAGTGAGTCAGTAGCTCAGGGCTTAGGCTCCTATGATTCATGAGTCCACTTCTCGAGTGACTCAGGTAGCTATTGAGCTGATGGATATCAAGAATCGTCTTTCTCACATTCTAGTACCATTGGATGTGAAGGTCCCGAAAAAACCCTAGGAGAGATCTCAGGAGCAAGTCATCTCTAGTGATAGTTCTCCTATTGACCCCAAGGCAAAGAAGAAGGTGCCTATGTCCAAAGAGCACAAGAAGAGGAAGAGAGAAGGAGAAGCAAAATGAAGACTTTTTATTATTTGTTTTTACTTATTTTTTTTATGATGCGAAGGGGGAGAAAAATGTGAAACTTTAACCTTTTGTTTTGACTCCTTGTGTGAATGAAAGTTCTTTTTTGGACACACTTTTTGTAATTGACATAACTTGACTTTGATATACTTGTAAATGTCAAACTTTTGGTTGAATATAAATGAAACTTATTTCTTTTCATATTCTTGAGTGGATGTTGAATGTTGGAAATATATTGTGTGTTCTTTGAATATCTTTAATTCATTATGAATGATCTAAACTATGCATATAAATTGAAACACTATCAAAATCAAGGTTTGTAATGGCGGTTCCAAACCGCCGTTATACTACAAAAACCCTCCTGAAATGATTCAAGATAAAAAAATTATGCAGAAAACTGGATCCCAAAGATCTTTACACCATATAAAACAAATAATACTAACTACATGTTTAGATAATTACCTCGATGAATGATTTTCACCGGTGAAGCACAAAATAGGATGAACCGTCAGAACTCTTTGTAGAGATTTCTCGAAGAAATACTCAAAGCTCGATCCTCTTTCTTCACTATCCCCGCGAAGCTTTTGAATCTCTACTTTGCTTTTGAAGAAGAAAAGATATGAAGGAGTTTATGGAATTCTAACACCTTAGAACCCCACAAGGAAATCCATTTGAGTAGACTCCCTAGCTCATAAAATCCTTAGGATTCAAAACCCAATTCACAAAATCGTTTTAGCTCTCTCTTGAAGCTCACGAAAACCCTTTGGGATTCTTCCTCTAAAGCTCACCAAAAATTCTGGAAAAAGCTCATAAAATCCTTAGGATTTAAAACCCAATTCACAAAATCCTTTTAGCTCTCTCTTGAAGGTCGCGAAAACCCTTTGGGGTTCTTCCTCTAAAGCTCACCAAAAATTCTGGAAAAAATAAATCAACCCCTTCACTCACACGGTTTTGCCTTGGAGAGGAATTAATGAATTCTCTCTCTTGCTTAGAGCCCCACGGTTTTGGTGTTGAGTTTAAATAGATGTGGATCTTATCCACAACTAGATAGTTATCCCTTTCCTAATCAAATTATAAATTATCCCTTAAGAGTTACTAAGTAATGATAACTCTTATCATTAATTAAACTTTATGTTTATCTATAACTAATTAGTTATAATAAGCTTTCTAATTTAGGATTCATTTTTCTAAAAAGATTCCTTAATTAAAGGGATATAACTAATTCCCTAGATTCTAGGGATACGAACAAACTTCCTAACAATTAGGGATTCTAATCAAATTAGAAACTCTACAAAAAGTGGGCATGAGCATAGGCTGGGCGTCAGAGAGGCTTGAGCTCCAAGATTGATAAGGATAATGCTTATCTCTTTGTTTCTTGTTTTCCAAGTAAGACATCTAATCCCATTAGATAAGGACTAATTAATTAATTATTTAACTAACCAACTCCCTACATAATAGGGATTCTTGAAGTGGGCGCCCACCCTAGGGAGTTAATCCCATGGGCTTGAGCCCACCAATAAGGTCCAATTGAGTTAGGTTTTAAGGATATGGGTCAAACCCATTTCCCCATATATTGGGTTAATTAAATAATCATTATTATTATCCTTTAATTTAGATTAACATTTAATCTAAATCATAGATTAACATTTTCTTTTATTAAAGATTAACTTTTAATCCTTTAAATTATAGATTAACATTTAATCTATTAATTGAGCTTATATTTCTTATGTGAGCATCTCCACAGATTGCTCTGGGACATTCTAACCCTGGCTTACCCAATGTTATCCCATTGACATTTAAATAGGAATTACATCGGAATTGCAAATGACGTGAGATATCCATGTTGCAATTGAATCACAGTGTAAGAACATTAACCAATGAGGATCCCCCACATGAACTATTTAATTCAATTGATCCTTCCAATAACATTATCCTTAATGGGCATTCGAGATCAATATACTATCTAACTCATAGCCTATTGTACATCATCCGGGTTTCCAAGACATTTGATTAAGCCATGAAAACTTTTTCTCATGTAAAACATTTTGAGAAAAACTTTTGTTAGGTATAATATATTTTAATAAAAATATATTTCAAACATGTTTGATTTCAAAATTACCTGCACATGATTTAAGCTTAATCGACTGTCTTACCCGAAACTTGGATAATCTCTCAATTTAATGATTATGGATTTCTTGGTTGAAATTCATCATGACTCAAACAGATTTCTGATTATCCAACTGTCACCTTATCGTAGTCCCTCAGGTAGAGAGTACTTTGGTTGAATCAAAACAATCAGATCACTGCTCAGTTATAAATGAACTCATCAGATCTAAGGATCATCGAAATTGTTCAATACGAATGAGAGACCAACCATCTGATAGTATATTTATGCAAGAGGTTTCTCATTGCATGCACTCAATCAGTGTACATTTAAGCACCCATATACTGATGTGTAGTCTTTACTACAATAGTTTGAGATAAAACTATATCTCAACTGTAATATCCATGTTTTTTGTGTTGGCATATTCCGGTGTCAAAACATGTGAATCTATGTGTCTAGGTGTGTATCTTGGGTCATTGCCATCAAGCATCCGCAAACAAGTGAAGTTGAAGACCGTTGAAGACTCGGTTGATCATTTCCTTCATAAGATGGTAAGTGACCTAGATTGTCGCGACCCAAAATCCACCCTAGGAGTTAGAGTGAATCTTGGACGACTTATCATGACCTACATGGCATGCTTGACAAACCATCCTGCAAAACACACGGAGCATATACAATAGAGGACAAAATAGCGGAAGCATAACTAACATGGCACAGTGGAAGTCTAACCAAAACCCCTATGTATATATATGATCCAAGTTTTGAACAAAAGTGAAATCAACAAAAGAAGGTGCGGACATGCCGCCAAAAAATCTCTCATACTCATCTACACTCATTTAGAATCTACCACCTAATAATAGCCCTCTACATGAGGCTCCTTAGCAGGGACCTCCTCGATGTACTCTTCCTCTACCCATGGGCTAGGAGCACAAATGTCAAAAGAAGCAACCGCTCCACTAGTACCTGTCGACATCAATATGTACGGCTGAGTATTGAAACACTCAGCAGTTACCAAATACTATCCAATAGTCATAGCATAATAATAACAAAGTAAAGCAGGAAGCAGTTTATATAATTGACAGGAAAGTAAGCAGTTGTATATCATGCTTTCATCACATCAAAGCCGGGAAATCATTGAAATCATCGTGTGCTTGACTTAACTTGAAATATTTTTCGTGTTGAAAACTTGTCTTATCATGTTCTGTCTTGCTTGTCTTGTTGTATCATGTCTTGCTTGTCTTGTCGGGTCATGCTTGTCTTGTCATGCGTGTCATGTCGTGTCATGCATGTTATGCCATGAAATTAAAATACTCATGCTTGCTTGAAATTTAAACATGCTCATGCTCTTGGGAAGTTAGTGGCCTTAAACAACTTGAAGGGAGGGTGGTATAAACCCTCTCTTTTAATGAGATGCACTTGTGAGGGAGGGTGGTATAGAAACCCCTCTTTTCAATGAGATGCACTTGTGAGGGAGGGTGGTATAGAACCCCCTCTTTTAATGAGATGCGACAAAATAAACATGCATGCTTGGAGGCGCACTAACATCTTGCTTGCTTGTTCTTGTTTTTGTCGTGTTCTTGTTCTTATTCTTGTCATTGTCGTGTTCTTGTTCTTGTCAAAACCGAGGCAAAACATATCTTAAGATATGCCTTACCTCTTATTTACCAACCCTTATGTTTGGCCTTGTCATGGTGTGCGTGAATCGAGAATAAAACCTTTGTCTTAAAAAACCCGATAAACCATGCTTGACTCATATATGCATGCCGTGCTTGTGAGGTCGTGTACATGCTATTTCTTGGAAATAAATATGGCATAGTGAATTTCATAGTATACAATTCATTTAGAATAAGCATTCAATTTATCACATGCCGTTCTAGAAAGCAATTAAACACACTAGCATGAAACTCTAGAATTTTTACATATCTTGAAGCATGCTTTTCTTGATCAATAATTCATCTAATCCATCCATCATCCACGTGTGTTCATTATTTGGTGAAATGTCCTTCCCATTTTATTCATCACACACAACATCCATGGCATCCATCGCCCAACATCCATCTCCATTCATGCATTCCATTTAATAGTATATTCATAATTTAGGGAAAACAAAAAAGAATGAAAGAAAAGGGAAAAACATATGACTAGGAGGGTAGCATAGGGTACCGACCTTGAAAATAGAAGAAAACCCTTAATTGAAGCTCCCAACTCAATGCTTCCAAGCTTGAAATTGGGAAGATCCTTGCTTGAAATGAAAATCCAAGCTTTAGTTGAGCTTCACCCTTCAATCCCAAGCTCCCTTGAGCAAAACCCTAATCTTCCCTTCTCGTCCTTCTCCAATCTCCCAAAATGTAAGTTTGAGGGTTTTGAAAACCCTCAACCCCGAAATTGGGTTTATATAGAGATAGGGGTGGTCAATGACCATCATACCCTTAATGATTTGGCTTAAAAGATCGAACTAGGCAAATTTCGGCATGACCGGCCGACCGGTGGTGACCTTCGGTCGACTGGTCAAAAATGAACTATTTGGAAAATTTTCCCATTCATTTAGTGTGATATTCGGTCGACCGGTAATGGGTATCGGTCGACCGATAGCTGTTCGGTCGACCAGTAGTAAATTCGATCGACTGGTTCCTTGTGTTTTTGCCCATTTTGTTGTTTTTTCTCATTTTTCCCACTTCGGTATTTCGGCCATAACTTTTGACTCGTTTGTCGAATTTTGACGGTTCAACTTGCGTTGGATTTTTCATTCGAAAATGAATATTTTTAACATTTCAAAACCTTCATATTCTTCTTTATTTATTGACCAAATTGCCCCTAACTTCGATTGGTCAGAAAATGGTTTTCAACTATCTGGGTTTTTAACCTATCTGACTTAGGAAATCCCACTTTTTAACACTTAGGGTACTTAAAATTTTTCATTTCATAGAAATGGAAGATTAAAAAGGCTTAAAGCCTTGGCGCGAGTTCCAATACATGGACAAAAGTTTCGGGGCTCTACACAGATACCATGCTACCATAGGTGAGAATTGTCTTAGAATAATCGTAATATGATACCTTAGGTGGTAAGTGGCCTAGACTAATCATACGAACCCTATGTGATTAGATATGCAGTGCAAAATAAGTTAAAAAATTCTGAAAATTTTCAAAAAACCAAGGTTGCTTGTAGGTGGCATATCTCTCAAACCCTAGATCGGATTTTGTTCTATAATATATCAAATCGACTGCATCGAAAAGATCTACAACTTTTGTGAAGGGTGTAAGAACCAAAAATAAAGTTTGAAAATTGAGTATGCACCTCAAGGTCGACCCTGACCATTGAGGGTTGACCCTGATATGGGAGGTTTTTGTATGGTGAAAAATTCTAGAAGGTTGAAAAGTGGAGGTCGACCTCAGAAGACCTTTCGGTCGACCGAAGTGGGAATTTGGGTCAACCCAAGTGACTCCCAGGGTCGACCCTAATATGGGAATATTGCTTAATAATTGTTTTTGCCTATTTTGAGCTTTTGGCAACTTCTAAACTGGGTTTTTGAGTTCCCTATAAGTGGTGATCCCCTCTAGTTCGTGGGACACAACTTTAGGAGAGTATAAAGAGGGTTTTTAACTCCTAGAGTTCATAAAAACTTTGGAATCTTATTGTTCTCCTCCTCTTTGTTGGTTGCTTTCAACCTAAAGTTTGCAAGCCAAAAGCTCCAATCTTGCTTGTTTGGACTTTTCCATTGAAGGAGTCCATCTAGGTGTTGATTTCTGTAGAACCCCAATTTCTTGTTTCACTAAGTGGTGAATAGTGTGTTAATAGTGTGTTAATAGTGTTCAAGGTAGTCTTGTAAACTAGTGGGTTTTATACTAATGGAAAGGCTTGGATATTTGGCGTGCATGTTTTAATAGGTCTACATATCATTAAGGAGTGTGTTTTAAGCATTAAAGGTGTTAGAAATGGGATTGGAGAAGATTCAAGTAGTAAAAACAGGGATTTGCAGCAAAACAGGGGCCACCGATCGCTCGATGATAACCTCCGATCAACCGGTCTTATACCGATCGCTCGGTAGCTATCGAACGGTTAACTCATTTGTATGGGAAAAAATTCCAGAGAGGGTGTTTTCAACCGATCTCTCGGCTGAAACCACCGATCGACTGGTAAGTCACCGATCGCTCGGTCTGTACCACCGATCGATTGGTCATACGCAGATTTTCTTCATTAAGGGTGTTTAAGACTTTAGCCACTACCCTTTGCCTATATAAGGGCTAGGTTCATGCCTTAGGGTTTCAAAAACCCTTTATGCCATATTTTGAGAGATTTTGAAGAGGAAGAAGAAGGAGAAAGCTAGGTGTTGCTCAAGCTTGAAGGAAGATCAAGATCCTTCCTTCCTTTGATGTTTCTTATCAAAGAACTCAAGGTTCTTCACGTGTTCCAAGCTTTTGGAATCAAAATCACTGATTTCACCAAGGTAGATACACTCTACTACCAATCTTGTAATACTACTAGATGCCATAGGTTGTTCTTCTCATTCTGTAATATATGTATATGTTGATTTGTATGGTGTGAAAGGTTGATGTTATACTTGGATGTAAGCTATCACTACTATGCACTCTATGTGTTTGCGTAAATGCCTCTAAGGGTTTTTGGGTGTTGAAATATGCTAGTAGTCTCGTATGCTCATATGCTTGCATGTTTAGCATGAACCGATGTTTTCCATGGATTTCCTCAATGCCGAAAAGGGTTTTCGAACAAATGACTTATATGAATGATTCTAAGCAACTCAATGATTTGTCTAAGATCGGTTCACAAGCTCAAAAGGATCAAACTAAACTCACAAGAAATTTATGATAAGCTCTAAGATCGTTTCACAAGCTTTAAGGATCATAACTGAAATGCTCTAAGATCTCTATGCTCGCTCTATGAATATGCTCTACGGTATTGCTCTATGTCTCTACGGATCATAAATGACTAAGAAACTCCATGAACTCCATGAGCTCTATGAACTCACAAGGCCATGATTATCGCATGACTCACACAGTTTTAGTTCGGATTTCATCATATGTGTTATTTCACGGTTTCCGCGTTTTAACATGTTTTAAGGATTTCATTCTCCATGATTCGCATGTTCTATGCTATTATTGCTTTATTGTTATTAGTTTGGATACGCTGAGTATTCCACGCTCAACCGATATTTGTTGTCATCGGCAAGTGCTCGGGGTCCCTTCGGTCTATGTGGTATGGAGCCTTGGGTAGACGAAGAGTACTTCGACCCGGAGCCTTCCATGGACCACTACCAGGACGATGGTTCATTAGATAGGTGTCGTGACTTCGATTTCTGTTGATGGACAGTAGTTAGAAGGATACATGATATTTTGATTAAGTGAGAGTGAGGCTTGTCAACTCCACCTTTTGGATACATACATGTGTATTTTGTTGGTTCATGTTTGGACCAAGTAATAGGAGTATTTACTTTGCTTCCGCTATGTTTAGTATTTTTGGCTTCCGCTATGCATTATATCTTTTGTTTCCGCTGTGTATCTCTATGTACTCTGACAGAGTATACATATAAGAAAACAATCACAACTTAGCGTATTCTAGTGTAGCTAAGACACTTGTATTGGGCATCTACCTTTTCCTTTGTAATAAGACTAAGGACATAGCCTAACTAGAACCTAGAATAAGATCCTAGACCGACCTAAGGATTGATACTGGTTATGTCGTGGTAATAAGCCTAACACAACAAGTCCATCTGAGTTCTAAGTTCAACTCAGAGAACTTACTTTCACTTAGCCCAAAGAAAACCGATCCCTAGAGCTCTGATACCAAGTCTATCACGACCCAAAATACCCCCTAGGAGTTAGGGATGCTTTGACTCGTGACCGCCATATCATACATCCATATGATACATAAGGCACACATAGAGACCTGTCAGAGTACACAGAGATACACAGCGGAAACAAAAGATATAATGCATAGCGGAAGCCAAAAATACTAAACATAGCGGAAGCAAAGTAAATATCCATTCTCCTAGTGGAATCTTGGAGAGAGATAGTAGGAAAGGCAAAGATCGCCGAGAAGAATGTGGAAGAGTTTATCCAAAGAAGAGATAGTGGTTTTGGGAGAAGCATGTCTCGGGGTCAGTCTAGTGGTTCTTCATAGTCCGAGAAGAGGACCAGGACTGCACCTTACCAGTTCTCCCAGCCGATGTCGGCTCAGAGGCCTTCTTTTGTGCCTCAAGCATCACATCCTACGATGTCACAGGCTACGAGGGTTATGCCTCCGGCTTCCTCCACATCGCAAGCATTCGAGGAGTGCGCCGTATGTGGTCGTCGGCACAAGGCAGGGGACTGCCGTAGATTATCAGGTGGATGCTTCCACTGTGGTGAGGTTGGCCACCTGATTCGAGATTGCCTGCGCAAGCAGTCATAGACTGGGCCATAGGGAGTTCAGCCTCCAGGTAGGCAGACTTCACTTCAGGGGTCTTCATCTCAGGCCTCTCGATCCTTGCCACCCACCCAGCACCCTCGTCATGCAAACCAGGGCAGGGTCTTTGCCATGACTGATAGAGACGCACAAGCATCTGATGATATTGTGCAAGGTACGCGCAAGTTTGATATTGTCAAAGTTTCAAGGTTGCCATGATGTATTGTGTGTATATGCTATATGATGTTTTGCTATGCATGTATCTATATGTATTAGGTATGTGGTATGATATAACTTGGGTAGTTATAATTCTCAGGTTCGTTGCTAGTGAATGAATGTTTGGCAAGGGTATTGATCGACACGGCATCTACTCATTCATTCATCTCACCTAGCTTTGCCAAAGGCTTTATGTCTGAGCCGAGTAAGCTACCTCGGGAGTTGTCCATTTTGACTCCATTGGGCAAGTCTATTGAGACAGATAAAGTGTATCTGGGCAGTGTTGTGCAAGTCATGCAACATGAGTTACCAGTCGACCTAATCATTCTGGGATTTCAGGATTGGGACTTCGACGTTATCTTAGGTATGGATTGGCTCTCAGCTCACCATGGACACGTGGCATGTTTCGAGAAGGTGGTGAACTTTAAACCCACTGGGTTAAAGCCGTTTCATTTCAGGGGACTTCATAGGAGAGACAATGCCCGCTTTGCAGCTCTCAGTCTTGAGAATGTAGAAGTACGAGACTCCACATCCATTCCCATTGTGTGTGAGTATATGGATGTTTTTTCGGAGACCTTACCGGGATTACCTCTTGATCAGGCAATCGAGTTTGCGATCGAACTAGCTCCAGGCACGACACCGATTTCTAGGGCTCTATATAGGATGGCTCCTATTGAGCTTAAGGAGTTAAAGGACTAATTGGCAGAATTGCAGGTCCTTGGCTTTATCCGACCAAGTGTCTCACCTTTGGGAGCTCCAGTGCTCTTCGTGAAGAAGAAAGATGGGTCGATGCGGATGCGCGTTGATTGTAGGCAACTAAACAAGGTCACTATCAAGAATCGTTATCCATTACCTTGAATAGACAACTTGTTTGATCAGTTGAAGGGTGCAAGGTTCTTCTCAAAGATTGACCTTTGATCTGGTTATCATCAGTTGAAGATCAAGAAGGAAGACATTCCAAAGACGGAATTCAGGACTCGATACGGTCATTAAGAGTTTTTGGTCATGTCTTTTGGGCTGACTAATGCACCGACAACATTTATGGATCTGATGAACCGGGTGTTCAGATCTTCTCTCGATCAGTGTGTGATCGTATTTGTTGATGATATCCTTGTGTACTCACAGTCACAAGATGATCACGCGAGAGATCTCCGCTTTGTATTGTAGACTCTTCGAGAGCATAGTCTTTATGCTAAGTTGAGCAAGTGTGAGTTATGGCTAGACAAGGTGTCTTTTCTTAGACATGTAGTGTCTGTTAAAGGTATCTCAGTCGACCATACAAAGATTAAGGCAGTGATAAATTGGGAAAGGCCGAAAGTGTTACCGAGATTCGTAGTTTTCTCGGCCTGACAGGATACTACAGGAGGTTCATAGAGGGATTTTCAAGCTTAGCAGCTCCGCTTACCTACCTCACGTGGAAGAACACTAAGTTTACTTGGAGTGAAAAGTGCGAGGCAAGTTTCTTGGAGTTGAAGAAGAGGCTTACCACAGCCCCTGTTCTCACAGTTCCATCTGGAAGCGGTGGCTTCGAAGTCTATAGTGATGCTTCATTAGTCGGACTTGGGTGTGTTTTTATGCAGCATAAGCAGGTGGTTGCCTATGCTTCCCACCAGTTGAAGGAGCATGAGCAGAACTACCCCACGCAAGACTTAGAACTAGTAGCTGTCATCTTTGCGCTGAAAATTTGGCATCATTACCTCAATGGGGAAGAGTTCGTGGTATTCACGGACCACAAGAACTTGAAGTATCTCTTCTTGCAGAAAGAACTAAATATGAGTAGCATCAATGGATGGAGTTCATGAAGGACTATGATTGTTCTATCTAGTACCATTCGGGTAAGGCTAATGTGGTAGCCGATGCTCTTAGCAGGAAGCCCTACGGGGTTATGGCTCACTTGAGAGTACAAGAGTGGAAGTTATTGAATGATATGTGAAATCTAGACACTACTCCCAAGCATGTCACCTATGGGCCGGTGATGTCCAACATCGCGGTTTGGTCGCATGTCTTGAACCGAATCAAGGAGTTGCAGAATTCAAATGCTGAGTTGCTTGCTTACTGAGACAAGTCGGTTAGTGGTGGCAGTCAGGAGTTTGCTTTGAATGGTGATGATGCTATCACATTCAAAGGTAGGTTGTGCGTTCCTACCGACACAGTGTTAAGGGGTGAGATTTTGGACGAGGCTCACCGATCCAAGTACATGGTACATCTGGGAGGTACCAAGATGTATCAGAATCTCAAGAGACACTACTGGTGGCGAAACATGACGAGAGAAGTCACCGAGTATGTTTCTCGATGTTTGGTATGTTAGCAGGTGAAGGCCGAGCATCAGAGGCCGGCAGGTCTATTACAGTCCCTCCCTATTCTAGAATGGAAATGGGAGAATATCTCGATGGATTTCATCGTGGGTTTACCACGGACTGCGAAGGGCTCTGATGCTGTTTGGGTGATAGTAGACAGATTGACTAAGTCTGCACACTTTATTCCGTATCAGATTACTTTTAGTTCGAGTCAGTTAGTGGCTTTATATGTTAAAGAGGTGGTTCATTTGCACGGTGTGCCAATTTCCATTGTGTCTGATCGAGATCCTAGGTTCACTTCTAGGTTCTAGAAAACTTTTCAGAGTGCTATGTGTTCTCGTTTAGATTTTAGCACCACTTTTCATCCTCAAACCAATGGATAGACTAAACGGGTGAACTAGGTAGTGGAGGATATACTCCGAGCTTGTATGCTGGACTTTCAGGGCAGTTGGGAGGAACACTTGCCGTTGGTTGAGTTCGCCTACAACAACAGTTACCAGGCAAGCATCCAAATGGCTCCTTTCAAAGCTCTGTATGGTCGTAGTTATAGATCACCGCTATACTGGGATGAAGTTGGTGAGAGAAAGGTACTTGGTCCTGAATTGATCGAGCGGACAGCTGAAAGGGTCAAAGTCATCAGGGAGCATTTGAAAACTGCTCAGGATAAGCAGAAGAGCTATGCGGAGACTCACAGTAGAGATTTGGAATTCCAAGTTGGGGATCAGGTTTTTGTGAAGATTTCGCCGAGTTGGGGAATTATGCGATTTGGGAAAAAAGGAAAGCTTAGCCCTAGGTACGTGGGGCCATTTTAGATCATCACTCGGGTTCATGAGGTTGCTTATAGGGTAGCCCTACCGCCTCACATGGCAGTGGTCCATAACGTGTTTCACATCTCTATGCTTAGGAAATACATTCCGGATCTATCTCACGTCATTGCTCTTGATCCTGTGGAGATTAGAGATATCTCACTTTGGTTGAGCAACCAGTTCAGATCTTGGATCGTCGCGATCAAGTCTTACACACCAAGACTATCCCTTTAGTCCTTGTGAAGTGGCAGCATCATTCCAAGGAAGAGGCTACATGGGAGCGAGAAGCCGAAGTGAAGGAAAAGTAGCCTCACTTGTTTGTATAGTTTTTATGTTGGATTTTCTGTATTTTGTTTTTGTTGTGCTTTTGGTGTCGTTCTAATTTCGAGGACGAAATTCTTGTAAAGGGGGAGGGATGCAGAACTCCGATCGACCGGTCTTATACCGATCGCTCGGTAGCTATCAAACGGTTAACTTATTTGCATGGGAAAAAATTTTAGAGAGGGTGTTTTCAACCGATTTCTCCGTTGAAACCACCGATCGACCGGTAAGTCACCGATTGATCAGTCATGCGTAGATTTTCTTCATTAAGGGTGTTTAAGACTTTAGCCACTACCCTTTGCCTATATAAGGGCTGGGTTCATGCCTTAGGGTTTCAAAAACCCTTTATGCCATATTTTGAGAGATTTTGAAGAGGAAGAAGAAGGAGAAAGCTAGGTGTTGCTCAACCTTGAAGGAAGATCAAAATCCTTCCTTCCTTTGGTGTTTCTTATCAAAGAACTCAAGGTTCTTTACGTGTTCCAAGCTTTTGGAATCAAAATCACTGATTTCACCAAGGTAGATACACTCTACTACCAATCTTGTAATACTACTAGACGCCATAGGTTGTTCTTCTCATTCTATAATATATGTATATGTTGATTTGTATGGTGTGAAAGGTTGATGTTATACTTGGATGTAAGCTATCACTACTATGTGTTTGTGTAAATGCCTCTAAGGGTTTTTGGGTGTTTAAATATGCTA
Organism: Tetracentron sinense; assembly: GCA_015143295.1. Lineage (NCBI taxonomy): Eukaryota > Viridiplantae > Streptophyta > Magnoliopsida > Trochodendrales > Trochodendraceae > Tetracentron > Tetracentron sinense. The sequence goes on along the minus strand of CM026567.1, from coordinate 9,080,033 downwards.
GCACTCTCGTATGCTCATATGCTTGCATGACACGGATGAACCGATGTTTTTCATGGATTTCCTCAATGCCGAAAAGGGTTGTCGAACAAATGACTTATATGAATGATTCTAAGCAACTCCATAATTTTTCTAAGATCGGTTCACAAGCTCAAAAGGATCATAGTAAACTCACAAGAACTCTATGATAAGCTCTAAGATCGTTTCACAAGCTCTAAGGATCATAAATGAAATGCTCTAAGATCTCTATGCTTCGCTCTATGAATATGCTCTACGGTATTGCTCTATGTCTCTATGGATCATAAATGACTCTAAGACACTCTATGAACTCACAAGGCCATGATTATCGCATGACTCACATGGTTTTAGTTCGAATTTCATCATATGTGTTATTTCACGGTTTCCACGCTTTAACATGTTTTAAGGATTTCATTCTCCATGATTTCCATGTTCTATGCTATTATTACTTTATTGTTATTAGTTTGTATATGCTTAGTATTTCACGCTCAACCGATATTTGTTATCATCGGCAGGTGCTCGAGGTCTCTTCGATCTATGTGGTACGGAGCCTTGGGTAGAGGAGTAGTACTTCGACCTGGAGCCTTCCATGGACCACTACCAGGATGATGGTTCATGAGATAGGTATCGTGACTTCGATTTCTGATGATCGACAGTAGTTAGAAGGATACATGATATTTTGATTAAGTGAGAGTGGGGCTTGTCCACTCCACCTTTTGGATACATACATGTGTATTTTGTTGGTTCACGTTTGGACCAAGTAATAGGAGTATTTACTTTGCTTCTGCTATGTTTAATATTTTTGGCTTTCGCTATGCATTATATCTTTTGTTTCCGCTATGTATCTCTGTGTACTCTGACAGGTCTCTGTGTGTGCCTTGTGTATCATATGGATGTATGATACGACGGTCACGAGTAAAAGCATCTCTAACTCTTAGGGAGTATTTTAGGTCGCGACAATTTCTATCAAACCATCAACCCGTTCTGGATAGAACAAATTGGCCGGAGTGTTCGTAAGCCTTTGCGAAGGAGATCGATCCGAGAAGGATCGTGGATGTGTGATTTTGTCGGTGGAATTCGAAGCCGTCATTGATGGAGATCGATCGGAAGATCGTAGACTGCTTTCAAGACACTAAGAGAAGCACAAGTGGCTGCGGTTGATCACGGGACTTATGAGTACTTGATGACTTTTCGAGGCGTGGAGGACTAAGAACTGAAGGATCGTAGTGTCGAGTCCAAATGAGTCAAGTTCGAGTCTTGTAAGTTCTAGTTAACTTTGTCTTAATGGATTCTCATGGCTGGACTAGGTCCATTGGTTTTTCCTAGAAGAGTTTCCACATAAAAATCCTTATGGTGTGGTTTTCTTGGTTTTCTATTTTCGCACTTGAATTTTATCTTCCCTTAAGTTAATAACTTAATTGTTAAAATCATCAAAAGCGTAGATAGACTTTTAGGGAAACCAAAACATCCCCTTGAACTTGTGAGATTCTCATCTCAAACCTTATATTTGAGGTTCACCAAATTTATTTTTTCATCAACCATTGAGAACATCTTAGCATTGTGGCAGCAATATAAGTGAAGTGCCTAGCTTCACCCATAGCTATGACTATATAAGGTATAAGGAACTAGAAACCTATATCTGCCTGTGATAGTCCGATACCTATCACATAGCTTCCCTATAATATATCCTATGGACCTTTACCGATATCTCATATCGTATAGATCATCTCATGATCATGGTTAATTACCCATATTGAATTTACAATAGATAAAGAAGATGTCTCTCTATTAATCTAATCAATAAGAATCTTACAATCTAAATGAATTTTCTGGGCATAATGTCTAACAGTCTCCCACTTGCCCTACAAGTCACTATGACATAGATTTCAATCCTATACTATTTAAGTGTGTTACAAAAACTTTATTTGATAAAGCTTTAGTCATCGGGTTAGCAACATTAAGTTGAGACCTAATTTTTGTAAAAAATATATCTTGCCTCTTCATAATCTCATTAATGAGATGATACTTCCTCTAAGTGAAAAGTAAGAACATAATCCCTATTCCTTTTCAGGTACTTCATGATGTGCTTCACAACACTCCAATTATCTGATACTTAGATTGCTTTGGAACCTACTTACAACTCGCTGCATGACAGATATCCGACCTAGTACATAGCATGGCATACATGAGGCTCCCAACTGCCGAAGCATATGGGCACCTCTTCATCTACTCTGTCACAACCCGACTTAAACTTAATATTTCACTAATGAAATTTAAGTGTAAATCCGACCGTGATATCTTCTGTTCTCATATATTGCGGAAACGTAAAATACAAAGGGAATTAAAAATTTTAAAACCCATCTTTTCTTTCCATTCGCAATAGCCATCATATCATGTCCATAATTAAAGTTAAGGTTTACATAACCAAATTAATTACATCAAAATGAACATATAACAGCATAATCAAAAGCGACTCCGTCCTTCCTCGAATATCACTTTTAAGTTGTTCTTTCACTGTTCATCTGACGACATAAAAGGTCAGTGAGCTATGAAGCCCAATAAGAATATTCAATAACATTATGCTAGATAATAAAATAGAATAAGCATAATATAACATTTAATAATAATTTTTCATCATAATATATTATTAACACTTTTTCAGTATTCCTTTCGTCATTTCTTTTAAACATATTTTACTTTGATCTAATTTATCTTAATCGTGTCTTTCAAGATAATTGCCGATAGGTACACCTCTTCAGGCTCAATCCCTCATTGAGTTTTCATTGACCCATCCTAAGTTTTTGTTTGCCGAACGGCCTTCCTATTCCACGCTATTATCTTGAGACCTTTTAAGATAAACATTATTTTATCTTTTTATACTTATCTTATCCTACCTCTTTAGATAATCGCCGATAGGTACACCTCTTTAGGTTCAATCCCTTATTGAGTTTTCATTGACCCAACCTGAGTTCTTATTTGCCGAACAGTCTTCCTATTCCGCACTATTATCTTGAGGCCTTTTATTAAATAAACCTTATTTTATCTTTTCATTATTATCTTATTTCTACCTCTCTAGATAATCACCAATAGGTACACCTCTTTAGGCTCAATCCCTCATTGAGTTTTCATTGACTCACCCTGAGTTTTTGTTTGTCGAACGGCCTTCCTATTCCACACTATTATCTTGAGGCCTTTTAAAGATATTCTTTTATCTTTACTTTATCTTTTCATTCTTATATTATTCCTACCTCTTTAGATAATCGCCGATAGGTACACCTCTTTAGGCTCAATCCCTCATTGAGTTTTCATTGACCCATCCTGAGTTCTTGTTTGCCGAACAGTCTTCCTATTCTGCACTATTATCTTGAGGCCTTTTTTTTAAATAAACCTTATTTTATATTTTCATTATTATCTTATTTCTACCTCTCTAGATAATCACCGATGGGTACACCTCTTTAGGCTCAATCCCTCATTGAGTTTTTATTGACTCATCCTGAGTTTTTGTTTGCCGAACGGCCTTCCTATTCCACACTACTACCTTGAGGCCTTTTTAAGATATTCTTTTATCTTTACTTTATCTTTTCATTCTTATCTTATTCCTACCTCTCTAGATAATTGCCAATAGGTACACCTCTTTAGGCTCAATCCCTCATTGAGTTTTCATTGACCCATCCTGAGTTCTTGTTTGCCAAACGGTCTTCCTATTCCACACTATTATCTTGAGGCATTTAAGAAAATGGTATTTATCTTTTCCTTGCCTTTCCATTAAGATATTATAAGATAATATTTTCATATACATCATAACATTATGATTTCCATTCTAATTATCTTTATTATAGCTATCTCACAACTATAATTTCATAACTTAGAATCATCATTTTCCATACTTTAGTTACATCCATTTCCTTATCATAGAATGTAATATATGTATAAAATGTAACATACTATTATAGTATCATCATTCGATCTCATTAACATGTTATATAACATCTTACTATTTTTCCAGCAATTCCATATAGTATTATTATACTATTTTTCTTTAGAATTGCAATATAATATCATCATATCATTCAGCATTTTACCGTAGTATTATTATACTAATTTCCAGTATTCCTTATACTATTTTCTAGAAATTTAACATAGTAACACCATACTATTTTCCAGAATTTTAACATAGTAACACCATACTATTATCCATAAATATAGTAGGATATTTCTCATTTAATCATAACATTCATTCTAAAATACTATTTAGAATAATTTTATCGAATATTACTTACTGTTTTTACTAACCTTTATTCTAAAACATGATCTAGAATAATATCACCAAATATCAATTATGCTTTTTACCGAAACTGAAGTAGGGCTTGACACGATCCCTTTCTTCTTTCCTTTCTTTCTTTCTTCTTTTTCTCTTTCCTTTCTTTCTTTCCTCCTTTTCTCTCTTGCTCTCTCACTATTCCCACATGGTTTGGACGTTCACTTGGAGTGAGGCACAAGGGTTGGGTGTGTGGGGTATCTAGTCTCTCTAGAGTTTGGCACAAATGGAGTGAGACACAAGGAGGCGTGGGGTCTTCTTTATATAGGCAAGGATCTTGCACATCATTAACACTTGGTTCACTCCCCTTTATTAAATCCTAGTTCATGAACTCCATTAAGCCCATGCATCTAATTTAATGGGTTCATTCCCATAATTAGAATCAACTTATTTTAGTTCATGAATCACTTTAGATTCATGACACATTTTACTAACCTAACCATAGTTCACTTTGAGCTCATGGTTAATCTTATTATCTTTAATGCATAATACATGTATCTTATTAATTAGATTCTTTCCTTAGTTAACTTGAAGGTTATATCCTTAACCTAGATTCATGAACTAACCAACTAAGGTAAGTCACTAACCTAAGGTCAGCCTAGTTGGGCGTGTACACTTTCTTTTCAAAGTATTTGTCTTAACTAGCTAATGTGAACACAATCAAATAGCCAAGGGGGTTTGGACGTGAGGTAAGGTTCATGCACATAGATGAGACCTTTGATCTTCCTTTTGGTTTTTCACTAGGTTTATATATACACTATATTTATCATCCTTAGTGTATACTTAGGTGATACAGCCCATCTTGGACGTTTTCTACTTGAGGTGCTTGCCACATTTTTTACTCGTGATTAATGATTCATGCTACTAACCAAGGTTACTTATCATAGTTTATGCAACTTATCTAAGAATTTTCTTAACAAAAGTAAACCACATAATTCATGGCTCACCATGGTTGGGCGTGTACATCACCCCATCCTAAGAATGTCTCATTTTCATTAAATTCCAGAATTTAGATACCTTCTTTAAATCTCCAAACATGCATAACCATGAATATGGTTCATGTTATTAACCTTAGTTACACCAAGAGTTAACTTCTTGTTAACTTTTAAACTCAACCAAAGGTGGACGTGTACATTATACATAGCTTAAGGGTTAGTGTCCTAACCACTAGGCTCATAGATTTACACCCATGGTTAACTTCACTTGACTTGGGTTCACACCCCTAGAGTCACTAAAGTGGGCGTGAGCTTTGGTTCATTTCCCTTATATTTCTTTGATCAAATCCACATGATCATCATCACACTTTCTTAACTCCACTAGTTAACTCATGATTAACCCATTGTAATTAATTGACTCTAACCCTAGTTAATTTTGAACGTCCCCTTTTTGTGGTGTTGACATGTGGCACTTGCCATGTGTCCTCCTCTTAACTCATGATCAACTTTATCATTAAATAATTGGGCATCACCCTAGGATATCGCCACTTGTCATGATCTAATTCACTTTAGTGTTAAATACTTATTTTAACACTAAGCTTTATACCTTAAGCTTAATATCTACTACATTATCACCTAGTTAAGTAATATAATGTCATATATACTTAGATAATACCATGAATTACTAATTATTCAGTCATATACTGAATATATATAATATTTTTATTTCTAAAAATATTCGGGTCGTTACATTCTCCCATTCTTATAGGAATTTTGTCTTCAAAATTAAAATCATACCTGATTCTTCAAATAATTAAGGGTACTTCTCTTTGATCTCGGTCTCGCACTCCCAAGTCGCCTCTTTTTGACTGTGATATTGCCTCAAAACTTTAACTTATTAATTTGTCTTGTTCCACAATACATGCTCCGTATTATCAAGAATTTTAATGAGCCTTTCTTCATACCATTCCACCAATAATTTTCTTTAAATTATGGTACAACTTTGTACTCCCTAGATGTAAAGCATATCGAGACTTATGAGTTTCGTCTAATTACTCGTTTTCAACTCCGTATCTCTTGACACATATATACGATTTCGAAAGTTTTAGTATCCCATCAGCCAAAACTTTGGAATCATTAGCTGGATTTTATCCTCAAGTGTCATTAATTCAGTATCTCGAGCCTGTGTTTCCTTAATTTTCCGTATTAATTCAAGCTGAACTTGAATAGTAACCAACACTGACTTTGATCTTCTTCCTCAACATTCAAATCCCAAATCTGAAATTCTTTAATCACTTTTCACATCTCCATTCTAATACTTGCCAATAATCCAATTGTTTTCTTCCTCAGTGCATCATTAACGATATTTTCTTTACCAATAGATACTAAATTATACAGTAGTAGACTTTCAAGAACTTCATCTATCTTCATTATCGCATATTGAATTTGTTTGAGAAAATTAATACCTCCAACTTTTGTGCTTGGTGAATAGTACCAACTTTTCCCCTAAATAATTGATGTCTCTAAATTGCTAACAACTCAAGATCGTGAGTGGGGTAGTTGTTCTCGTGAATCTTCAACTTCCTAGATGCATAAGCAATCACTTTTCCACAACCCAATCAATTCAGAGATACATCACAATAGACTTCATGACTTCCCATTCCCGAGAGGATTGTTAAAATGAAGTTGAGGTCAATTGATTCTTCAATTCTTGAATAGTCTTTTCCCTTTATGGTGACCACTCAAATTTGACTTTTTTCTTTGTTAATTCAGTTAATAGGGTAGCTAACCTTGATACTCTATCAAAAAATCTCCTATAATAACTGGCTAGGCCTAGAAAACTTCGAATCTCTGTGACATTAGTTGGCCTTTCTCACTCTGTTACTGCCTTAATCTTGGATGGATCCACTGAAATTCCATCATTGGATACTATGTGACCTAAGAAATATACATTTTCCATCCAAAATTTTCACTTCAAGAATTTAGTGAATAATTGATTTTCCTTCAAGGTCTGGAGTATAATCTTAAGGTGTTTTCAATATCGGGCTTGTTCCAGGAATAACGTCTATTGAAAAATCAATCTTCTGAACTGGAGCAAATCCTGGTAATTCCTCAGGAAATATATTTCAAAAAAATTCCTTGACTACTGGGATGTTATAGATCATAAACTCTTATTCCTTATCAATTCCTCGTATGACAAACTCAAAGATGCCTGGAACTCTAAAGGTTAATGTCCTAGACTTACAATCAACTTACTATATAGCGTTCTGAAATCCAATCCATCCCTAGTATGAGATTAAAATCTTTTATATCTAACACTAGGAAATCAACAGTCAATTGCACACTATTGTTTTGTATAGGACACTGATTGTAGAAGCTTTTGGTGCATAAAATCTTTCCAGATGGTGTGGTAATTGTCATCATGTGCTCTAATTTGTCAGGCTTAATTCTAATATTCTTAGCAAAATGGGATGACACAAAAGAATGTGTAGAGCCAGTGTCTATTAATGCTATAGTAGGAATTTGAAAAAGAAGTATCTTACTTTCAATAATGTCCTCACATTCTTTGGCTTCTTCCTAAGTAATAGCGAAGACACGACCTTTGCTTCCACCCGTCAATTGTTTCGGTAACTCTGGACAATTCGGCTTGATATGTCCCGACTTGCCACACTGATAACACGTTCTAGAAATCGCTCGACAATTTTCCGATTTATGACCCATCTTACCACAATGACCACAAGTTGGTACTGCCTTTTTTATATTCTTCTCTTGATTGTTTTCCTTAAACTTTCTTTTCTTGTTTCCATCTCCCGATGGTTTCTTATCCCAAGTCTCCCTGATTGGTTTCTTCCCTTTGTCCAAGCTAGGCTTTTGAAATTCCTCATGAACTCTTTCGATCTTCAAAGCCCGATCCAAAATATCTGTAAACGACGTAAATTGCTGAACTACTAACTTCCCTTGGATTGCAGTCTTCAATCCTTCTTCAAACTTATCAATCCTCCATTGGTCATCTTCCACCAATCGTGGTGCAAACCTCGAAAGTTCATTAAATTTTTGTTCATACTCACTAACAGTCAAACTTCCTTGGGTGAGCTGAAGAAATTCGATTTCTTTTCTCTTCTTCATAGCAGATGAAAAATATTTCTCATAGAATAATTCAGTAAATCTTACCCGTGGGATAGGCCTAAGGTTCTCAGGGATGGTTCTCTCAACTATTATCCACCAGTGTTCAGCCTCTCCTTCTAACATAAACACGGCTAACTCGGTCTTGTTTTCCTCAACACAGGCCATTGCCCTAAAAATCTTCTCAATACCTCGAATCCATTTTTCAGCTACTAAAGGATCAATAGAACCAGAAAATGTTGGCAGCCTCTGTAGAGCCCCTGACCTTTTCACAGTTAATGCATGACACTTTCGTTGTCATTTTGCCTTTAAAGAGGTATAATTAATAAATAAGGAAGAAATTGAAAATTTCAAAGTGTCAGAAATGTTCCTTTTCGAAGTATGAGCCCAACGCAAGTTGAATCGTCAAAATCGGACGAACGAGTCAAAAGATATGGCCAAAACAGTCTGGACCTGTAGGAAATCGTAGCTCGGAAGGCGCTAAGGGCGTACTCTGATAAGGTATACGTTGTGCAATCGTCGTGTAGCAGATAACGTATTCGTTGTGCATCCGTCGCGTAGCAGATAACGTATTCGTTGTGCATCTGTCGCGCAACAGATAACATATTCGTTGTGCATCCGTCGCGCAGCAAATAACGTATTCGTTGTGCTTTCGTCGCGCAGCAGATAACGTATTCGTTGTGCATCCGTCATGCAGCAGACAACGTGTACGTTGTACTGCACAATGGGCACGTTGTACATAAGACAACGGACTACGGGTTCAGCACTATGCATGACACGACGTGACAACGGGCTCGGCACCCTTCACAACGGACAGCGTGTTTGGTACTGTTCACAGCACAACGTGTTCAGCACTGTTCACAGCGCAACGAGTCGGCGCTATTCACAGCACAATGAGTTGGCACTGTTCACAGCACAACGTGTTTGGCACTGTTCACAGCACAACGTGTGTGGCACTGTTCACAGCACAACGTGTTCAGCACTGTTCACAGCACAACGTGTTCGGCACTGTTCACAGCACAACGTGTGTGGCACTGTTCACAGCACAACGTGTTCGGCACTGTTCACAGCACAACGAGTTGGCACTGTTCACGGCACAACGTGTTCAGCACTATTCACGGCACAATGAGTTGGCACTGTTCACAGCACAACGTGTTCAGCACTCGTGTTTTTACAGAAATTTTAGTAAGGGTATTAGGGTCTTTTGGTCGGTCCACTCTTACCTTAAGAGTTTAACCCGAGCCTTTAGGGCATCATTCGACACTTAGAGAGTTTGAGAGAATAGGAGAAAGGGGAGAAGACGATTCCAACCTAGGGTTTCCATTTTGGAGAGAAATCAAAGGGTTTTGAAACCCTAGATCAACCTCAAGCCCGTTTTCTTCAACATTTTGGTTCAAGCATTCGTGGAGCTCGTGTTCCAAGCTAGGGCAGCAACTCACAGTCGTTTGGAAGAGGGATTTCTTCCTCATCTCTTCAAGGTCGGTACTTTTTACTACCCTCCTAGTTATAGTTCCTCCTTTCCCTTCATTACTCTTTATTTTTCCTTTATTCAGACATGTGCTATGAGATGGATGGTTGTGAATGTTGAATGGAGATGGAATGGGCGATTGGATGCCAATGGTTGTGTGTGATGAACAAATGGGGAAGGGCACTGTTCCAATAATGAACATACATGTATGATTTGAGTAAAACCCATCTAGAAAAGCATGTTGTAGGGTAAATCCATAATGAACACACCATGTTTGATGAAATGCCAAGGTGAATACAGTGAGCTGTAAATTAGGAAATGCATGCCTAATAAATTATGAATGTTGCTAGGGACTACGATAGTGTGTTTCTTGCTTTCCCTAAATGATATGAATATTACATTGCTCAATCATTGATGTTATATGTATTGTGAAATTACCCAAATGTCATATTTAAATTTAAATGCAAGTATGTACACGGTTCCCACGAGCACGGCATGCATGACATGATTTATCGGTGTTTTCAAGAACATGGTTAGAGGTGGGACATATCCTACGATATGTTTTACCTCGCTTTCACAAGAAGACAAGAACCAACATTCCATGAGGGGTCTCCCCTCACTCACAAGTGCATATCATGAAGAAGGGCCTCCCTTCCCTCGCAAGTACATACATATCATGAAGAAGGGTCTCCCTTCCCTCTCAAGTGCATTGCATAAAGAAGGGTCTCCCTTCCCTCTCAAGCGCATCTCACAAGTACATCTCACAAGTGTATCTCACAAGTTACATGATCACAAGCAAGCACGCATGACATGCATGACATGACACGGCATACAAGAATCAAGCAAGATAGACAAGACAAGCTTTCAAGTACGAAAAGAGATTTCAAGGCAAGTCAAGTGCACGATGTTTTCAAGAGGTTTTATCGGTTTTCTACGAATTACAAGCATGATTATAAATTGCTTTACTTCCTTGTATGATATGAATGGTTTCCTGTTTTATGTATGCTATCCGTATGCTATGACTGTTGGTTAGTATTTAGTACCCGCTGAGTATTCCATGCTCAGCCGTACTTATGTCGGCAAGTTCTGAGGGAGCTGCTGCTCCATTTGATGTTTGTGCTCCTGGTCCATGGGTGGAAGAGGAGTACGTTGAGGAGCCTTTGGAGGAACCTCCGGTAGAGGGTTACCTATAGGTGGTTGTAGATTCTGAGTGGATTAGCTGTGGGTGAGATGAGAGTTAGATTTCTGTATTTTGGCGGGCATGTCCGCACTTTCTTATGGATTCCTTTTTGTGTAAACTTGGATTTAAGTATGTATATACATAGAAGTTTGTTAGTCTTCCGCTGTGCTATGTTAGAGTATGTTTCTGCTGTTTATATCCTCTATTGTATTTGCTCTGTGGGTTTTTGCAGGTTGATTTGTCAAGCAAGTCATGTAAGCCATGATTAGTCGTCCAAAGTTCACTCTAACTCCTAGGGTGGGTTTTGGGTCACGACAGCCTCAATCTCTTGAATTGCTCTAACCGGTTTCAATTTCTTTGGTTCATGGGTGGTACAACATTAGCATTATTTAGGTTCTGCTGTTGTTGTATCTGGTTTGCTAGGGCTGTTATGGCTTCAAAGGCTCCAGCTAAGGTGTCGTTGGGGGCTCTCCTAGGCGGCATGTTTTCCTATTTAAAACAATAGTATAATAACTTGAAAATACAAACAATCAAGCTAACAATTCAACCAAAAAATAATAATATATAATTTATGAACATTGCATTAGATAAGCTTCAAAATTATATCATTCATTTATAACCTATATATATGAGGCTCTAAATGGTTTTCATCTCTTGGAGGCTTACTTGTTACCTCATCTTCCGAGAAGTAATCATTTGAATCCACTTTTCAGTCACTAAATGATCAATAAATCCTAAAAATGATACATACTTTAATCTCTTCGATTTACATCATTTTGAAATCATCAAAGCATTTTAGTATACTATCATTTTCAATCATATCCTAAGATATAACTATTTCTGTCCAACTCTAAAAGATCAAATCAAAATTATCCACAAAAATTCCCTCAAATTCATCTTCACCATTATTAGGATTACTCATAATTTCTTCCTTGTAGTATGCATTTATCATAAAAATAACCATTAATATAATCAAATCATTTTACGATCTAGTTTGCATAATCATTTCGACTAGTCATTCTATGATCTAGCTTTCATAATCATCTCGACTAGTCATATCATCTAATCAGTGCACATTTACCGTACTCTATACTATGTATCTCTGTATACAACTAGGTTTTTCTTTTTGGATATCTATGTATAAAACTAAGTTTTATACCTAGGGACATGTTATGATGGGAATTGTATCACAGTTTTATACCTAGGGACATGTTATGATGGGAATTGTCTCGCTTTGATACCAACTGTCATGACCCGACTTAAACTTAATATTTCACTAATGAAATTTAAGTGTAAATCCGACCATGAGATCCTCTTTTCTCATATATTGCGGAAACGTAAAATATCAAGAGAATTTAAAATTTTTAAATCCTTCTTTTCTTTCCATTCGCAATAGCCATCATATCATATCCATAATTAAAGTTAAGGTTTACATAACCAAATTAATTACATCAAAATGAACATATAACAGCATAATCAAAAGCGACTCCGTCCTTCCTCGAACATCACTTTTAAGTTGTTCTTTCACTGTTCATCTGGCGACATAAAAGGTCAGTGAGCTATGAAGCCCAATAAGAATATTCAATAACATTATGTTAGATAATAAAATAGAATAAGCATAATATAACGTTTAATAATAATTTTTCATCAGAATATATTATTAACAATTTTTCAGTATTCCTTTCGTCAGTTCTTTTAAACATATTTTACTTTCATCCAATTTATCTTAATCGTGTCTTCCAAGATAATTGCCGATAGGTACACCTCTTTAGGCTCAATCCCTCATTGAGTTTTCAATGACCCATCCTAAGTTTTTGTTTGCCGAACAGCCTTCCTATTCCACACTATTATCTTGAGACCTTTTAAGATAAACATTATTTTATATTTTTATTCTTATATTATCCTACCTCTCAAGATAATCGCCGATAGGTACACCTTTTTCGGCTCAATCCCTCATTGAGTTTTCATTGACCCATCCTGAATTCTTGTTTACCGAACAGTCTTCCTATTCCACACTATTATCTTTTGGCCTTTTTTTAAATAAACCTTATTTTATCGTTTTGAAAGAATTAATTCGATGAACCTCAAATCAAGGTTTGAGTTGAGAATCTACAAGTTCGAGGGGATGGTTAGGGCTTCCTGTAAGTCTATCTACCCTTTTTTGATGTTTTAACAATTGAGTTATTAAGTTAAGGGATGATGTACTTTAAGTGCGGAATAAGGAAAACCAAGCAAACCACAACACAAGAATTTTTACGTGGAAACCCTTCCGGGAAAAATCACGGGACCTAGTCCAGCCATGCGAATCCACTAACACAATGTAAACAAGAACTTACAAGACTCGAACTTGACTCCATCGGACTCGACACCACGATCCTTCAGTTCTTAGTCCTCTATGCCTCGAAAAGTCATCACGTACTTACAAGTCCCGTGATCAACCGCAGCCACTCGTACTTCACTTTGTGTCTCTAAAACAGTCCACGATCTTCCGATCGATCTCCGCCAATGACAGCTTCGGAATCCACCGACCAAATCACTCTACCACGATCCTTCTCGGATCGATTTCCTTCGTAAAGGCCCCGGGATACTCCGGCCAAGGTGCTCTATCTAGAACAGGTTGATGGTTTGATAGAAATCATCACCTAGATGGACTCCTTCAAAAGACAAGTCCAAACAAGCAAAAGTGAAACTTTGGGCTTGTAAACTCTAGGTTAAAAGCATTAACAAAAGGGGAGGAGAACAATATGTTCCATAGGTTTCATGACCTCTGGAGACACTTAAAAATACTCTCCACACACTTACTAAGTTGTACTCCACGAAGTAGAAGGATTCTATATATAAAGGGAATAAAAAACAGTGTTTAGAAGTTGCTAAAATAGGTTAAAAACCAAAGAAGGAACCAAAGAATCGTTTTAGCAAAACCCCCATATCAGTTTAGACCCATGGGGTACATTCAGTCGACGAAAAATAAAACTTCGGTTGACCAAAAGGTCCCCTAGGGTCGACCCTCAAAAAACCTACATTTTGTCCAAAATCTCCATACAGTTTTTGGGCTATTTAGGGTCGACCCAAAACGCCCAAGGTCCACCCTGAGGCTAAAAACGATTTTAAAACATTGTTTTCAGCTCTTAGTCTCTTCATGAAAATTGTAGATATTTTTGACATGGTCGATTTGACATATTATAGATCAAAATCTGAGCTACGGTTTGTGAGAGATAATCAAAACAAGAAACCTTTGTTTTTTGAAAAAATTTCAGATTTTAAAATAAGTTTTGCACTGTTTATCTCATCACCTAGGGTTTAAAAATTCATTTTGAGATCTTGGTCCCTTTATAAAAGTTGTAACTATTTTTGATACGGTCGATTTGACATATTATAGAGTAAAATATAAGCTACGGTTTGGGAGATATGTGCAAAACAAGCAACCTTGGTTTTTTGAAAACATTTCAGCATTGTTTACTTGTTTTGCACTACTTATCTCATCACCTAGAGTCCGTATGATTAGACTAGGACACTTTTACCACCTAAGGCATCATGTTAGGATTATTCTAGGTCAAATCCCACCTATGGTCACATGGTATCTAGGTCACTTACCATCCTATAAAGGAAATGATCATCCGAGTAGATCAAGCGATTCTGCAACGCGCCTCAACTTCACTTGTCGTGGATGCTTGACGGCAATGACATAAGAACCACTCCTAGACACCTAGACTCACTTGTTTTGACACCGGAATATACCAATACAAAAACATGGACTTTACAATCTCCCCCGTTGGCAATTCCGTGGAAAAACCAAACTGAAGTACATGACTAGACCCAAACACATCAAAACGGTGAATTAGGACATTACATGACTCCAACATTATTACATTACACCAATCGAAAAATCATCTAAATTTTAGACACTTAAGCTCTTGCCAAGAAAAATCAGTCTGCTACAACCTTGCACCTGCACATGCTCAAAAACAAAATACCCAGTGAAGCATGTGTGGAATATGAAAATAAGTAATCACAGGTGAAGCAAGGAATGTACTGAACGAGGGAAATAGTACCCTAACATTCTCCCCCTTTTTGGCACAATTGCCAAAGGAAGGCAGGAAGCCAATATTCCAAAAAATATACCAATTTAACAAAAGTGAAATATCAAGGTAACCACAGTACAACCAATCAAAAACAGACAATGAGGGACTAAAGAGCGGGGAACAAGATATAAATATAAAGCACAAACTCCCCCTCAACTACTCAGGCATAGAACTCCCCCTCAACAACTCAACTTGATCTTCTCCCCCTAAGATCAAGAATACCACCAAAAATCGGACACTTATGCTAGAAAGTCCCATGGTAAACCAATAAGAGACCACATAATAATAATACAAAAAAAATATCACGTGCCACACAAACATGCATCAAAAGCATTCCAAGCAGTAGTAATTTAAAATTACAAATCCAAGGAAGAACATGATTAGTTAGTCCGATTGAGGATACCCATCTAACTAAATCTCATGGAATGCTAAAGCATAGCCAATTCACTTAGACACATTTAGTGAACAGTTCAAAAGTGAAGCATTGTGTGTAGTGGTAGTCTGACTAGATACTAGATAAAGGTTTCTTTCCCTTTCCAAGGATATGACATTAACCACTAAGGGGACTCCCAAAGACATAAATCTTAGAAGTGAAACCTAGTTAGATTCAGATATATTGACTTTTTATATTTTGGTGCTCCTTTTCCATTTTATTTGACTCAATATTCTTCTTTTATTTTTGGTCAAATACCTCCAAACATTGTAAGATTTCTTTTTGATGATCTTTATCTGATTATATATTTTCATGCAATGATGGCTTTCACACAATCCGGGTAGGTAGTCCTGGCTATTGGCAGTAGGGGATTTCACTCTAGTGACCCAGATAGATACCTACTATCCGCCTAGATAGCCATTTCATACTGTTTGCATCCAATAGTGACTTTCACACTATCCTAGTAGGTAGCCTTTTTTATTGCAACAATTTTAGCTCATGGAGGATACACAAAATGGGGATGACTATCAAAATGGTCATTCTAGATTGGTCATCCAAGGTCACACTATTGGGATAAGCCATACACCTACAGATTGGAAAATAGACCTCTCAATAGAATTAGTCAGAGTGCATGTGAAATTTGTGAAGCATACACACATGAATAAGTCTCTAACTGCTCAAGATAAAACCGGTCTAATTTTCAACCTAGCCAAGAGACTATGAAGGTGACATATCCTCAATCAGCAACAAACTCATGTTCAACTCGGGACAAGTATAGAAATAAAGATCACACAAGGAATGCAGATCATGCAAGTCAAGCAAGGGCGACATGAAAAAAATCTTTTTGGATTTTATGGTTTTTCAATGTGTTCAAAATAAAGAAAACAGAAAAACATACTAAAGCAAATAAACACTAGTAAAAAGAAAGACTATTAGTATACACAAATAGCATAGCACTAGGACACGATAAGACACTAATAGCACACCCTAGGCTATGATAGACACGGGCTAAGTAAAGCCCTTCTGGTCTTCCTTTCTCACCCAAACGGTTTTAGAAGTTTGATTGACCATTTGGTCTCTAACCGTTTCAGTTGAGGTAGGTATGACCTTTTGCCTCTTCCTCCTGTTCCTCCTTTTCCAGGATTGAGTCCTAGAATTATGGCGGATATTTTGGTTCTCCCTGTTACCTCCTCTATATCTAGCATGAGGAGTGTCATGACCATGCCACTGTCTAGAGTTGTGAGCCATCTTCATCACATCTTCACACAAAATCCTAGACTTCTCCACTAGGACCTCAACTCTCCTTTGAAGATTCTCATTAAAGTTATATTGGTTCCTTGAACCATGATTGGGCATTCTTTAAAGTTTAAGACATCGAGGCTTAATATGACCATTCACTCCACAGTTATGACATGTAGGAATGAATTTCTGAATAGAAGGGTCTTTCCCTTTAGCAGGAGGGCGATTTTTAGAACCAGGCTCAGTGTTCGAGGTGGATGGAGTTCCCTTCACATCTCCACACCTCTAATTTTGCTCAAGATCAGCCAACTTGATTTCAAGACTTGTCTTTTCATCAAGACAAACATGTAAATCAGATTCAAGAAGCTGAGTCTTGGCAAGGAGGGAAACCGGCCTTCTCTTCCTCAAGCTGTGACACAAGAGCTCTCAACCCTGAAGCCACCTGGTCTAAGGCACCTTTTTCCATTTCAATAGATTTGATCTTTTTGGACATGAAAAACTGAACATTTTTCAGCTTTAGGCATTCCTGAAATAGTTCATCATAGGCTGCCTCAAGGTCTCCCTCAGAATCTGAGTCATTTTGACTCTCATCATCCTCCTCACCATCACTACATTGTTGGTTGCTGACAGCATTTGTAGAAGATTTCTCAAACCTAGATAAGGATGTAGTGAAGGCCACATAACCCCTAGTCTCGTCATAAGAAGAACTATCTGATTCCTCAGATTTAGATTGTAGAGCCCCGGACTTTTTCATGCTTAATACATAGCACTTTCGTTGCCAATTTGCCTTTAAAGTAGTACAATTAATAAATAAGGAAGAAATTGGAAATTCCAAAACATCAGGAATGTTCCTTTTTGAAGTACGAACCCAACGCAAGATGAATCATCGAAATCCGACGAACTAGTCAAAAGATATGGCCAAAACAGTCTGGACCTGCAGGCAACCGATCGCTCGGTCCATAGAGCGATCGATCGGTCCAAAACCGATCGATCGGTAGCTATCGACTGGTCAAGATTTTTGTATGAGGAAATTTTTCAGAGAGTTGATTTTTGGTCGAGAGCTCGGTCAACACACCGATCGCTCGGTAGGCAACCGATCGATCGGTTATAAACACCGATCGCTCGGTCCTCGTGTTTTTGCAGAAATTTGATTAAGGGTGTTTTCATCTTTTGGGCGTTTTACTCATGCCTTAAAAGCTTTGCCCGATCATTTGAGGGTTCATACACAACCCTTAGAGTCTTTTGAGAGATAGAGAGAAAGGAGAAGGGTTTCCAAAACCTAGGTTTTCATTTGGGGAGAAATCAAAGGGGTTAAGACCCTAGATCAACCCCAAGCCCGTTTTCTTCAAGATCAAGGCTCAAGCATTCGAGGAGCTCGTGATCCAAGCTAGGGCAGCAACTACACGGTCGTTTTTGGAAGGGGTTTCTTCCTCATTTCTTCAAGTCGGTACTTCTTGCTACCCTCCTAGTTATAGTTCTTTTCCTTTATTTTCTTTGTGTTCCTTTGTACATCCATGTATTATGAGATGGGTTGTGAATTGTGAATGGTGAATGGTGAATGGAGATGAATGTGGGCGATTGGATGCCGTGTGTATTGATGTGATGGATGAACGGGGAGGGCATTGTACCCATAATGAACATACATATGTGATGTGAGTAAAACCCACCTAGAAAAGCATGTTGTAGGGTTGATAAATAATGAATGCACCATGTTTGATGAAATGCCAAGGTGAATAAAATGAATAATAAATTAAGAAAATGCATGTTTAAGGTTTATGGAAATTGCTAGGGTTATGATAGTGTGATTGTTCGCATTCCCTAAATGATATGAATATTAAATTGCTCAAATCATTGATGTTATGTGTTATGAATTACTCAAATGCCATATTTAATTCCAAATGCAAGTATGCACACGACCTCACGAGCACGTATACATGACATGATTTACCCAGGTTTTCAAGAATGGGATTTAGAGGTGGGGCATATCCTACGATATGTTTTACCTCGCTTTTGGCAAGGACAAGACAATCATGCATTTTCATAAGAAGGGTCTCCCTTCCCTCGCAAGTGCATCTCACAAGGACATCTCACAAGTGAATCTCACAAGTGGAAGGACAAGCATGAGCATTCTAGGAAGAAGGGTCTCCCTTCCATCACAAGTAGTTTACTTTTCCGAGTAAGCATGACATGACATAGCATGACAAGCATGAGCATTCTAGGAAGAAGGGTCTCCCTTCCCTCACAAGTAGATTACTTTTCAGAACAAGCAAGCATGATACACGCATGGCATGACATGACACGCATGATACAAGCATGACACGCATGACACGGTAGACAAGGTTTCAAGCATAAAAAGGGTAATTTCAGTCAAGTCAAGTGCACAAGATTTCAAGGGTTTTACCGGCTTTTATGAATGCAAACATGATGAATTATATTGCTTTACTTTATTGTCATGATATGAATCATTCCTGCTTTATATGCGTGAATTGTTTCCTGCTTTATGTATGCTATCCGTGTGCTATGACTGTTGGTTAGTGCTTGGTACCCGCTGAGTATTCCATGCTCAGCCGTACTTCTTATGTCAGCAGGTGATGGCGAAGCAGTTGGTCCTTTTGATGTCTGTGCTCTGAGCCCTTGGGTGGAGGAGTACGTCGAGGAACCTTTGGAGGAACCTCCATAGAGGGTTACCATTAGGTGGTTGTAGATTCTGAGTGAATAGCTGTGGGTGAGATGAGAGATATACATTCATGTATTTTGGCGGGCCAGTCCGCACTTTCTTTTGGTTCCCTTTTTGTATAAACTTGGATTTACGTATGTATATACATAGAGGTTTGGTAGACTTCCGCTGTACCATGTTAGAGTATGTTTCCGCTGTTTTTGTCCTCTATTGTATATGCTCTGTGGGTTTTTTGCAGGTTGGTTTGTCAAGCAAGTCATGTAAGCCATGATTAGTCATCCAAAGTTCACTCCAACTCCTCGGGTGGGTTTTGGGTCGCGACAAAGACTTACTGTCATCCCTTGCATTGCCCTTAAATCTTTTCTTATTAGAGCACTTAGCAGCAATATGGCCGTAGCCTTGGCATTCATAGCATTGACCACCTTGGGATTTCTTGTCCACACTTTTAAAATGTTTCTTCTTTTCAAAGTGCTTGGACTTGGGCTTTTCAAGGAATTTTTATCCTTTCGGATTAAATCTCTTATTAAGTTCTAAAAATTTTCTAAATTTCTTTGCAAATAAAGCCAATTCTTTTTCTTCATCCTTAGAGTCACTACCTGAACCATCTATGGAATCCTTGACAGATTTCAAGGCAATAGATTTTGGTTTCTTAGATGGGTTCAGATTTAACTCATAGGTTTGGAGTTAACCAACCAACTCATCAAGTTTGAGAGCATCAACATTTTTGCCCTCGTCGATGGCGGTAACCTTCGATCGAAATCTCTCAGGTAGAGATCTCAAAATTTTCCTAACAATTTTGGACTCTGGAATTCTTTCCCCTAGATTGAAACTAGAATTGATAATGTCACTCAGATTAGCATAAAACTATCAAAAGTTTCATTCTCTTCCATCATCAACCTTTCAAACTTAGAGGTCAGTAATTGAAGTTTGGAGATCTTGACAGTTGTAGTCCCTTCATGGGTGATGTAGAGCCCCTGACCTTTTCACAGTTAATGCATGACACTTTCGTTGTCATTTTGCCTTTAAAGAGGTATAATTAATAAATAAGGAAGAAATTAGAAATTTCTTCATGTCAGAAATGTCCCTTTTCGAAGTACGAGCCCAACGCAAGTTGAATCGTCAAAATCGGACGAACGAGTCAAAAGATATGGCCAAAACAGTCTGGACCTATAGGAAATCGTAGCTCGGAAGGCGCTAAGGACGTACCCTGATAACGTATTCGTTGTGCAACAGTCGCGCAGTAGATAACATATTCGTTGTGTAACAGACAACGGTACGTTGTGCTGCAGACAACGTGTACGTTGTACAGTAGACAACGGGCACGTTGTACATCAGACAACGGACTACGGGATTACCACTATGCACGACACGACGTGAAAACGGGCTCGGCACCCTTCACAACGGACAACGTGTTTGACATTGTTCACAGCACAGCGAGTTGGCACTATTCACAGCACAACGTGTGTGGCACTGTTCATAGCACAACGTGTGTGGCACTGTTCATAGCACAACGTGTGTGGCACTGTTCACAGCACAACGTGTTCGGCACTGTTCACAGCACAACGTGTGTGGCACTGTTCACAGCACAATGTGTTCGGCACTGTTCACAGCACAACGAGTCAGCACTATTCACAGCACAACGAGTCAGCACTGTTCACAGCACAACGTGTGTGGCACTGTTCACAGCACAACGTGTGTGGCACTGTTCACAACACAACGTGTTCGGCACTGTTCACAGCACAACGTGTTCAGCACTCGTGTTTTTACAGAAATTTCAGTAAGGGTATTAGGGTCTTTTGGTCGGTCCACTCTTACCTTAAGAGTTTAACCCGAGCCTTTAGGGCATCATTCGACACTTAGAGATTTTGAGAGAATAGGAGAAAGGGGAGAAGGCGATTCCAACCTAGGGTTTCCATTTTGGAGAGAAATCAAAGGGTTTTGAAACCCTAGATCAACCTCAAGCCCGTTTTCTTCAAGATCTCGGCTCAAGCTCGTGCAAAGCTCGTGTTCCAAGCTAGGGCAGCAACTCACAGTCGTTTGGAAGAGGGATTTCTTCCTCATTTCTTCAAGGTCGGTACTTGTTATTACCCTCCTAGTTATAGTCCTTCCTTTCCCTCTATTTCTTTTGATTTTCTGTCATTTACACTCGTGCTATGAGATGGATGGTTGTGAATGGTGAATGGAGATGGAATGGGCGATTGGATGCCAATGGTTGTGTGTGATGAACAAATGGGGAAGGGCATTGTTCCAATAATGAACTTACATGTATGATTTGAGTAAAACCCATCTAGAAAAGCATGTTGTAGGGTAAATCCATAATGAACACACCATGTTTGATGAAATGCCAAAGTGAATAAAGTAAGTTTTAAATTAGGAAATGCATGCTTAATAAATTATGAATATTGCTAGGGACTATGATAGTGTGTTTCTTGCTTTCCCTAAATGATTTGAATATTACATTGCTAAATCATTGATGTTATATGTGTTGTGAAATTATCAAATTGTCATATTTAAATTTAAATGCAAGTATGTACACGGTTCCCACGAGCACGGCATGCATGACATGATTTATCGAGGTTTTCAAGAACATGGTTAGAGGTGGGACATATCCTACGATATGTTTTACCTCGCTTTTCACAAGAGGACAAGAACCAACATTCCACGAGGGGTCTCCCCTCACTCACAAGTGCATATCATGAAGAAGGGTCTCCCTTCCCTCGCAAGTACATTCATATCATGAAGAAGGGTCTCCCTTCCCTCGCAAGTGCATTGCATAAAGAAGGGTCTCCCTTCCCTCTCAAGCGCATCTCACAAGGACATCTCACAAGTGTATCTCACAAGTTACATGATCACAAGTAAGCACGCATGACATGCATGACATGACACGACATACAAGAATCAAGCAAGATAGACAAGCCAAGCTTTCAAGTACGAAAAGAGATTTCAAGCCAAGTCAAGTGCACGATGTTTCCAAGATGTTTTATCGGTTTTCTACGAATTACAAGCATGATTATAAATTGCTTTACTTCCTTGTATGATATGAATTGTTTCCTGCTTTATGTATGCTATCAGTATGCTATGACTGTTGGTTAGTATTTAGTACCCGCTGAGTATTCCATGCTCAGCCGTACTTCTTATGTCAGCAGGTTCTGAGGGAGCTACTGCTCCGTTTGATGTTTGTGCTCCTGGTCCATGGGTGGAAGAGGAGTACGTCGAGGAACCTTTGGAGGAACCTCCAGTAGAGGGTTACCATTAGGAGGTTATAGATTCTGAGTGAATAGTTGTGGGTGAGATGAGAGTTTATATCCATGTATTTTGGCGGGTCTGTCCGCACTTTCTTTTGGTTGCTTTTTGTATAAACTTGGATTTGAGTATGTATATACATAGAGGTTTGGTAGACTTCCGCTGTGCCATGTTAGAGTATGTTTCCACTGTTTTTGTCCTCTATTGTATATGCTCTGTGGGTTTTTGCAGGATGGTTTGTCAAGCAAGTCATGTAAGCCATGATTAGTCGTCCAAAGTTCACTCTAACTCCTAGGGTGGGTTTTGGGTCGCGACAGAAGTGGTATCAAAGCTTAGGCTTTAGGTCTCTAGGGTCACTTAGAATCTTATACCACGGCTTGACAAGAGCATATGTCAGGAAACAAGTTAGGAAGAAAGTAAGTCGGAAGAGAGTCTTGATCCAAGTGTAAGACTAAACTTTAGTCTTAGTCTAAAATGGTTGCTTTAACCAAGTACGGGTCCTAGGTACGCTAGAACACTAAAGTATAAGTATAATGTGATGAATACTCTGATGAATTGATGTGATGAGTATTAGTATTATACAACTAATATCAATTGAATTATTGTGAAATGGCATTGAAATAAACTATGGTTTCAAGTGAGACTCATGTGGTGCTATTGTTCTCAGGACTTTAGTCATGAGGCGGGGCACACGGGGTCGTGGACCACATACCAGAGCTTCCTCTTCTTCACAGGATGAGGATGAGCAGCCGGACCTCTCTCAGGTCTTAGGTTCTATTGCTGAGACACTCGCCATACTGGCGGCTCGGCAAGCTATACCATCGTTGGTGGCACCTACTCCACCGCCCGCAGCACCAGTACATCGTACAGCTGGAGTTGAGGCATTCAGGAGATTGAGGCCTCCACCATTCCATGGGAGTGTGGACCCTCTTACTGCGGAGGCATGGATCCTCCAGATGGAGAAGATCTTTGCGGTCCTCTCGCTTATAGAGGAGGAGAGAGTAGCATGGGCAGCTTTCATGCTGGAGAGCGAAGCCCACCATTGGTGGTTGTCCGCATTGAGGATGCGAGATTTGACCATGCAGGGTCAACCTTGGACTTGGGAGGAGTTCAAGGATACTTTTTACAAGAAGTATTTTCCGATTGGAGCACGGGAAAAGAAAGAGAGAGAATTCATCAACCTCGAGCAAGGTTTGATGTCAGTGGCACAATATGAAGCTAAGTTCTCGGAGCTCTCTAGATTTACGCCTCACATGGTGGCTACCGAGGCAATGAAGGCAAGGAGGTTTGAGCAAGGGCTCAAAGATGTTATCATGGAGAAGGTTTCGGTTTTCAGACATGCTACCTACCCTGAGGTAGTAGACAAGGCCTTATTGGTCGAGGCCAATTCAGAGGCAGTGTCCAAGAAGAGGGAGTTGGCGAGAGGCCAAGCTAGTAGTTCAGCACCTCCAGAGAGGCGGGCTCGTACCGGTCCTTATCAGTATGCGTGGCCAGCACCACCGATGAGGCCATCTTATGCGCCTCCAGCTCCACGGCAGTATGTGCCTCAGGCACCGCGACCTCAGGCCCTTCCGGCCCCACGGCCTGTTGCATCTCAGACGATGAGGTATGCTCCACCTCTGACTTTTACACACGAGGTATGCACTTTATGTGGCCGAAGGCACCCGGCAGGAGATTGCCGAAGAGCATCGGGTGGATGTTTTCATTGTGGTCGCCAGGGCCATATGATCAGGGATTGCCCCAGTCGGCATTTACCAGGCCAGTCTCAGGGGATTATTCGACCAGCACGCCCAGCAGGATCATATCAGGCGTCATCTCAGACTACCCGGTCTACACCTCAGTCTCGCCAGGCGAACCAGGGGCATCTATTTGCTTTGACAGAGGGTGATGCACTTGCATCTGATGATGTGGTGGAAGGTACGTGTTTGGAATTATTTTCGTTATTCGTGATTGTTATGTTGTGTTTTATTCTTTGTGCACATACTTGGTATGCTATATATATATATACCTATGTGTATACTCTGTTGATGCTTGAATTGACGTAACTAGTTAAAATTTCAGGAACCCTACTAGTCAATGAGTATTTGGCTCGAGTATTGATTGATACCGGGTCTACTCATTCATTTGTCTCGCCGAGTTTTTCAGAAGGCTTTTCTGTAGAGCCAAGTCAGCTAGAACCGGAGTTAGCCATTTCGACTCCTCTCGGTAAAACAATATTGGCAGATAAAGTGTATAGAAATAGTGTGGTCCAAGTTGGAAGCCACGAATTGGCGGTTGATCTCATCGTCCTTGGATTCCAAGACTTTGATGTTATATTGGGAATGGATTGGTTAGCAGCACATCATGGGCATGTAGCTTGCTTTGAGAAAATGGTACTCTTCAAGCCAGTAGAAGGAAAACCATTCCACTTTCGCGGGTTGAAAAGTAGATCTATTGCTCGTTTTACGGCGTTGAGCTTAGCTAACCCCGAGGCAAAGGACTCATCGACTATTCCAGTTGTGAGTGAGTTCCTGGATGTATTTCCAGAGGAGTTGCCAAGATTGCCTCCAGATAGGGAGATTGAGTTTGTGATCGAGCTTGCACCAGGCACAGCTCCTGTTTTCAGAGCTCCATATAGAATGGCCCCTATCGAACTCAAGGAGTTGAAGACTCAGTTGGAGGAATTGCAAGGCCTTGGCTTCATTCGACCAAGTGTCTCACCGTGGGGTGCCCCGGTGTTGTTTGTTAAGAAGGAAGATGGCTCGATGCGGATGTGCATCGATTACAGGCAATTGAACAAAGTCACTATAAAGAATAGGTATCCCTTGCCTAGGATTGATGACTTGTTCGATCAGTTGAAGGGAGCGAGATTTTTCTCGAAGATAGACCTTCGATCGGGTTATCACCAGTTGAAGATTAAGGCAGAAGATGTTCCCAAAACTGCATTCAGGACTCGGTATGGACATTACGAGTTCTTGGTGATGCCTTTTGGACTCACGAACGCGCCGGCAGCCTTTATGGATTTGATGAACCGGGTGTTCCGGCCATATCTTGATAGGTGCGTGATTGTATTTGTTGATGACATTTTGGTCTATTCCCAGACACGGGAAGATCACACATGCGACCTATGCCTTGCTTTGGAAATGCTAAGAGAGCACAAGCTATACGCCAAACTTAGCAAGTGTGAGTTTTGGTTGGAAGAGGTAGCATTCCTAGGCCACGTTGTTTCTGCAGAAGGTATATCAGTAGATCCAAAGAAGATTGAAGCAGTTATGAGTTGGGCGAGGCCCAAGAGTGTTACTGAGATACGCAGTTTTCTTGGGTTGGCAGGCTACTACAGGAGATTTGTAGAGGGTTTCTCTAGCCTTGCAGCACCGCTTACTTACCTGATAAGGAAGAACGCCAAGTTTGTATGGAGTGATAAGTGCGAGATCAGTTTCACGGAACTGAAGAAGAGGCTTACTACAGCCCCTGTCCTTACTGTGCCATCCGGACCTTATGGGTATGAGGTGTACAGTGATGCGTCACACGTTGGACTTGGGTGTGTACTCATGCAGCACAAGAAAGTCATTGCCTATGCATCAAGGCAGTTGAAGGAGCATGAGAAGAATTATCCCACGCACGACTTGGAGCTTGCGGCGGTCGTGTTTGCACTTAAGATTTGGCGTCATTACCTTTATGGGGTAGAGTTCTATGTGTTCACTGATCACAAGAGCCTCAAGTATCTCTTTTCCCAAAAGGAGCTGAATCTAAGGCAACGGCGTTGGATGGAATTTTTGAAAGACTATGATTGTACCATTCAATACCACCCGGGTAAAGCAAATGTAGTGGCTGATGCTTTGAGTAGAAGACCTCAAGGGTTGTTAGCACACATGTTAGTTCAAGAATGGAAGCTACTAGAAGACTTGGCAAATCTGGACATTAGTGTGAATGACTCTATCCGTAGTCCCATCTTGGCAAATGTCACGGTTCGGCCATACGTTATAGATTTGATCCAAGAATACCAAGCCACGGATGCTGAATTGTTGGCTTATCGGGACAAGGAAGTTGCTAAGGGTAGTGAGGACTTCTCTCTCACTAGTCGGGGTGCTATCACATTCGAGGGAAGGTTGTGCGTCCCAGCCAATGTAGATCTTCGAAGAGAGATTTTGGATGAAGCACACCGTTCGAAGTACACAGAGCATCCAGGGGGTACAAAGATGTACAGGAACCTCAAGAGTCACTTTTGGTGGCAGAATATGAAGAGGGAGGTTACGGAATATGTAGCACGGTGTTTGGTGTGCCAACAGGTGAAAGCAGAACACATGCGACCCGCCGGTCTATTGCATTCTCTTCCTATTCCCAAGTGGAAATGGGAGAACATATTCATGGATTTCATAGTTGGCTTGCCAAAAACGGCAAAAGGCTTAGATGCAATTTGGGTTGTAGTAGACCGTCTGACAAAGTCTGCGCACTTCCTACCGTACCGAACTACTTTCAACTCTAGCCAGTTGGCTGATCTATACATCAAGGAAGTGGTGAGGTTGCACGGAGTGCCCGTTAGTATTGTGTCAGATCGGGATCCAAGATTCACATCACGATTCTGGAAAAGCTTCCAGGAGGCTATGGGTTCCCGACTTGATTTCAGCACCGCTTTTCATCCACAGACGGATGGACAAACCGAGAGAGTGAACCAAGTCATTGAAGACATGCTTCAGGCTTGTATGTTGGATTTCAGAGGCAGTTGGGAAGAGCACTTGTCTTTGGTTGAATTTGCCTATAATAACAGCTATCAGGCAAGTATCCAAATGGCACCATTTGAGGCCTTGTATGGGCGAAGTTGTAGGTCTCCTCTCTATTGGGATGAGGTAGGAGAAAGGAAAGTACTTGGTCCGGAGTTGATTGAGCCAACACAGTTAAGGTCATTCGGGATCGATTGAAAGCCGCTCAAGATCGCCAGAAAAGTTATGCGGACACGCGCCGTAGGGACTTGGAATTTCAAGTAGGGGATCAAGTTTTTGTGAAAGTATCTCCTAGCAAAGGGATCATGAGATTTGGAAAGAGAGGCAAGCTTAGTCCTCGGTATGTTGGGCCTTTTGAGATTATCACACGAGTTGGTGAGGTTGCTTACAGGGTAGCTCTCCCACCTCACATGGCCACAGTTCACAACGTCTTTCATGTGTCTATGCTTCGGAAGTACATTGCAGATCCCTCACATGTCATAGACTTGGAACCGTTGGAGATTCGAGAGGACCTCACCCTGATTGAAAAGCCAGTTCAGATTTGGATAGAAGAGATCAGGTGCTTCGCAACAAGACAATCCCTTTGGTCCTTGTGTAATGCCAGGACCATGCTCGGGAAGAAGCTACATGGGAGCGTGAGGCCGAAGTCAGAGCAAAGTACCCAGAATTAACTGAATGAGTTTTTGGTATAACTTTGTATATGACTGGTAATTTTCTTGGGTCTGTAATGCAAGTAATGTCTAAATTTCGAGGACGAAATTTTTGTAAGGAGGGGAGGATGTAGAGCCCCTGACCTTTTCACAGTTAATGCATGACACTTTCGTTATCATTTTGCCTTTAAAGAGGTATAATTAATAAATAAGGAAGAAATTGGAAATTTCTTCATGTCAGAAATGTCCCTTTTCGAAGTACGAGCCCAACGCAAGTTGAATCGTCAAAATCGGACGAACGAGTCAAAAATATGGCCAAAACAGTCTGGACCTGTAGGAAATCGTAGCTCGGAAGGCGCTAAGGACGTACCCTGATAACGTATTCGTTGTGCAACAGTCGCACAGCAGATAACGTATTCGTTGTGTAATAGACAACGGTACGTTGTGCTGCAGACAACGTGTACGTTGTACAGCAGACAATGGGCACGTTGTACATAAGACAACGGACTACGGGTTTACCACTATGCACGACACGACGTGACAACGGGCTCGGCACCCTTCACAACGGACAACGTGTTTGACACTGTTCACAGCACAGCGAGTTGGCACTATTCACAGCACAACGTGTGTGGCACTCTTCACAGCACAACGTGTTCGGCACTGTTCACAGCACAACGAGTGTGGCACTGTTCACAACACAACGTGTTCGGCACTGTTCACAGCACAACGAGTCAGCACTATTCACAGCACAACGAGTCAGCACTGTTCACAGCACAACGTGTGTGGCACTGTTCACAGCACAACGTGTGTGGCACTGTTCACAGCACAACGTGTTCGGCACTGTTCACAGCACAACGTGTTCAGCATTCGTGTTTTTACAGAAATTTTTGTAAGGGTATTAGGGTCTTTTGGTCGGTCCACTCTTACCTTAAGAGTTTAACCCGAGCCTTTAGGGCATCATTCGACCCTTAGAGAGTTTGAGAGAATAGGAGAAAGGGGAGAAGGCGATTCCAACCTAGGGTTTCCATTTTGGAGAGAAATCAAAGGGTTTTGAAACCCTAGATCAACCTCAAGCCCGTTTTCTTCAAGATCTCGGCTCAAGCTCGTGCAAAGCTCGTGTTCCAAGCTAGGGCAGCAACTCACAGTCGTTTGGAAGAGGGATTTCTTCCTCATTTCTTCAAGGTCGGTACTTGTTACTACCCTCCTAGTTATAGTCCCTCCTTTCCCTCTATTTCTTTTGATTTTCTGTCATTTACACTCGTGCTATGAGATGGATGGTTGTGAATGGTGAATGGAGATGGAATGGGCGATTGGATGCCAATGGTTGTGTGTGATGAACAAATGGGGAAGGGCATTGTTCCAATAATGAACTTACATGTATGATTTGAGTTGAACCCATCTAGAAAAGCATGTTGTAGGGTAAATCCATAATGAACACACCATGTTTGATGAAATGCCAAAGTGAATAAAGTAGGTTGTAAATTAGGAAATGCATGCTTAATAAATTACGAATATTGCTAGGGACTATGATAGTGTGTTTCTTGCTTTCCCTAAATGATTTGAATATTACATTGCTAAATCATTGATGTTATATGTGTTGTGAAATTACCAAATTGTCATATTTAAATTTAAATGCAAGTATGTACACGGTTCCCACGAGCACGGCATGCATGACATGATTTATCGAGGTTTTCAAGAACATGGTTAGAGGTGGGACATATCCTACGATATGTTTTACCTCGCTTTTCACAAGAGGACAAGAACCAACATTCCACGAGGGGTCTCCCCTCACTCACAAGTGAATATCATGAAGAAGGGTCTCCCTTCCCTCGCAAGTACATTCATATCATGAAGAAGGGTCTCCCTTCCCTCGCAAGTGCATTGCATAAAGAAGGGTCTCCCTTCCCTCTCAAGCACATCTCACAAGGACATCTCACAAGTGTATCTCACAAGTTACATGATCACAAGTAAGCACGCATGACATGCATGACATGACACGACATACAAGAATCAAGCAAGATAGACAAGCCAAGCTTTCAAGTACGAAAAGAGATTTCAAGCCAAGTCAAGTGCACGATGTTTTCAAGATGTTTTATTGGTTTTCTACGAATTACAAGCATGATTATAAATTGCTTTACTTCCTTGTATGATATGAATTGTTTCCTGCTTTATGTATGCTATCAGTATGCTATGACTGTTGGTTAGTATTTAGTACCCGCTGAGTATTCCATGCGCAGCCGTACTTCTTATGTCAGCAAGTTCTGAGGGAGCTGCTGCTCCGTTTGATGTTTGTGCTCCTGGTCCATGGGTGGAGGAGGAGTACGTCGAGGAACCTTTGGAGGAACCTCCAGTAGAGGGTTACCATTAGGAGGTTATAGATTCTGAGTGAATAGCTGTGGGTGAGATGAGAGTTTATATCCATGTATTTTGGCGGGTTTGTCCGCACTTTCTTTTGGTTGCTTTTTGTATAAACTTGGATTTGCGTATGTATATACATAGAGGTTTGGTAGACTTCAGCTGTGCCATGTTAGAGTATGTTTCCGCTGTTTTTGTCCTCTATTGTATATGCTCTGTGGGTTTTTGCAGGATGGTTTGTCAAGCAAGTCATGTAAGCCATGATTAGTCGTCCAAAGTTCACTCTAACTCCTAGGGTGGGTTTTGGGTCGCGACAGGTGATTTGAAGAATGTCTCATGCCTCCTTTGAAGTGTCACATGTAGAAATACGTCAACATTCTTCGAGTATGACAGCAGCGAAGATTGCATTTAGACCCTTACTATTCCATCCATCTACAACTCTCAAGTTCTGCATTGGTCCATTCAGAAGAAGGTTTAGGGATGGTCTGGTCATTTATGGTCTTTGTTGGATGGGTCCAACCTTGTTCAATCGAAAATTATATTCTCTCATCTAATGATTATAGAAACACTCTCATTCGAGCTTTCCAATAGGCATAATTATTCCCATCAAATAATGGGGGACAAGAGATGGATCCTCCCTCTCTTTGGAGATTCATATTCACCGAAAAATATGAGACAAGATCACACTAAAAGGTTAGTGAACTCGCTCTGATACCAATTGAAAAAATTAATTCGATGAACCTCAAATCAAGGATTTGAGTTGAGAATCTACAAGTTCGAGGGGATGGTTAGGGCATCCTATAAGTCTATCTACCATTTTTTGATGTTTTAACAATTGAGTTATTAAGTTAAAGGATGATGTACTTAAAGTGTGGAATAAGGAAAGTCAAGCAAACCACAATACAAGAATTTTTACGTGGAAACCCTTCCGGGAAAAATCACGGGACCTAGTCCAGCCATGAGAATCCAATAAGACAAAGTAAACAAGAACTTACAAGACTCGAACTTGACTCCTTCGGACTTGACACCACGATCCTTCATTTCTTAGTCCTCCACGCCTTGAAAATTCATCACGTACTTACAAGTCCCGTGATCAACTGCAGTTGCTCGTACTTCTCTTTGTGTCTTCAAAACAGTCCACGATCTTCCGATCGATCTCCGTCTATGACGGCTTCGGAATCCACCGACCAAATCACTCTACCACGATCCTTCTCGGATCGATTTCCTTCGCAAAGGCTCTAGGATACTCCGGCTAAGGTGTTCTATCCAGAACAGGTTGATAGAAATCATCACCTAGATGGACTCCTTCAAAGGACAAGTCCAAACAAGCAAAAGTAGAACTTTAGGCTTGCAAACTCTAGGTTAAAAGCATTAACAAAAGGGAGGGAGAACAATATGTTCCATAGGCTTCATTACCTCTGGAGACACTTAAAAATACTCTTCACACACTCCTGAAGTTGTACTCCACGAAGTGGAAGGGTTCTATATATAAAGGGAATCAAAAACGGTGTTTAGAAGTTGCTCAAATAGGTTAAAATCAAAGAAGGAACCAAAGAATCGTTTTAGCAAAACCCCCATATCAGGGTCGACCCATGGGGCACATTCGGTCGACCAAAAATACAACTTCAGTCGACCAAAAGGTCCCTTGGAGTCGACCCTCAAAAACCTACATTCTGTCCAAAATCCCCATACAGTTGTTTGGCTATTCAGGGTCGACCCAAAACGCCCAGGGTCGACCCTGAGGGTGAAAAAGATTTTAAACCATTGTTTTCAGCTCTTAGTCACTGCATAAAAGTTGTAGCTATTTTCGTCGTGGTCGATTTGACATATTATAGAGCAAAATTTGAGCTACGGTTTGTGAGATATGCTCAAAACAAGCAACCTTGGTTTTTTGAAAAACTTTCAGATTTTAAAACAAGTTTTGCACTGTTTATCTCATCATCTAGGGTTTAAAACTTCGTTTTCAGCTCTCGGTCCCTTCATGAAAGTTGTTTCTATTTTTGATACATTCGATTTGAAATATTATAGAGTAAAATATAAGCTTGGGTTTGAGAGATATGCGCAAAACAAGCAACCTTGGTTTCTTGAAAATTGTTTAGCATTGTTAAATTGTTTTTCATTACTTATCTCATCACCTAGAATCCGTATGATTAGAGTAGGACACTTTTACCACCTAAGGCATCATGTTAGGATTATTCTAGGTCAAATCCTACCTATGGTCACATGGTATCTAGGTCACTTACCATCCTATAAATAAAATAATCATCCGAGTGGATCAAGCGATTCTTCAACGCGCTACAACTTCACTTGTCGTGGATGCCTGACGGCAATGACACAAGAACCACTCCTAGACACCTAGACTCACTTGTTTTGACACCGGAATATGCCAATACAAAAACATGGACTTTACACTATTCATTATTATCTTATTTCTACCTCTCTAGATAATCACCGATAGGTACACCTCTTTAGGCTCAATCCCTCATTGAGTTTTCATTGACTCATCCTGAGTTTTTGTTTGTCGAACGGCCTTCCTATTCCACACTATTATCTTGACGCCTTTTAAAGATATTCTTTTATCTTTACTTTATCTTTTCATTCTTATCTTCTTCCTACCTCTTTAGATAATCGCCGATAGGTACACCTCTTTAGGCTCAATCCCTCATTGAGTTTTCATTGACCCATCCTGAGTTCTTGTTTGCCGAACAGTCTTCCTATTCCGCAGTATTATCTTGAGGCCTTTTTTAAATATACCTTATTTTAAGTTTTCATTATTATGTTATTTCTACCTCTCTAGATAATCACCGATAAGTACACCTCTTTAGGCTCAATCCCTCATTGAGTTTTCATTGACTCATCCTGAGTTCTTGTTTGCCGAACGACATTTCTATTCCACACTACTACCTTGAGGCCTTTTAAAGATATTCTGTTATCTTTACTTGATCTTTTCATTCTTATCTTATTCCTACCTCTCTAGATAATCGCCGATAGGTACACCTCTTTAGGCTCAATCTCTCATTGAGTTTTCATTGACCCATCCTGAGTTGTTGTTTGCCGAACGGTCTTCCTATTCCACACTGTTATCTGGAGGCATTTAAGAAAAGGGTATTTATCTTTTCCTTGCCTTTTCATTGAGACATTATAAGATAATATTTTCATATACATCATAACATTATGATTTCCATTCTAATTATCTTTATTATAGCTATCTCCTGACTATAATTTCATAATTTAGAATCATCATTTTCCATACTTTAGTTACATCCATTTCCTTATCATAGAATGTAATATATGTATAAAATGTAACATACTATTATAGTATCATCATTCTATATCATTAACATGTTATATAACATCTTACTATTTTTCCAGCAATTCCATATAGTATTATTATACTATTTTTCTTTAGAATTGCAATATAATATCATCATATCATTCAGCATTTTACCGTAGTATTATTATACTATTTTCTAGAAATTTAACATAGTAACACCATACTATTTTCCAGAATTTTAACTTAGTAACACCATACTATTATTCATACATATAGTAGGATATTCCTCATTTAATCATAACATTCATTCTAAAATACTATTTAGAATAATTTTATCGAATATTACTTACTGTTTTTACTAACCTTTATTCTAAAACATGATCTAGAATAATATCACCAAATATCACTTACGCTTTTTACCGAAACCGAAGTAGGGCTTGGCACGATCCCTTTCTTCTTTCCTTTTTTTCTTTCTTCTTTTTCTCTTTCCTTTCTTTCTTTCTTCCTTTTCTCCCTTGCTCTCTCACTATTCCCTCATGGTTTGGACGTTCACTTGGCGTGAGGCACAAGGGTTGGGTGTGTGGGGTATCTAGTCTCTCTAGTGTTTGGCACAAATGGAGTGAGACACAAGGAGGCGTGGGGTCTGCTTTATATAGGCAAGGGTCTTGCACATCATTAACACTTGGTTCACTCCCCTTTATTAAATCCTAGTTCATGAACTCTATTAAGCCCATGCATCTAATTTTATGGGTTCATTCCCATAATTAGTGTAGAGCCCCGGACCTTTTCACATTTAATGCATGACACTTTTATAGCCATTTTGCCTTTAAAGTAGTACAATTAATAAATAAGGAAGAAATTGAAAATTCCAAATGGTCAGAAATGTTCCTTT
Source organism: Tetracentron sinense (assembly GCA_015143295.1). Taxonomy (NCBI): domain Eukaryota; kingdom Viridiplantae; phylum Streptophyta; class Magnoliopsida; order Trochodendrales; family Trochodendraceae; genus Tetracentron; species Tetracentron sinense. The sequence goes on along the minus strand of CM026567.1, from coordinate 9,045,449 downwards.
TCGAAGTACGAACCCAACGCAAGTTGAATCGTCAAAATCCGACGAGCGAGTCAAAAGATATGGCCAAAACAGTCTGGACCTGCAGGCAACCGATCGCTCGGTCCATAGAGCGATCGATCGGTCCAAAACCATTCGATCGGTAGCTATCGACTGGTCAAGATTTTTGTATGGGGAAATTTTCCAGAGAGTTGATTTTTGGTCGAGAGCTCGGTCAACACACCGATCGCTCGGTAGGCCACCGATCGCTCGATCGGTCATAAACACCGATCGCTCGGTACTCGCGTTTTTGCAGAAATTTCAGTATGGGCATTAGGGTCTTTTGGTCGGTTCACTCTTACCTTAAGAGTTTAACCCGAGCCTTTAGGGCTTCATTTCGACACTTAGAGAGATTGGGAGATAAGAAGAGAGGAGAGGGCGATTCCTAAACCTAGGGTTTCCATTTTGGAGAGAAATCAAGGGGTTTGTGAACCCACACTCAACTCAAGCCCATTTTTCTTCAAGATCAAGGCACAAGCTCGTGAGGAGCATCTCCTCAAGCTAGGGCACCAACTCACGGTCGTTTTTGGAAGGGGATTTCTTCCTCACTTAATCAAGGTCGGTACTTCTTGCTACCCTCCTAGTTATAGCTCCTCTTTTCCTTTATTTCTCTTTGTTTCCTTCCTTTGTACATGTGCTATAAGTTTGGAAGTGTGAACGTGGTGAATGGAGATGGAATAGGCGATTGGATGCCGTGTGTATTGATGTGATGGATGAACGGGGAGGGCATTGTATCCATAATAAACACATATTTATGATGTGAGTAAACTCACCTAGAAAAGCATGATTTAGGTTTAAATGAATAATGAACACACCATGTTTGATGAAATGCCAAGGTGAATAAAGTGAGTTGTAAATTAGGAAATGCATGCCTAATAAATTATGGATATTGCTAGGGCCTATGATAGTGTGTTTTCTTGCTTTCCCTAAATGATGTGAATATTACATTGCTCAATCATTGATATTATATGTGTTGTGAATTACCCAAATGTCATAGTTAAATTTAAATGCAAGTATGTACACGATTCCCACGAGCACGGCATGCATGACATGATTTACCGAGGTTTTCAAGAACATGGTTAGAGGTGGGACATATCCTACGATATGTTTTACTTCGCTTTTCACAAGAAAACAAGAACCAACATTCCACGAGGGGTCTCCCCTCACTCACAAGTGCATATCATGAAGAAGGGCCTCCCTTCCCTCGCAAGTACATACATATCATGAAGAAGGGTCTCCCTTCCCTCTCAAGTGCATTGCATAAAGAAGGGTCTCCCTTCCCTCTCAAGGCACCTCTCAAGCGCATCTCACAAGGATATCTCACAAGTGTATCTCACAAGTTACATGATCACAAGCAAGCACGCATGACATGCATGACATGACACGTACGACACGATCGACAAGATCAAGCAAGACAAACACGACAAGCTTTCAAGTACGAAAAGATATTTCAAGCCAAGTCAAGTGCACGATGTTTTCAAGAGGTTTTATCGGCTTTCCACGAAATACAAGCATGATTATAAATTGCTTTACTTCCTTATATGATATGAATTGTTTCCGTCTAACATATATGAATTGCTCCTGATTTATGTATTTCCATTTTTATGTTATGACTATTGGTTAGTATTTGGTACCCGCTGAGTATTCCATGCTCAGCCGTACTTCTTATGTCGGCAGGTTCTGAGGGAGCTGCTGCTCCATTTGATGTTTGTGCTCCTGGTCCATGGGTGGAAGAGGAGTACGTCGAGGAGCCTTTGGAGGAACCTCCCGTAGAGGGTTATCAGTAGGTGGTGTTAGATTCTGAGTGGATTAGCTGTGGGTGAGCATGAGTGATTATATCCATGTATTTTGGTGGGCATGTCCGCACTTTCTTTGTTTTGATTTCTTTGTATTAAACTTGGACCATGTGTATATACTTAGAGGTTGTTAGACTTCCGCTGTGCTTTATGGTTATGTTTCCGCTATAATGTCCTCTATTGTATATGCTCTGTGGGTTTTGCATGTTGGTTGTCAAGCAATTCATGATTAGTCGTCCAAAGTTCACTCTAACTCCTAGGGTGGGTTTCGGGTCGCGACAATTAGAATCAACTTATTTTAGTTCATGAATCACTTTAGATTCATGACACATTTTACTAACCGAACCATAGTTCACTTTGAACTCATGGTTAATCTTATTATCTTTAATGCATAATACATGTATCTTATTAATTAGATTCTTTCCTTAGTTAACTTGAGACCTTTGATCTTCCTTTTGGTTTTTCACTAGGTTTATATATACACTATATTTATCATCCTTAGTGTATACTTAGGTGATATAGCTCATCTTGGACGTTTTCTACTTGAGGTGCTTGCCACATTTTTTACTCATGATTAATGATTCATTCTACTAACCACGGTTACTTATCATAGTTTATGCAACTTATCTCAGAATTTTCTTAACAAAAGTAAACCACATAATTCATGGCTCACCATGGTTGGGCGTGTACATCACCCCATCCTAAGAATGTCTCATTTTCATTAAATTCCAGAATTTAGATACCTTCTTTAAATCTCCAAACATGCATAACCATGAATATGGTTCATGTTATTAACCTTAGTTACACCAAGAGTTAACTTCTTGTTAACTTTTAAACTCAACCAAAGGTGGACGTGTACATTGTACATAGCTTAAGGGTTAGTGCCCTAACCACTAGGCTCATAGATTTACACCCATGGTTAACTTCACTTGACTTGGGTTCACACCCCTAGAGTCACTAAAGTGGGCGTGAGCTTTGGTTCATTTCCCTTATATTTCTTTGATCAAATCCACATGATCATCATCACACTTTCTTAACTCCACTAGTTAACTCATGATTAACCCATTGTAATTAATTGACTCCAACCCTAGTTAATTTTGAACGTCCCCTTTTTGGGATGTTGACATGTGGCACTTGCCATGTGTCCTCCTCTTAACTCATGATCAACTTTATCATTAAATAATTGGGCATCACCCTAGGATATCGCCACTTGTCATGATCCAATTCACTTTAGTGTTAAATACTTATTTTAACACTAAGCTTTATACCTTAAGCTTAATATCTACTACATTATCACCTAGTTAAGTAATATAATGTCTTATATACTTAGATAATACCATGAATTACTAATTATTCAGTCCTATACTGAATATATATAATATTTTTATTTCTAAAAATATTCGGGTCGTTACATTCTCCCATTCTTATAGGAATTTTGTCTTCAAAATTAAAATCATACCTGATTTTTCAAATAATTAAGGGTACTTCTCTTTGATCTCGGTCTCGCACTCCCAAGTCGCCTCTTTTTGACTGTGATATTGCCTCAAAACTTTTACTTATTAATTTGTCTTGTTCCACAATACATGCTCCGTATTATCAAGAATTTTAATGAGCCTTTCTTCATACCATTCCACCAATAATTTTCTTTAAATTATGGTACAACTTTGTACTCCCTAGATGTAAAGCATATCGAGACTTATGAGTTTCATCTAATAACTCGTTTTCAACTCCGTATCTCTTGACACATATATACGATTTCGAAAGTTTTAGTATCCCATCAGCCAAAACTTTGGAATCATTAGCTGGATTTTATCCTCAAGTGTCATTAATTCAGTATCTCGAGCCTGTGTTTCCTTAATTTTCCGTATTAATTCAAGCTGAACTTGAATAGTAACCAACACTGACTTTGATCTTCTTCCTCAACATTCAAATCCCAAATCTGAAATTCTTTAATCACTTTCCACATCTCCATTCTAATACTTGCCAATAATCCAATTGTTTTCTTCCTCAGTGCATCATTAACGATATTTTCTTTACCAATAGAAACTAAATTATACAGTAGTAGACTTTCAAGAACTTCATCTATCTTCATTATCGCATATTGAATTTGTTTGAGAAAATTAATACCTCCAACTTTTGTGCTTGGTGAATAGTACCAACTTTTCCCCTAAATAATTGATGTCTCTAAATTGCTAACAACTCAAGATCGTGAGTGGGGTAGTTGTTCTCGTGAATCTTCAACTTCCTAGATGCATAAGCAATCACTTTTCCACAACCCAATCATTTCAGAGACACATCACAATAGACTTCATGACTTCCGATTCTCGAGAGGATTGTTAAAATGAAGTTGAGGTCAATTGACTCTTCAATTCTTGAAAAGTCTTTTCCCTTAATGGTGACCACTCAAATTTGACATTTTTCTTTGTTAATTCAGTTAATAGGGTAGCTAACCTTGATACTCTATTAACAAATCTCCTATAATAACTGGCTAGGCCGAGAAAACTTCGAATCTCTGTGACATTAGTTGGCCTTTCTCACTCTGTTACTGCCTTAATCTTGGATGGATCCACTGAAATTCCATCATTGGATACTATGTGACCTAAGAAATATACATTTTCCATCCAAAATTTGCACTTCAAGAATTTAGTGAATAATTGATTTTGCTTCAAGGTCTGGAGTATAATCTTAAGGTGTTTTCAATATCGGGCTTGTTCTAGGAATAACGTCTATTGAAAAATCAATCTTCTGAACTGGAGCAAATCCTGGTAATTCCTCAAGAAATATATTTCAAAAAAATTCCTTGACTACTGGGATGTTATAGATCATAAACTCTTCTTCCATATCAATTCCTCGTATGACAAACTCAAAGATGCCTGGAACTCTAAAGGTTAATGTCCTAGACTTATAATCAACTTACTATATAGCGTTCTGGAATCCAATCCATCCCTAGTATGAGATTAAAATCTTTTATTTCTAACACTAGGAAATCAACAGTCAATTGCACACTATTGTTTTGTATAGGACACTGATTGTAGAAGCTTTTGGTGCATAAAATCTTTCCAGATGGTGTGGTAATTGTCATGGTGTGGTAATGTGTCAGGCTTAATTCTAATATTCTTAGCAAAATGGGATGACACAAAAGAATGTGTAGAGCTAGTGTCTATTAATGCTATAGTAGGAATTTGAAAAAGAAGTATCTTACTTTCAATAATGTCCTCACATTCTTTGGCTTCTTCCTAAGTAATAGCGAAGACACGACCTTTGCTTCCACCCGTCAATTGTTTCGGTAACTCTGGATAATTCGGCTTGATATGTCCCGACTTGCCACACTGATAACACGTTCTAGAAATCGCTCGACAATTTTCCGATTTATGACCCATCTTACCACAATGACCACAAGTTGGTACTGCCTTTTTTATATTCTTCTCTTGATTGTTTTCCTTAAACTTTCTTTTCTTGTTTCCATCTCCCAATGGTTTCTTATCCCAAGTCTCCCTGATTGGTTTCTTCCCTTTGTCCAAGCTAGGCTTTTGAAATTCCTCATGAACTCTTTCGATCTTCAAAGCCCGAACCAAAATATCTGTAAACGACGTAAATTAAACTACTAACTTCCCTCGGATTGCAGTCTTCAATCCTTCTTCAAACTTATCAATCCTCCATTGGTCATCTTCCACCAATCGAGGTGCAAACCTCGAAAGTTCATTAAATTTTTGTTCATACTCACTAACAGTCAAACTTCCTTGGGTGAGCAGAAGAAATTCGATTTCTTTTCTCTTCTTCATAGCAGATGAAAAATATTACTCATAAAATAATTCAGTAAATCTTACCCGTGGGATAGGCCTAAGGTTCTCAGGGATGGTTCTCTCAACTATTATCCACCAGTGTTCAGCCTCTCCTTCTAACATAAACACGGCTAACTCGTTCTTGTTTTCCTCAACACAAGCCATTGCCCTAAAAATCTTCTCAATACCTTGAATCCATTTTTCAGCTACTAAGTTATCAATAGAACCAGAAAATGTTGGCGGCCTCAATCTCTTGAATTGCTCTAACCGGTTTCCATTTCTTTGGTTCAAGGGTGGTACAAAATTAGCATTATTTAGCTTCTACTGTTGTTGTATCAGGTTTGCTAGGGCTGTTATGGCTTCAAAGGCTCCAGCTAAGGTGTCGTTGGGGGCTCTCCTAGGCGGCATGTTTTCCTATTTAAAACAATAGTATAATAACTTGAAAATACAAACAATCAAGCTAACAATTCAACCAAAAAATCATAATATATAATTTATGAACATTGCATTAGATAAGCTTCAAACTTATATCATTCATTTATAACCTATATATATAAGGCTCTAAATGGTTTTCATCTCCTGGAGGCTTACTTGTTACCTCATCTTCTGAGAAGTAATCATTTGAATCCACTTTTCAGTCACTAAATGATCAATAAATCCTAAAAATGATACATACTTTAATCTCTTCGATTTACATCATTTTGAAGTCATCAAAGTATTTTAGGATACTATCATTTTCAATCATATCCTAAGATATAACTATTTATATCCAACTCTAAACGATCAAATCAAAATTATCCACAAAAATTCCCTCAAATTCATCTTCACCATTATTAGGATTACGCATAATTTCTTCCTTGTAGTATGCATTTATCATAAAAATAACCATTAATATAATCAAATCATTTTACGATCTAGTTTGCATAATCATTTTGACTAGTCATTCTATGATCTAGCTTTCATAATCATCTCGACTAGTCATATCATCTAATCAGTGCACATTTACCCTACTCTATACTATGTATCTATGTATTTAACTAGGTTTTTCATTGTGGATATCTATGTATAAAACTAAGTTTTATACCTAGGGACATGTTATGATGGGAATTGCCTCGCTTTGATACCAACTGTCATGACCCGACTTAAACTTAATATTTCACTAATGAAATTTAAGTGTAATCCGACCATGAGATCCTCTTTTCTCATATATTGCGGAAATGTAAAATACCAAGATAATTTAAAATTTTTAAACCCTTCTTTTCTTTCCATTCGCAATAGCCATCATATCATGTCCATAATTAAAGTTAAGGTTTACATAACCAAATTAATTACATCAAAATGAACATATAATAGCATAATCAAAAGTGACTCCGTCCTTCCTCGAACGTCACTTTTAAGTTGTTCTTTCACTGTTCATCTGGCGACATAAAAGGTCAATGAGCTATGAAGCCCAATAAGAATATTCAATAACATTATGCTAGATAATAAAACAGAATAAGCATAATATAACATTTAATAATAATTTTTCATCAGAATATATTATTAACAATTTTTCAGTATTCCTTTCATCATTTCTTTTAAACATATTTTACTTTGATCCAATTTATCTTAATCGTGTCTTCCAAGATAATTGCCGATAGGTACACCTCTTTAGGCTCAATCCCTCATTGAGTTTTCAATGACCCATCCTAAGTTTTTGTTTGCAGAACGGCCTTCCTATTCCACACTATTATCTTGAGACCTTTTAAGATATACATTATTTTATCTTTTTATTCTTATCTTATCCTACCTCTTTAGATAATCGCCGATAGGTACACCTTTTTAGGCTCAATCCCTCATTGAGTTTTCATTGACCCATCCTGAGTTTTTGTTTACCGAACAGTCTTCCTATTCCACACAATTATCTTTAGGCCTTTTTTAAAAAAAACCTTATTTTATATTTTTGAAAAAATTAATTCGATGAACCTCAAATCAAGGGTTTGAGTTGAGAATCTACAAGTTCGAGGGGATGGTTAGGGCTTCCTATAAGTCTATCTACCCTTTTTTGATGTTTTAACAATTGAGTTATTAAGTTAAGGGATGATGTACTTTAAGTGCGGAATAAGGAAAACCAAGCAAACCACAAGAATATTTACGTGGAAACCCTTCCAGGAAAAATCACGGGACCGAGTCCAGGCATGAGAATCCACTAAGACAAAGTAAACAAGAACTTACAAGACTCGAACTTGACTCCTTCGGACTCGACACCATGATCCTTCAGGTCTTAGTCCTCCATGCCTCGAAAAGTCATCACGTACTTACAAGTCCCATGATCAACCGCAACCACTCATACTTCTCTTTGTGTCTCTAAAACAGTCCACGATCTTCCGATCGATCTCCGTCAATGACAGCTTCGGAATCCACTGACCAAATCACTCTACCACGATCCTTCTCGGATCGATTTCCTTCGCAAAGGCTGTATGATACTCCAGCCAAGGTGTTCTATCCAGAACAGGTTGATGGTTTGATAGAAATCATCACCTAGATGGACTCCTTCAAAAGACAAGTCCAAACAAGCAAAAGTGAAACTTTGGGCTTGCAAACTCTAGGTTAAAAGCATTAACAAAAGGGGAGGAGAAAAATATGTTCCATAGGTTTCATGACCTCTGGAGACACTTAAAAATACTCTCCACACACTCCCTAAGTTGTACTCCACGAAGTGGAAGGGTTCTATATATAAAGGGAATAAAAAACGGTGTTTAGAAGTTGCTAAAATAGGTTAAAAACCAAAGAAGGAACCAAAGAATCGTTTTAGCAAAACCCCCATATCAGGGTCGACCCATGGGGTACATTCAGTCGACCAAAAATAAAACTTTGGTTGACCAAAAGGTCCCTTAGGGTCGACCCTCAAAAAACCTACATTCTGTCCAAAATCCCCATACAGTTTTTTGGCTATTCAGGGTCGACCCAAAACGCCCAGGGTCGACCCTGAGGATAAAAATGATTTTAAAACATCGTTTTCAGCTCTTAGTCTCTTCATGAAAGTTGTAGCTATTTTCGACATGGTCGATTTGACATATTATAGATCAAAATCTGAGCTATGGTTTGTGAGAGATAATCAAAACAAGAAACCTTTGCACTGTTTATCTCATCACCTAGGGTTTAAAACTTCGTTTTTAGATCTCGGTCCCTTCATAAAAGTTGTAACTATTTTTGATACAGTCGATTTGACATATTATAGAGTAAAATATAAGCTACAGTTTAGGAGATATGCGCATAACAAGCAACCTTGGTTTTTTGAAAAAATTTCAACATTGTTTACTTGTTTTGCACTACTTATCTCATCACCTAGAGTCCGTATGATTAGACTAGGACACTTTTACCACCTTAGGCATCATGTTAGGATTATTCTAGGTTAAATCTCACCTATGGTCACATGGTATCTAGGTCACTTACCATCCTATAAAGGAAATGATCATCCGAGTGGATCAAGCGATTCTTCAACTTCAACTTCACTTGTCGTGGATGCTTGACGGCAATGACACAAGAACCACTCCTAGACACCTAGACTCACTTGTTTTGAAACCGGAATATGCTAATACAAAAACATGGACTTTACAATCTCCCCCATTGGCAATTCCGAGGAAAAACCAAACTGAAGTACATGATTTGACACAAACTCACCCAAACACATCCAAACGGTGAATTGGGACATTACATGACTCCAACCTTATTACATGACACCAATCGACAAATCATCTAAATTTTAGACACTTAAGCTCTTGCCACGAAAAATTAGTCTGCTGTAACCTTGCACCTGCACATGCTCAAAAATAAAATTCCCAGTGAAGCATGTGTGGAATATGAAAATAAGTAATCACAGGTGAAGCAAGGAATGTACTGAACGAGGGACATACTATCCTAACATTCTCCCCCTTTTTAGCACAATTGCCAAAGGAAGGCAGGAAGCCAATATTTCAAAAAATATACCAATTTAAGAAAAGTGAAATATTAAGGTAACCACAGTACAACCAATCAAAAACAGGCAATGAGGGACTAAAGAGTGGGGAACAAGATATAAATATAAAGCACAAACTCCCCCTCAACTACTCAGGCATAGAACTCCCCCTCAACAACTCAACTTGATCTTATCCCCCTAAGATCAAGAATACCACCAAAAATTGGACACTTATGCTAGAAAGTCCCATGGTAAACAATTAAGAGACCACATAATAATAATACAAAAAATATCACGTGTCACACAGACATGCATCAAAAGCATTCTAAGTACTAGTAATTTAAAATTACAAATCCAAGGAAGAACATGATTAGTTAGTCCGACTGAGGATACCCATCTAACTAATTCTCATGGAATGCTAAAGCATAGCCAATTCACTTAGACACATTTAGTGAACAGTTCAAAAGTGAAGCATTGTGTGTAGTGGTGGTCTGACTAGATACTAGATAAAGGTTTCTTTCCCTTTCCAAGGATATGACATTAACCACTAAAGGGACTCCCAAAGACATAAATCTTAGACGTCAAACCTAGTTAGATTCAGATATATTGATTTTTTATAATTTGGTGCTCCTTTTCCATTTTATTTGACTCAATATTCTTCTTTTGTTTTTGGTCAAATACTTCCAAACATTGTAAGATTTCTTTTTGATGATCTTTATCTGATCATATCTTTTCATGCATTGATGGCTTTCACACTATCCAGGTAGGTAGTCCTGGCTATTGGCAGCAGGGGCTTTCACTCTAGTGACCCAGATAGATACCTACTGTCCGCCTAGGTAGCCATTTCATACTGTTTGCATCCAATAGTGACTTTTACACTATCCTAGTAGGTAGCCCTTTTCATTGCAACAATTTTAGCTCATGGAGGATACACAAAATGGGGATGACTAACAAAATGGTCATTCTAGATTGGTGATCCAAGGTCACACTATTGGGATAAGCCATACACCTACAGATTGGAAAATAGACCTCTCAATAGAATCAGTCAGAGTGCATGTGAAATTTGTGAAGCATACACACATGAATAAGTTTCTAACTGCTCAAGATAAAACCGGTCTAATTTTCAGCCTAGCCAAGAGACTATGAAGGTGACATATCCTCAATCAGCAACAAACTCATGTTCAACCCAAGACTAGTATAGAAATACAGATCACACAAGGAATGCAGATCATGCAAGTCAAGCAAGGGCAACATGAAAAAAATCTTTTTGGATTTTATGGTTTTTCAATGTTTTTAGATTTTTTAAAATAAAGAAAATAGAAAAACATACCGAAGCAAATAAACACTAGTAAAAAGAAAGACTATTAGTATACACAAATAGCATAGCACTAGGACACGATAAGACACTAATAGCACACCCTAGGCTATGATAGGCACGGGCTAAGTGAAGCCCTTCTGGTCTTCCTTTCTCACCCAAACGGTTTTAGAAGTTTGATTGACCATTTGGTCTCTAACCGTTTCAGTTGAGGTAGGTATGACATTTTGCCTCTTCCTCCTATTCCTCCTTTTCCAGGATTGAGTCCTAGAATTATGGCGGATATTTTGGTTCTCCCTATTACCTCCACTATATCTAGCATGAGGAGTGTCATGACCATGCCACTGTCTAGAGTTGTGAGCCATCTTCATCACTTCTTCACACAAACTCCTAGACTTCTCTACTAGGACCTCAACTCTCATTTGAACATTCCCATTAATGTTGTGTTGGTTCCTTGAACCATGATTGGGCATTCTTTGAAGTTTAGGACATCGAGGCTTAATATGACCATTGACCCCATAGTTATGACATGTAGGAATGAATTTCTGAATAGAAGGGTCTTTCCCTTTAGCAGGAGGGTGCTTTTTAGCACCAGGCTCAGTATTCGAGGTGGATGGAGTTCCCTTCACATCTCCACACCTCTAATTTTGCTCAAGATCAGCCCACTTGATTTCAAGACTTGTCTTTTCAGCAAGACAAACATGTAAATCAGATTCAAGTAGCTGAGTCTTGGCAAGGAGGAAAGCCTTCTCTTCCTCAAGCTGTGACACAAGAGCTCTCAATCCTGAAGCCACCTGGTCTAAGGCTCCTTTTTCCATTTCAATAGATTTGATCTTTTTGGACATGGAAAACTGAACCTTTTTCAGCTTTAGCCATTCCTGAAATAGTTCATCATAGGCTGCCTCAAGGTCTCCCTCAGAATCTGAGTCATTCTGACTCTCATCATCCTCCTCACCATCACTACATTGTTGGTTGCTCACAGCATTTGTAGAAGATTTCTCAAACCCAGATAAGGATGCAGTGAAGGCCACATAATGTAGCACCCCGGATTTTTCTATACTTAATGAATACCGTTTTCGTAGCTACTTGGCCTTCCTCATAGTCTAATTAATAAATAAGAGAGAAATCAGAAATTCTGAAATGTCAAAAATGTTCCTTTTCGAAGTACGAACCCAACGCAAGTTGAATCGTCAAAATCGGACAAACGAGTCAAAAGATATGGCCAAAACAGTCTGGACCTGCAGGCAATCGTAGCTCGGAAGGCACTAAGGACATAGCTCGGAAGGCACTAAGGACGTAGCTAGGAAGGCACTAAGAAACGTGCTCTGATAAGGCATAGACAACGCATAGACAACGTAGCTCTAGCTCTGATAACGTATACGTTGTACATCCGTTGTGCAGCAGACAACGGGTACGTTGTACAGCAAACAACGTATACGTTGTACATCCGTTGTGCAACAGACAACGAGTACGTTGTATAGCAAACAACGTGTACGTTGTACAGCTCATGACGGGCACGTTGTACATAAGAGAACGGACAACGTGTTCAACACTATTCACAGCACAACGTACTCAACACTATGCACAACACAACGTGACAACGGGTTCGGCACCCTTCACAGCACAACGTGTTTGGCACTATTCACAGCACAACGTGTTCAACACTATTCACAGCACAACGTGTTCGGCACTATTCACAGCACAACGTGTTTGGCACTATTCACAACACAACGTGTTCAACACTATTCACAGCACAACGTGTTCGGCACTATTCACAGCACAACGTGTTCGGCACTATTCACAGCACAACGTGTTTGGCACTATTCACAGCTCAACGTGTTCGGCACTCGCGTTTTTGCAGAAATTTCAGTAAAGGTATTATGGTCTTTTGGTCGGTTCACTCTTACCTTAAAAGTTTAACCCGAGCCTTTAGGGCTCATTCTCAACACTTAGAGGATTTGGGGGATTAGAAGAGAGGAGAAAGGGTTTCCTAAGCTAGGGTTTTGCTTTCGGAGAAGAATCAAAGGGGTTTTGAGACCCTAGATCACTTCAAGTCCAGTTTTTCTCCAAGATCACGGCTCAAGCACTCGTGGAGAGCGTTCTCCAAGCTAGGGCAGCAACCCAAGCACGTTTCTAAAAGGGGTTTCTTCCCCAACTCAAGTCTCCTTCAAGCAAAGGTGTTCTTCTTTCAAGTTGGAGCTTCAATCAAGTTTCCCACCAAGGATCAAGCCTTGAGCAAGGTTAGTACACCCTACTAACTTACCCTAGCTATAAATCTAGGTTTTTCCTTATGAAATATGATTCCTGTTAGTATGTTTTATTCCTTGCAAAATGTGTCATCTACAATAAATATAAACAAGATAAAGAAAGGGTAGGGATGCTTGGATGGAGGTTAAATACGGCGATTGGATGCCGAATGTGTGATGTGTGATGTGTGGGTTGTGGATTGGAAAATGGAGGATGGGCATAGTACAAATAACAAACTTACCATTGTGTGATTGAATGGAAAATGTGCATTAAAAAGAAGGAGATAAACTACTAAGGAATAATGTATGAAAGTGTTTGACAAAATACCTAAACTATGAATAAATGATCTCAATGAAGAATATAGAAATGGGTTTTATGCATGCGTTCTTATAAATGATAAATTGATCAAATGTTATGCAAACTACTTATGTTACCGATGTTCATATCATGAATTGAATTGTAATGTCATATCTTGGTTATTCCCATTATCATGATTGTCACTATGGACACGTACACGAGCACGCATGATAGCATGAACCGAGGTTTCAAGAGCATGTTCATATAATAAACAGCAAGAAAATATTGCATGTCAAGGAGGTTGGTAGCCCAGGGAAGATTCGGGTGCTAACCTTTGGCTCACAAGAAAACCATGCATTTCATAACAAGGAGGTTGGTAGCCCAGGGACATTCGGGTACTAACCTCTGGCTCACAAGAAAATCATGCATTGCATATCAAGGAGGTTGGTAGCCCAGGGAGATTCGGGTACTAACCTCTAGCTCACAAGTGCATTTCATAACAAGGAGGTTGGTAGCCCAGGGACATTCGGGTACTAACCTCTGGCTCACAAGAAAACCATGCATTGCATATCAAGGAGGTTGGTAGCCCAGGGAGATTCGGGTACTAACCTCTGGCTCACAAGTGCATTGCATATCAAGGAGGTTGGCAGCCCAGGGAGATTCGGGTGCTAGCCTCTGGCTCACAAGTTATAAGATGGAGGTTTACAAGATGATGATCATGCATTCATGCATGCACGCATACATGATTTCTACGAGGCATACTGGGACATGACAGGGGTTTTCAAGCATGAGTTTTATCGGCGTTTTTGCATTCATGTACGCACGTCAGGATGCTTGTATTGTATCATGCCTTATTCTGTTTCTTTCGTGATGTTTCTATTACTGCTTGTATGATATTACTATTGTGTGTTTTATTATTGTTATGGTCTGTTAGTAGCTTGTACTCGCTGAGTATTCCATGCTCAGCCGTACTTTCATGTCGGCAGGTACTGAGGGAGCCCTCGACCCAGAGCCTTGGGTCGAGGAAGAGTATATAGAGGAGAGAGAGCCGGCTATTCCATTACAGTCTCAGGCGGACCGAGACCTCGATGCGTGGCCATACCTCGACTACTGTTGAGGGGAGAGTATGAGAGGGTCTTGTGTATTTTGATATTTTGATATTTTGATAGGTGGGCCTGTCCACCTTAGACTTAGACATGTCTTGTATTTATGTTAACTTGGAATACTATTTTGGATCATCAGAAGAAATGAAAATTTGTTTACGCTTCCGTATATATGTTAGCTTCCGCGCTCTGATTATCGTTGTTAGTACTGTATTTTATCTTGTGCATTACAGGATGGTTTGTTAGGTACGTAGTGTGACACCTAAAATATCCCTAAACTCCTAGGGGGTATTTCGGGGCGTTACAGAGTGGTATCAGAGCTCTAGGCATTAGAGTCCCTAGGGTCACTTACATGATTGAACAAGGTATTAGAATCACCTTAGAGAGTTGTATTCCAAGTATAGACTAACAAGTTAATCTTAGTCAAAATGGGTTGAACTTCAACCGTACATAGAGTCCTACGCTAGGAACACGGATTGTATGTTATGCTATTGTGTTATATACCAAGTGTACATTATTTGTGTTGTACTTATTAAATGTGCTTGATGAATATGTATTGAGTGAATTGCGAAATTTGTACTAAATGCGTATCCAAGTTAGACTCATGTTGTATTGTCGTTCTCAGGAGAAATCATGAGACAAAATATCCGGGGTCGCGGGTACAACACGAGGGGTAATGGAGGTGATGCTCCATCGGGTGATGATCAACCCGACTTTGCCCAAGCATTCGCATCTATAGCCGAGACTTTGGCTATGTTGGCGGCAAGGCAACCGGCCACTCCACCTAATGCGGCACTTATACCGGCTCCTCCTAACCGAGCCCAAGCCGGGATAGAAGCTTTTCGGAGGATGAGGCCTCCAACTTTTTGTGGAAGCATTGATCCACTTGTCGCCGAGGGTTAGATCTGGAAATTAGAAAAGATATTCTCTGTATTGGCACCTACGGAGGCGGAAAAGGTTACTTGGGCCGCCTTCATGCTTGAAGGTGAGGCCGATCATTGGTGGAAGTCTGCACTTCGGACCCGAGAGTTGACCCGACAAGGTCAAGACTGGACTTGGGAAGAATTCTTGGATGTTTTCAACAAGAAGTACTTTCCGGTCGGAATGAAAGAAAAGATGGAAGTCGAATTCATTACCTTGGAGCAAGGTAATATGTCAGTAGCGGCTTATGAAGCCAAATTTTCGGAGCTATCTCGATTTGCTCCACACATGATAGCGACCGAGGCTATGAAAGCCTGGAAATTTGAGTGAGGATTGAAGGCTTACCTCAAGGACCGAGTCTCGATGTTTAGACATGAGACATATTCCGAAGTTGTTGATAAGGCACTTTTGGCCGAGTCAAACTCCGTGGAGTTTTTCAAAAGAAGAGAAATAGAGAAAGGACAGTCGAGTAGTTCAGGGGAGAAGAGAGCAAGGACTAGCTTGTATCAGTCCGCAGGGCCGGCTCAGTCACAGAGGATGTATTCGGCACCACAGGCTCCTCTCTCTTTTGCTCCATCGACCTTTCGCCCGGCTACCTCATATGCTCCTCACCCCGCAGTTACTCAAGCTACGGGATATGCTCCTTCCTCCTATTTACATGATGTCTGCACTCTTTGTGGAAGGAGGCATCCAGCAGGAGAATGCCGGAGGGTTTCAGGAAGTTGCTTCCATTGTGGTGACCATGGTCACATGGTTAGAGATTGTCCCCGACGTCAATTTCCAGCTCAGTCTTCGGGGAGCAGGCCCCCGATTAGGCAGACATCTCAGCCTAGCTCTTCTCAGGCTTCGAGGGCCTCGCAGTCTACCCGGCCTCCTCGCCCAGCCACACAAGGCCGAGTCTTTGCCTTATCCGAGAGAGACGCACGTGCATCCGACGATGTCGTGCAAGGTACGCAAAAATTCTAGAGTCTAAGTTGTGTAAAATTTCTATGGTTTATTATGTGATTATTTATACTAAGGGTTACCTATGTATGATGCTTGTTGTTGTTTGAAATCTACTAATAGTAGCTACTTAATCGCACAGGCGCTTTATTAGTGAACGAGTGTCTCGCCTGAGTGTTGATCGACACATGATCCACTCACTCCTTTGTGTCGCCTAGTTTCGCAAAGAGATTTTTGACTGAGGCTACTCCGTTAAAGCAGGAGTTGACCATTGCAACTCCACTCGGCAAGTCAGTTGATACGGACAAGATATTCAGGGATAGTGTGGTTCAAGTGGGGGAGAATGAACTGTTAGCCGATCTCATCGTCCTAGATTTTCAAGACTTGGATTTTGATGTCATCTTAGGGATGGATTGGTTGTCAAACCATCACGGGCATGTTGCGTGTTTTGAAAAGATGGTGAATTTCAATCCGGAATGGGGTAAGCCTTTTCACTTCCGAGGATTAAGAGAGAGGGACATTGCTCGCCTCGCAGCCTTGAGTATAGCAAACCTAGAAGCACAAAACTCCTCGGCCATTCCGGTCGTGAGTGATTTCTTGGACGTGTTTCCGGAGGAACTTCCCGGGTTACCTCCGAATCGGGAGATTGAGTTCGCTATAGAGCTTACTCCGGGCACCGCTCCGATTTCAAGGGCACCATATAGAATGGCCCCTATAGAGCTGGAAGAATTGAAGAAACAGATTGAGGAGTTACAACAACTTGGTTTCATCCAACCAAGTGTCTCACCGTGGGGAGCTCCGGTTCTCTTTGTAAAGAAGAAAGACGGGTCGATGAGAATGTGTATAGACTACCGTCAGTTGAACAAGGTAACTATCAAGAATCGTTATCCCTTGCCAAGGATCGATGACTTGTTCGACCAACTGAAGGGAGCGAGATTTTTCTCCAAAATTGATCTTAGATCGGGGTATCATCAATTAAGGATCAAGGCGGAAGATGTTCCAAAGACGGCTTTCAGGACTCGGTATGGGCATTACGAGTTCCTTGTCATGCCTTTTGGGCTGACGAATGCACCGGCGGCATTCATGGATTTGATGAACCGGGTGTTCCGATCTTACTTGGATCGATGTGTGATTGTATTCATTGATGACATTTTGGTGTATTCCCAGACATGGGAAGATCACGCACGAGACCTCCGCCTTGCTCTGGAGATGTTGAGAGAGCATAGGCTATATGCCAAATTGAGTAAGTGCGAGTTCTGGTTAGAGAAGGTCGCATTTCTTGGACACGTGGTGTCGGCTGAGGGCATTTCTGTAGATCCAGCCAAGGTTGAGGCAGTCATGAGTTGGGAGAGGCCCAAGAGCGTCACGGAGATACGTAGTTTCCTCGGATTGGCAGGCTACTACCGGAGATTTGTGGAGGGATTCTCCAGTTTGGCTGCACCTCTCACCTACTTGACAAGGAAAAATGCAAAGTTCAGTTGGAGTGACCGATGTGAAGTAAGTTTCCAAGAGTTGAAGAAACGTCTCACCACAGCCCCTGTCCTTACTGTGCCATCTGGACCTTTTGGGTATGAGGTGTATAGTGATGCCTCGCACGTCGGACTCGGGTGTGTCCTAATGCAACACAAGAAAGTCATTGCCCATGCATCAAGGCAGTTGAAAGAGCATGAAAAGAACTACCCCACTCACGACTTGCAGCTTGCGATGGTCGTGTTTGTACTCAAAATTTGGTGACATTATCTGTACGGGGTGGAGTTCTATGTGTACACGGACCACAAGAGCCTCAAGTATCTCTTTTCCCAAAAAGAGCTAAACTTACGACAACGGCTTTGGATTGAGTTCTTAAAGGACTACGAGTGCACTATCCAATATCACCCGGGAAAAGCAAATGTGGTGGCAGACGCTCTGAGTAGGAAACCATCGGGGTTGTTGGCTCACATGTTGGTGCGGGAATGGAGACTGTTAGACGATTTGGAAAATCTAGACATCAGTGTGAACGATTTTGTCCGCAGTCTGGTTTTGGCAAATGTTACAGTTCGGCCGTACCTTATAGACTTGATCCAGGAGTATCAAGCCACAGACACTGACTTGTTGGCTTTCCGGGATAAGGAAGTGGCCAAGGGTAGTACGGACTTCTCTCTCACTAGCCGAGGTGCTATTACATTCAAGGGAAGGCTTTGTGTCCCAGCCAATGCAGACCTTCGGAGAGAGATTATGGACGAAGCTCACCGGTCTAAGTATACAGTGCATCCCGGGGGGACAAAGATGTATCGGAACCTCAAGAGTCACTTTTGGTGGCGAAACATGAAGAGGGAGGTTGCGGAGTATGTGGCACGGTGTTTGGTGTGCCAACAGGTGAAAGCAGAGCATTTGAGACCGACGGGTCTTTTGCAGTCTCTCCCTATTCCTGAGTGGAAATGGGAACATATCTCTATGGACTTCATCGTGGGGTTGCCGAAGACGGTTAGGAAGACCGATGCTATATGGGTAGTTGTTGATAGACTCACGAAGTCCGCTCATTTCTTACCGTACCGGACTACATTCAACTCCAATCAGTTAGCGGAGCTATACATCAAGGAAATAGTCCAATTACACGGGGTGCCAGTGAGTATTGTGTCGGATAGAGACCCAAGATTCACATCCAGGTTTTGGAAAAGTTTTCAAGGTGAAATGGGCTCCCGGTTAGACTTTAGCACAGCTTTCCACCCACAGACCGACGGGCAAACCGAGAGGGTGAATCAGGTTATTGAAGACATGCTCCGAGCATGTATGCTAGACTTCAAGGGAAGTTGGGAAGATCACCTACCTTTGGTGGAATTCGCTTACAACAATAGTTATCAAGAAAGCATACAAATGGCGCCTTTCGAGGCTTTGTACGGAAGGAGTTGTAGATCCCCGTTGTATTGGGATGAAGTGGGAGAAAGAAAGATTTTGGGCCCCGAGTTAATTGAACAAACCGCACAAGATAGACAGAAAAGCTATGCCGACAACCGAAGGAGGGATCTTGAATTCCGAGCCGGTGATTTTGTGTTTGTAAGGATTTCACCGACCAAAGGTGTTATGCGATTCGGGAAGAGAGGCAAGCTTAGCCCGAGATATGTGGGTCCGTTCGAGATCATTGCTCGAGTTGGTGAGGTAGCTTACCGGGTTGCTTTACCCGCTCAAATGGCGGCGGTCCACAACGTGTTTCACATCTCTATGCTTCGAAAGTATGTCCCGGATCCTTCTCATGTCATCGAGTTGGATCCGATAGAGATTCGAGAGGACCTCACCCTAGTTGAACAACCGGTACAGATCTTGGATAGGAGAGATCAAGTCTTGCGTAACAAGACCCTTCCCTTGGTCTTAGTGAGATGGCAACACCATTCAAGGGAGGAAGCTACATGGGAACGAGAAGCCGAAGTGCGGGAAAAGTATCCCCAGTTATTTGTTTAAGGCCTTGGCACTCCCTTGTAATTTTATGGTCTTGTGCATGTATGTATCGTCCAAATTTCGGGGATGAAATTTTTGTAAGGGGGGGAGAATGTAGCACCCCGGATTTTTCTATACTTAATGAATACCGTTTTCGTAGCTACTTGGACTTCCTCATAGTCTAATTAATAAATAAGAGAGAAATCGGAAATTCCGAAAGTTAGAAATGTTCCTTTTTGAAGTACGAACCCAACGCAAGTTGAATCGTCAAAATCAGACGAACGAGTCAAAAGATATGGCCAAAACAGTCTGGACCTGCAGGCAATCGTAGCTCGGAAGGCACTAAGGACGTAGCTCAGAAGGCACTAAGGACATAGCTCGGAAGGCACTAGGGACGTAGCTCGGAAGGCACTAAGGAACGTGCTCTGATAAGGCACAGACAACGCATAGACAACGTAGCTCTAGCTCTGATAACGTATACGTTGTACATCCGTTGTGCAGCAGACAATGGGTACGTTGTACAGCAAACAACGTATACGTTGTACATCCGTTGTGCAACAGACAACGGGTACGTTGTACAGCAAACAACATGTACGTTGTACAGCTCATCACGGGCACGTTGTACATAAGACAGCGGACAACGTGTTCAACACTATTCACTGCACAACGTAATCAGCACTATGCACAACACAACGTGACAACGGGTTCGGCACCCTTCACAGCACAACGTGTTTGGCACTATTCACAGCACAACGTGTTCAACACTATTCACAGCACAACGTGTTTGGCACTATTCACAGCACAACGTGTTCGGCACTATTCACAGCACAACGTGTTCGGCACTATTCATAGCACAACGTGTTTGGCACTATTCACAGCTCAACGTGTTCGGCACTCGCGTTTTTGCAGAAATTTCAGTAAGGGTATTATGGTCTTTTGGTCGGTTCACTCTTACCTTAAGAGTTTAACCCGAGCCTTTAGGGCTTATTCTCAACACTTAGAGGATTTGGGGGATTAGAAGAGAGGAGAAAGGGTTTCCTAAGCTAGGGCTTTGCTTTTGGAGAAGAATCAAAGGGGTTTTGAGACCCTAGATCACTTCATGTCCGGTTTTTCTCCAAGATCACGGCTCAAGTACTCGTGGAGAGCGTTCTCCAAGCTAGGGCAGCAACCCAAGCACGTTTCTTCCCCAACTCAAGTCTCCTTCAAGCAAAGGTGTTCTTCTTTCAAGTTGGAGCTTCAATCCAGTTTCCCACCAAGGATCAAGCCTTGAGCAAGGTTAGTACACCCTACTAACTTACCCTAGCAATAAATCTAGGTTTTTCCTTATGAAATATGATTCCTGTTAGTATGTTTTATTCCTTGCAAAATGTGTCATCTACAATAAATATAAACAAGATAAAGAAAGGGTAGGGATGCTTGGATGGAGGTTAAATACGGCGATTGGATGCCGAATATGTGATGTGTGATGTGTGGGTTGTGGAATGGAAAATGGAGGATGGGCATAGTACAAATAACAAACTTACCATTGTGTGATTCAATGGAAAATAAGCATTAAAAAGAAGGAGATAAACTACTAAGGAATAATGTATGAAAGTGTTTGACAAAATACCTAAACTATGAATAAATGATCTCAATGAAGAATATAGAAATGGGTTTTATGCATGCGTTCTTATAAATGATAAATTGATCAAATGTTATGCAAACTACTTATGTTACCGATGTTCATATCATGAATTGAATTGTAATGTCATATCTTGGTTATTCCCATTATCATGATTGTCACTATGGACACGTACACGAGCACGCATGATAGCATGAACCGAGGTTTCAAGAGCATGTTCATATAATAAACAGCAAGAAAATATTGCATGTCAAGGAGGTTGGTAGCCCAGGGAAGATTCGGGTGCTAACCTTTGGCTCACAAGAAAACCATGCATTTCATAACAAGGAGGTTGGTAGCCCAGGGACATTCGGGTACTAACCTCTGGCTCACAAGAAAACCATGCATTGCATATCAAGGAGGTTGGTAGCCCAGGGAGATTCGGGTACTAACCTCTGGCTCACCAGTGCATTTCATAACAAGGAGGTTGGTAGCCCAGGGTCATTCGGGTACTAACCTCTGGCTCACAAGTGCATTGCATATCAAGGAGGTTGGTAGCCCAGGGAGATTCGGGTACTAACCTCTGGCTCACAAGTGCATTGCATATCAAGGAGGTTGGCAGCCCAGGGAGATTCGGGTGCTAGCCTCTGGCTCACAAGTTACAAGATGGAGGTTTACAAGATGATGATCATGCATTCATGCATGCACGCATACATGATTTCTACGAGGCATACCGGGACATAACAGGGGTTTTCAAGCATGAATTTTATCGGCGTTTTCGCATTCATGTACGCACGTCAGGATGCTTGTATTGTATCATGCCTTATTCTGTTTCTTTCGTGATGTTTCTATTACTGCTTGTATGATATTACTATTGTGTGTTTTATTATTGTTATGGTCTGCTAGTAGCTTGTACTCGCTGAGTATTCCATGCTCAGTCGTACTTTCATGTCGGCAGGTACTGAGGGAGCCCTCGACCCGGAGCCTTGGGTCGAGGAAGAGTATATAGAGGAGAGAGAGCCGGCTATTCCATTACAGTCTCAGGCGGACCGTGACCTCGATACGTGGCCATACCTCGACTACTGTTGAGGGGAGAGTATGAGAGGGTCTTGTGTATTTTGATATTTTGATAGGTGGGCCTGTCCACCTTAGACTTAGACATGTCTTGTATTTATGTTAACTTGGAATACTATTTTGGATCATCAGAAGAAATGAAAATTTGTTTACGCTTCCGTATATATGTTAGCTTCCGCGCTCTGATTATCGTTGTTAGTACTGTATTTTATCTTGTGCATTACAGGATGGTTTGTTAGGTACGTAGTGTGACACCTAAAATATCCCCAAACTCCTAGGGGGTATTTCGGGGCGTTACACAGAACCCCTAGTCTCCTCATAAGAAGAACTATCTAATTCCTCAGATTTAGATTTACTAACATCCCTTGCCTTGCCCTTAAATCTTTTCTTATTAGAACACTCAGCGGCAATATGACTGTAGCCTTGGCATTCACAGCATTAAACACCTTGGGATTTCTTGTCCACACTTTTAAAATGTTTCTTGTTTTCAAAGTGCTTGGACTTGGGCTTTTCAAGGAATTTTTGTCCTTTTGGATTAAATCTCTTATTAAGTTTCAAAAATTTTCTAAATTTCTTTGTAAATAAAGCCAATTCTTTTTCTTCATCCTTAGAGTCACTACCTGAACCATCTATGAAATCCTTAACAGATTTCAAGGCAATAGATTTTGGTTTCTTAGATGCGTTCAGATTTAACTCATAGGTTTGGATTGAACCAACCAACTCATCAAGTTTGAGAGCATCAACATTTTTGCTCTCGTCGATGGCGGTAACCTTCGATCGAAATCTCTCAGGTAGAGATCTCAAAATTTTCCTAACAATTTTGGACTCTGGAATTCTTTCCCCTAGATTGAAACTAGAATTGATAATGTCACTCAGATTAGCATAAAAACTATCAAAAGTTTCATTCTATTCCATCATCAACCTTTCAAACTTAGAGGTCAGTAATTGAAGTTTGGAGATCTTGACAGTTGTAGTCCCTTCATGGGTGATTTGAAGAATGCTCATGCCTCCTTCGAAGTGTCACATGAAGAAATACGTCGAAATTCTTCGAGTGTGACAGCAGCGAAGATTGCATTTAGACCCTTACTATTCTGTCTACAACTCTCAAGTTCTGCATTGGTCCATTCAGAAGAAGGTTTAGGGATGGTCTGGTCATTTATGGTCTTTGTTGGATGGGTCCAACCTTGTTCAATCGAAAATCATATTCTCTCATCTAATGATTATAGAAACGCTCTCATTCGAGCTTTCCAATAGGCATAATTATTCCCATCAAATAATGAGGGACAAGAGATGGATCCTCCCTCTCTTTGGAGATTCATATTCACCGAAAAATATGAGACAAGATCACACTAAAAGGTTAGTGAACTCGCTCTGATACCAATTGAAAAAATTAATTCGATGAACCTCAAATCAAGGGTTTGAGTTGAGAATCTATAAGTTCGAGGGGATGGTTAGGGCATCCTATAAGTCTATCTACCATTTTTTGATGTTTTAACAATTGAGTTAATAAGTTAAAGGATGATGTACTTTAAGTGCGGAATAAGGAAAGTCAAGCAAACCACAATACAAGAATTTTTACGTGGAAACCCTTCCGAGAAAAACCACGGGACCTAATCCAGCCATGAGAATCCACTAAGACAAAGTAAACAAGAACTTACAAGACTCGAACTTGATTCATTTGGACTCGACACCACGATCCTTCAGTTCTTAGTCCTCCATGCCTTGAAAAGTCATCACGTACTTACAAGTCCCGTGATCAACCGCAGTTGCGCGTACTTCTCTTTGTGTCTCTAAAACAGTCCACGATCTTCCGATCGATCTCAGTCATTGACGGCTTCGGAATCCATCGATCAAATCACTCTACCACGATCCTTCTCGGATTGATCTCCTTCGCAAAGGCTCGGGGATACTCTGGCCAAGGTGTTTTATTCAGAATGGGTTGATAGAAATCATCACCAAGATGGACTCGTTCAAAGGACAAGTCCAAACAAGCAA
This sequence comes from Tetracentron sinense, assembly GCA_015143295.1. Taxonomy (NCBI): domain Eukaryota; kingdom Viridiplantae; phylum Streptophyta; class Magnoliopsida; order Trochodendrales; family Trochodendraceae; genus Tetracentron; species Tetracentron sinense. The sequence continues at coordinate 9,020,993 of CM026567.1, read as the reverse complement.
AAGTAGAACTTTGGGCTTGCAAACTCTAGGTTAAAAGCATTAACAAAAAGGGAGGAGAAAAATATGTTCCATAGGTTTCATGACCTCTAGAGACACTTAAAAATACTCTCCACACACTCCCTAAGTTTTACTCGAAGAAGTGGAAGGGTTCTATATATAAAGGGAATCAAAAACGGTGTTTAGATGTTGCTAAAATAGGTTAAAAACCAAAGAAGGAACCAAAGAATCGTTTTAGCAAAACCCCCATATCAGGGTCGACCCATGGGGCACATTCGGTCGACTAAAAATACAACTTTGGTTGACCAAAAGGTCCCGTAGAGTCGACCCTCAAAAAACCTACATTCTGTCCAAAATCCCCATACAGTTTTTTGGCTATTCAAGGTCGACCCAAAATGCCCAGGGTTGACCCTGAGGGTAAAAAAGATTTTAAAACATCATTTTCGGCTCTTAGTCTCTTCATTAAAGTTGTAGTTATTTCGACATGGTCGATTAGACATATTATAGAGTAAAATTTGAGCTACGGTTTGTGAGATATGCTCAAAACAAGCAACCTTAGTTTTTTGAAAAAATTTTAGATTTTAAAACAAGTTTTGCACTGTTTATCTCATCATCTAGGGTTTAAAACTTCATTTTCAGATCTCGGTTCCTTCATGAAAGTTGTTTCTATTTTCGATACAGTCGATTTGACATATTATAGAGTAAAATATAAGCTACGGTTTGAGAGATATGTGCAAAACAAGCAACCTTGGTTTCTTGGAAAAATTTCAGCATTGTTAACTTGTTTTGCACTACTTATCTCATCACCTAGAGTCCGTATGATTAGACTAGGACACTTTTACCACCTAAGGCATCATATTAGGAATATTCTAGGTCAAATCCTACCTATGGTCACATGGTATCTAGGTCACTTACCATCCTATAAAGAAAATGATCATTCGAGTGGATCAAGCGATTCTTCAACGCGCTACAACTTCACTTATCGTGGATGCTTGACGGCAATGACACATGAACCACTCCTAGACACCTAGACTTACTTGTTTTTCACCGGAATATGCCAATACAAAAACATGGACTTTACACTTTTCATTATTATCTTATTTCTACCTCTCTAGATAATCACCGATAGGTACACCCCTTTAGGCTCAATCCCTCATTGAGTTTTCATTGACTCATCCTGAGTTTTTGTTTGCCGAACGGCCTACCTATTTCGCACTATTATCTTGAGGCCTTTTTATGATATTCTTTTATCTTTACTTTATCTTTTCATTCTTATCTTATTCCTACCTCTTTAGATAATCGCCGATAGGTACACCTCTTTAGGCTCAATCCCTCATTGAGTTTTCATTGACCCATCCTTAGTTTTTGTTTGCCGAACAGTCTTCCTATTCCGCAGTATTATCTTGAGGCCTTTTTTTAAATAAACCTTATTTTTTCTTTTCATTATTATCTGATTTCTACCTCTCTAGATAATCACCGATAGGTACACCTCTTTAGGCTCAATCCCTCATTGACTTTTCATTGACTCATCCTGAGTTTTTGTTTGCCGAACGGCCTTCCTATTCCACACTACTACCTTGAGGCCTTTTAAAGATATTCTTTTATCTTTACTTTACCTTTTCATTCTTATCTTATTCCTACCTCTCTAGATAATCGCCGATAGGTACACCTCTTTAGGCTCGATCCCTCATTGAGTTTTCATTGACACATCCTGAGTTGTTCTTTGCCGAACGGTCTTCCTATTCCACACTATTATCTTGAGGCATTTAAGAAAAGGGTATTTATCTTTTCCTTGCCTTTTCATTAAGACATTATAAGAAAATATTTTCATATACATCGTAACATTATGATTTCCATTCTAATTATCTTTATTATAGCTATCTCATGACTATAATTTCATAATTTAGAATCATCATTTTCCATACTTTAGTTACATCCATTTCCTTATCATAGAATGTAATTTATGTATAAAATGTAACATACTATTATAGTATCATCATTCTATCTCATTAACATGTTATATAACATCTTACTATTTTTCCAGCAATTCCATATAGTATTATTATACTATTTTTCTTTAGAATTGCAATATAATATCATCATATCATTCAGCATTTTACCGTAGTATTATTATACTAATTTCCAGTATTCCTTATACTATTTCTAGAAATTTAACGTAGTAACACCATACTATTTTCCAGAATTTTAACATAGTAACACCATACTATTATCCATAAATATAGTAGGATATTCCTCATTTAATCATAACATTCATTCTAAAATACTATTTAGAATAATTTTATCGAATATTACTTATTGTTTTTACTAACCTTCATTCTAAAACATGATCTAGAATAATATCACCAAATATCACTTACGCTTTTTACCGAAACCGAAGTAGGGCTTGGCACGATCCCTTTCTTCTTTCCTTTCTTTCTTACTTCTTTTTCTCTTTCCTTTCTTTCTTTCTTCCTTTTCTCCCTTGCTCTCTCACTATTCCCTCATGGTTTGGACGTTCACTTGGAGTGAGGCACAAGGGTTGGGTGTGTGGGGTATCTAGTCTCTCTAGAGTTTGGCACAAATGGAGTGAGACACAAGGAGGCGTGGGGTCTTCTTTATATAGGCAAGGGTCTTGCACATCATTAACACTTGGTTCACTCCCCTTTATTAAATCCTAGTTCATGAACTCTATTAAGCCCATGCATCTAATTTTATGGGTTCATTCCCATAATTAGAATCAACTTATTTTAGTTCATGAATCACTTTAGATTCATGACACATTTTACTAACCTAACCATAGTTCACTTTGAACTCATGGTTAATCTTATTATCTTTAATGCATAATACATGTATCTTATTAATTAGATTCTTTCCTTAGTTAACTTGAAGGTTATATCCTTAACCTAGATTCATGAACTAACCAACTAAGGTAAGTCACTAACCTAAGGTCAGCCTAGTTGGGCATGTACACTTTCTTTTCAAAGTATTTGTCTTAACTAGCTAATGTGAACACAATCAAATAGCCAAGGGGGTTTGGACGTGAGGTAAGGTTCATGCACATAGATGAGACCTTTGATCTTCCTTTTGGTTTTTCACTAGGTTTATATATACACTATATTTATCATCCTTAGTGTATACTTAGGTGATACAGCCCATCTTCGACGTTTTCTACTTGAGGTGCTTGCCACATTTTTTACTCATGATTAATGATTCATGCTACTAACCAAGGTTACTTATCATAGTTTATGTAACGTATCTCAGAATTTTCTTAACAAAAGTAAACCACATAATTCATGGCTCACCATGGTTGGGCGTGTACATCACCCCATCCTAAGAATGTCTCATTTTCATTAAATTCCAGAATTTAGATACCTTCTTTAAATCTCCAAACATGCATAACCATGAATATGGTTCATGTTATTAACCTTAGTTACACCAAGAGTTAACTTCTTGTTAACTTTTAAACTCAACCAAAGGTGGACGTGTACATTGTACATAACTTAAGGGTTAATGTCCTAACCACTAGGCTCATAGATTTATACCCATGGTTAACTTCACTTGACTTGGGTTCACACCCCTAGAGTCACTAAAGTGGGCGTGAGCTTTGGTTCATTTCCCTTATATTTCCTTGATCAAATCCACATGATCATCATCACACTTTCTTAACTCCCCTAGTTAACTCATGATTAACCCATCGTAATTAATTTACTCCAACCCTAGTTAATTTTGAACGTCCCCTTTTTGTGGTGTTGACATGTGGCACTTGCCATGTGTCCTCCTCTTAACTCCTGATCAACTTTATCATTAAATAATTGGGCATCACCCTAGGATATCGCCACTTGTCATGATCCAATTCACTTTAGTGTTAAATACTTATTTTAACACTAAGCTTTATACCTTAAGCTTAATATATACTACATTATCACCTAATTAAGTAATATAATGTCTTATATACTTAGATAATATCATGAATTACTAATTATTCAGTCATATACTAAATATATATAATATTTTTATTTCTAAAGATATTCGGGTCGTTACATACTCGATCTCATCAACTGATAAAGAAGCCATCTTTTTAAACAAAGTTACACAATGTCTAAAAGGAATGAGAGCTGTCTTACAATCACTCATACTGTACCTTGACAAAATCTTGTCAATGTAAGAAGTTTGGCTCAATCCCAGCATTCGGCATTTTCTGTCTCTGAGAATATTGGATGCCTCTCCCAAATCTTTCATTGAGAAATGCTGAGAAAGCCAAATCTTGACTGATGACAGCATCCCTACATCATTCCCAATTTGTAGGATATCATCCACATATAGAATATGGTATACGACCGCTCTCCCATTGTCGTTCTTGTATGTACAAGATTCCTCTAAATTCTTTTGGAATCCAAATTCTTTTATCGAAAGATCAAATCTTTGGTTCTAGCTTCTAGAAGTTTGTTCAAACCATATATCGACTTGTTAAGCTTGTATACCATGTCTCCTGGTTAGGAGCAATGAAGCCCTCAGGTTGCTTCATATAGATGTCTTCATCTAATATTCCGTTAAGGAAAGTAGTTTTGACATCCATTTGCCATATCTCATAGTTATGGTGTGCAGCTAGCTAGCAATATCCTGATGGATTTGAGCATAGCTACAGGTGAAAAGGTTTCCTCATAATCAACTCTTTCAATTTGAGTGTAACCTTTTGCAACAAGTCTTGCTTTATAGGTCTCAACGTTATCATCAACACCCTTCTTCCTTTTGTAAATCTATTTACATCCAATTGGCCTTATACCATCTGGTGGATCTACTAAAGTCCAGACGTCGTTGTCATACATGGGTAAGTATTAGGATCTGTATCCTCATCAGGGGTAACTAGATAAACCTCATTATTATAATACTGAAGTCTATATGGTGGTCTTGAAACTCTTTTACACCTTCTTAGTGGGATAGAATTAGAAGAATCAATAGTGGAAGGATTAGGTTCATTTTGGATACTGGCTATGTTGTCTTTCATCTCATGAAATTCAACCTTCTTAAGAAGATCAATTTCTTCCTCCAAGAAGGTGGCATGATTCCTAACAACTATTGTTTGGTCTGCCTTAGTTTCCTTTGGATACCCTATAAAGATCCATTTTTCTGTTCTAGATTCCAACTTAGTGGGTTCGAGTTTGCGAACATGCGCAGGACAACCCCATACGCTTAGATGTTGTAAACTAGGTTTTTGCCCAGTTCTCCATGCATACGGTGTAACCGGTATAGATTTAGAAGGAACCCGGTTCATAATGTAAATGGCAGTTTGTAAAGCATACCCCCAAAGATAGGAAGGTGCATCGGCATGGCTAATTATTGATCGAACCATATCTAATAAGGTCTGGTTTCTTCTTTCAAAAACACCATTTTGTTAAGGTGAGGCAGGACTTGACAATTGAGAGATAATACGATTATCCCTTAAGTAATCTATAAAATCGTTGGTGAGGTATTCATCACCTTGATCTGATCGAAGTTTCTTCATGGATTTGTCTGTTTGATTCTCAACTTCCAATCTGAATTCTTTGAACTTTTTAAAAGTGTCAGACTTATGTTGCATCGAATAAACATATCCATATTTAGAATAGTCATCGATAAATGTGACAAAATACCAGTATTGCCCTCGTGCAATAATGTTAAATGGACCACATACATCACTATGTATGAGTCTCAACTTTTCTTCAGCTCTTCCTACCTTTTTAGGGTAAGGCTTCTTGGTCATCTTCCCTTCAAGACATGACTCATAAGTAGGGAGTGGTTCTACCTTGAGAAATTCAAGGGGACCATCTTTTTCCAACCTCTTGATCCTATCAAGATTAATGCGAGCAAGTCTCTTATGCCAAAGATAAGTTGACTTTGTGCAATGTCTCTTCATTCCAGACATTCTAGATAATGTGGCACATAAAAATCTAGATACTGGAATCAAATTCCTATGTGCACTAGGCACATAAAAACTGTCTTCTAAAACTAATGTCTTTCTATAAGGTAAATAAAGAGTAAATACGCCTATTGACTTGACTGCGACATTTGTACCCGAGCTAACTTTAAGCTTCTGCTCCTGTTTGGTCGGTTTTTTATTTCCTTGAACCCCTGAAAACAATTGAAAACATGTACAGTGGATCTAGAATCCATGCACCATGAGTTAGGAGGACCATTCAGAAAGTTTGACTCAACAGTAATAAGTACTTCAAAGCATTTCATACCTTGAGTACTGGTACCACCCTTCTTAAGAGTTGCAAGGTAAGTCCTACAGTTCCTCTTCCAATGGCCTATTTTACCATAGTGGAAACACTTGCCCTTACCTTTGTCATCCTTGCCAACATCTCCCGAAGAACCTTTGGCAACTTTTGCTTTACTCCTGTTGTCTTTAAACCTACCTTTGCCCTTCTTTCTCTTCCCTTTCTTTTCAGACAGTATCAGAGGTATAGGTCTTCCAACAAACATAATTTCATCATCAATATCCTTTCTGATCTCATCTTCCACAGCCAATAGTGAGTCTAATAACCCACTAAGAGTCATCTCATACTTATTTATATTGTAATTCACTACAAACAAGTTGAATGACCGAGGGAGTGACTGCAGAATTGTATTGATTTTGGTGATATGATCCATCTCTCCACCATACATCTCCAGCTCTTTAATATAACTCATCATCTTCATGACGTGTTCTATGACTAGAGTTCTGTCGTGACCCAAAATCCCACCTAGCAGTTATGAGACTTTGGCATCATGAACTCACACACAAACCATCCTATGAGAGAGCATCCAAGGCATTCTAAATAGTGAACCTGAAAATTTCTTCTATATAGAACAATATCTCATGTACAGGAATCAACTAAGACTGAATACAAACTAAAACTTGTACATAAATAGAAACGAACTCTATACACAAAATCCATCACTTGAGTTACCAACTCAAGTCCAATGCAAAACCCCTAAAATGAAACCCCAAATACATGTCACTCTCCCTCACCCATAAGGCCACATGTCCAAGCCCCTAACATCGGTATGATGATCCTAAGCAAACTCCTGCCCGACTCTCAGTTTCGGAGCATGATCGTCGAACCTGTAACCTATCGACATAACAGTTCGACAGAGCATTGAATACTCAGCGTATACAAACTACTAACTAACAATGTTATAAAATATTCACATATCACATAGTGTACAGTTCATATAATATGCAAAATCAGAGTGCGGAAACCAAAATGAATTAACAAGTGTATACATTGAATCATAACGTATTTCTATATCTTATGAGTTCCTTATGATTCTTATGAGTTCTGTGAGTTCCTTATTAGTCTTATTCGTCTTATGAGCTTTTGTGTAAAAACATAAATCTTAGGTGGTCTTACAAGAATCAATAGCTTATGAGTTCGTATGAGTCCTTATGAGTCGTGTGAGCCACATATGATGCCTTGAGAGATATATATGATGCCTTGTGAGATATACATGATGCCTTGAGAGATATGTATGATGCCTTATGAGATATACATGTCTTACGAGAATCAATAGCTTATGAGTTCGTATGAGTCCTTATGAGTCATGTGAGCCACATATGATGCCTTGAGAGATATGTATGATGTCTTGTGAGATATTTATGATGCTTTGAGAGATCCTTATGAGCATAGAGAACGTATGAGACTTATGAGTACTTATGAGCATTGCTTATGAGCTATACTTATGAGCCTTCGAATACCCGTACTTATGAGAAATCTCAGAAATACAAAACATACACGTGCATAGCATGGAGTACTTGTGAGCATAGAGAAATTGTGAGCATCATGGTATAGTTAAAAAGTGTTTAAACATCATAACATGCCCATAGAACTACAACCATAGAAATATCATTCATGTGCTTAGAGCATTGGTGAGCATTAGAGAGTACTTGTGAGCATTATAGTGATCATTGATAGCTTCCAACATTGAGCATCATGCATAGAGTACTTAGAAGCAGCATGGTATTCTTAGAGAGTGATTAAAACAAAGAAATAAATCATGGAATTTCATTCATGGAGTTATAATAGTGTGCACATGGTCTACTTAGCCTATTTCATCAAAACCATTCATTTCCATATTCTCAGTTATACAAAAATTCTATTATGCAAACATGGTAGGCAAGGAAAGCCATTACACTCATGGAAATCCCAATTTCATTTTTGTTGCTTCAATAGTATACACATATAAGGCTCGATGCCTTAGTTTTCTCCAAAACGTGTTTCAATAGATACTAAGCATTATTGAATTAGAACATGAAGAGAGTTAGTAGATTGTATCTACTTTATTTCATCTAAATAACATACTTTTCATCTTACTTTAAATATGTTTCATCAAAACTATGTATATTTCATAAAAACTCAAGCCTTTCATCATACTTAATCATGAATGATAACACAGCTAGTTTGTAGAGAGTATCTACCTTTTGAAGGATTGATCTCCTTCAATTTCAGAGCTTTTAGAAAGCTTAAGGAACAAGATCCAAGCTTTGAGAAAGCTAGAACCGAAATCCCTTTTCCAAAGACACTAACATAAATTTCCCTTGGAGAATTCCAAGCTTGAGAATTACTTTCGGAATGAAATCCAAACTTTAGAAAACCAAGACAGTGAAGAGGGAACCTCTCCTTGGCTGGAAACACAAATTCAGAACACCCTTGAAGCACACAATGATGAACCATAGCTTTACTTCTCAAAGTTTCCAAAAATGTTTAGGTGCAAGATAGCAAGTTTTCGTGGAAAATCTGCTAGGGTTTCATGGCTGCCGCCCCCATGGCAGGGAGAACTCCTCCTTGGCCACCGGAGATCTCTAAGGGATCTTATGCTTCGATGGTGGGAAACTCAACCAGATTTGGATCTGGGATCAATAACATCGCTGAGTTCAGTTTTGAATCTATTAAAGAAGTAAAAAGGCAGCATATTTTCAAGGTGAGCCGGCCCTATTCTATTCGAATGATGAACTACAGCAATCGGTCGCTGGATTCTAACATGTTCTCATTGCTAAATTCTCATGGGGAAGATCTTCCATTGAAAAATTACAGACTTTTATTTCATCTTCCTTCCATACGAAATTAGCATTTTCAGTTGGCATTATGGATGGAAGACATATGTTGGTTCGATTTGAAGCTGAAGCGGATTTCATAACAGTTTGGTTAAAAGAATTCTATCATATTGAAGGGCAGCTAGTCAGATTCATAAAATGGACTCCATTTTTTCAAGCTGATTCTGAAATTTCAGTGGTTCCAATCTAGGTGACATTGCCGGGGTTACCAATTAATTTTTTTAATCCTAAAGATCTCAAAGCAATAGGAAGTTTGGTGGGGAAAGTGCTGAAAGTAGATGGACCTACCAAAACGTTATCAAGACCAAGTTTGGCTTGGATCTGTGTTGAGGTCGATCTTAACAAAGAAAAGATTAATAGGTTTCGGTTAGGGATGAATACTTCTGGACGTTGGCAACAGATTGTATATGAAAAGGAGTCATTGATTTGTTTTAGATGCAACAAGATTGGTCGCAAGAAAGATGAATGCTGATCCTGGGGTAAGTATTCTTTTCGTAAAAATCAAGGCAATGATCAAAAGAAAAACATTCAAGATTCAAAGATTGATAAGCAAAGGGTGAAGAGCAAAGCCGCCGATCTGGAAGGAAAAGCTACACAGGAAACTACAACTCGTTGGGTGGCTAAAGTTTTTGGAAAGTCTGAGTTATTAGAAAGAGAGAATTAGAATAGTAAGAAGATCTTGGAAAATACAGAAGAGGCTAGAATTGCAGAAAAATGAATGGTAAGGCTGGAAACACTTCGACCAATCAGTTGGATAATTGCAGCTTTAGTGTGGACACAGAAGATGGGGAAGATGAGAGTGTCAGAATTTATGAAGATAGTGGAGAGGATATAAATTTTGAAGAACATATAAATACTCCAAGAACAGATTCTCAAAGAACAATTTCAGATAAGAATTGTGAAGTCCCAACTAAAAAACGGTGCACACAGAAGGAGGTATCTACAGCTTATTCAGACAAAAATAATTCTGCTAACAACGGTGAGTTCAATCATAATGGGATGAATGGTATGGCGATAGAAGGGATTCATTGCGAGATGGGGAGCTGGGAAGAGGGTGAAGCTAGGATGGAAGGTGTAACAGTTTCAAAATTTTCATATTCCCAGGATGACTTGTCGTGGTATAAACAAAATGTTAGTTATGAAAACCAAGATTTGGAGTTACTTGAAGCTGTTAATTTTGCTAAACCGAGTTTTAATTTCAGATCTAAGGAGGAGGATAACGTCAAAGTTAGTTTGTTCTTGGACGAGGGAGCAGATCTGAAATAAAAATGGGAAACCAGAATGCTATACAGAACATGGAGGAATTTATTTTAAGCTGTAAATCTTTCTCTAAGAGAATAGATGGGTCGACTTGGTTCAAGAACAATAAAGAGGTTCAGTCAAATAAGGTAATTTCAAATTTACTATCAAAATCTATGGGTAGAATAACTAGATCGAAGGCTAGAGCTAGCTTTCACTCCGATATCAACAAAGTTTCTAATGTCTAGCTCAATTATTTGGAATATTAGAGGAGCGGGAAACGCTAATTCCCATAGGAGATTAAAATCTGCGGTCTTGGAAAGAAAGGTATCAGTTGTGGCCATTCTTGATCCGAAAAAAAAAATAAACTTTATAGATATTTTTGCTAAAGAGATTGGGCTTAATAATTATTCGGCTAATAACGGTGATGTGAGTCGAATATGGGTTTTTTGGGGAGATAATATTTTGGTGCAATCTATTCGGAGCTCTTCACAGTGTATTACTATATTAATGTCTTATAGAGGAGGGAGCCCGTTCAGATTTTCGTTTATCTATGCTAAGTGCGATAGGGTGGAAAGAAGAGAGTTGTGGGAGCTTCTTCGTAATATAAGCGAGGATGTGTTGACTCCTTGGATTATAGGGGGAGACTTTAATGTGATTCGGCATGCAGGTGAGAAGAAAGGAGGGAGAAATCCTAATGTTTGTGCTATGGATGAATTCAACGATATGATATCTCAATGTGGCCTTATTGATGGAGAATTTTTTGGGAACCGATACACTTGGTGTAATGATCGTTTAAGAGCTCATTGTATTTGGGCTAGGCTGGATGGAGTCTTATATAATGTTGCTTGGCAAGCTTCCAATATCCATACTAATATCACTCACTTGACTAGAAGTCCGTCAGATCATGCACCTCTTCTAATTTCGGCAATGGGAAGATTGAAAGGTAGTCCTTCATCCTTCAAATTCCAAAATATGTGGACCAAAGATGAAGAATTTTTGGATATAGTGTGAAAGGAGTGGATTGTCGAAAAACCAGGTAACCCTCTAACTTCTTTTTTCTTGAAACTTAAATCTTTAAAAGTAGTGCTTTCTGTTTGGAACAAATCCAGGTTTGGGAATATTTTTATTCAGCATGCAAGTTAATTGGATTGAAGAGGGGCACATGGAATTATGTATTGCTAGGAGAGATCTGAAAAAATATCTTGATTATGAAGAGATCTTTTGGAAGCAGAAATCAAGAGAGCACTGGTTGAAAGAGAGGGATAAGAATACTAAATTTTTTCATGCCATCTACAAGCATAATCGTAAAAGGAATATGGTGCAGGCTATCAAAGAAGAAAATGGGAACAATTTAACTTGGGAAGAGGATATGGGCAAAGAAGCAGTTAGGTTCTACCAAAGAATGTTACTGTCAGAATCAGTGTCAGGGGTTGGTAATATAATGGATTGCATTCCATCTTTGGTATCGAATGAAGATAATGAAGGGTTATGTAAGGCACTGGATCTGAAAGAAATTAAACAAGTGGTTTTTGATATGAAATCTTCAGGAGTTCCTGGGCTGGATGGTTTTTCAGGATTATTTTTTCAGCATTGCTAGGAGATTATCAAGGATGACTTGGTTAAGGCGATAATTTATTTCTTTGATCAGGGTGTTATTCCCAGGGCCATTAATGCAACTGCTTTGTGTTTGATAGCTAAAGTGGAGAACCCCTCAACCTTTGGTGATTATCGTCCAATTAGCTTATGCAATGTCTTATACAAAATTATAACAAAAATTATCTCCAACTTGATCTTATCTAGTAGGATTTATTAATTAACAATAACTCTTATTATTAATTAAATAAACTCCTACTTAATCTATAACTACTTTAGTTATAGTAATCCTATTAATCAAAGAGTCCCTATTATAAGAGGATTCCTTAATTAAAAGGGATAAGTCAGCATCCTACACCAAAGTAGGAAACCTAGTCAAACTAGGAATCCACAAGGGGGGGCGTGAGCTTCTATTGGGCATAGGATTTGAGGAGTTAAAACTCCTTATTGTAATCTAATTACAATAACATCTTAATCCTAATTGCAATCCAACACTTGGATTTTAATTCCATAATGAAAGGAATTATATATCAATAATTATTCAATTAAACAAATCCTAATCCAATTAGGATTCCTCAAGTGGGCGCCCCACCCTAGGGTTTAAACCCATGGGCTTTGGCCCATATTAAAGGTCCATTTTAATGGGTTTATGGATATGGGTCAAACCCATTTCCCCTTTAATTATGTTAATCAAATAATTACTAAAATAATCCCTTAGTTTAAATTAACAATTAATTTAAACAATAGATTAACTATTAATCTATTTAATTAAATGATTAACTTTTAATCACTTAAAATAATTGATTAACTTTTAATCAATTATTGAGCTTGTATTTCTTATGTGAGCACCTCCACCGATTGCTCTGGGACATTCTTACCCTGGCTTATCGAATGTTATTCCATTGACCCTAAACGGGAATTACATCGGAATTGCAAGTGACGTGAGATATCCATGTTGCAATTGAATCCCAGTGTATGAACATTAACCATTACGGATCCCGCCACATGAACTTTTAAATTCAATTTATCCTTCCAAATACATTATCCATAATGGGCCTTCGAGATTGACATACTGTCTAACCTATAGCCCATTGCAAATCATCCGGGTTTCCAAGACTTATGATTAAGCCATGAGAAACAATTTCTCATGAAAAATATTTTGAAAAAATCCTTTTATAAGTATAATACCTTTTAATAAAAGTATATTTCAAACCTTATTTTGTTTTCAAAATCACCTGTGCAGGATTTGAACTTAATCAACTCTCTTACTCGGAACTTGGATAATCTCTCAAATTAATGAGCATGGATTTCTTGTTTGAAATTCATCATGACTCGAACAACTTTTTGACTATCCAACTATCACTGTAATGTATTCCCTAAGTTAGAAAATACGTTAGTGGAATCAAAACAGTCAGATCACTGCCCAGTTATAAATGAACTCATCAGATCTAAGGATCATCAAAACCGTTTAATGTGAATGAGAGACCAATTATTTGATAGTATGTTTATGCAAGAGGTCTCTCATCGAATGCAATTAGTCAGTGTACATTTAAGCACCCATATGCTGATGTGTAGGCTTCACTACAATAGTTGGAGATAGAACTACATCTCAACTATTGAGAACATCTTAGCATTCTGGCAGCCATATAAGTGAAGTGCCCAGCTTCACCTACAGCTGTGACTATATAAGGTATAAGGAACCGGAAAGTTATATCCCGGTATTTTATGATGGCATTGATCCATTAGTTGCTGAAGCATGGATTAGATAGCTGGAGAAGCTGTATTCAGTATTATTGGCTACTGAGGTAGAGAAAGTCATTTGGGCTACCTTCATGATGGAGGGTGAGGCCGATCATTGGTGGAGATCTGCCATCAGAACAAGGGACTTAACACGAGTGGGTCAAGAATGGACTTAGGAAGAGTTTCTTGATGTTTTCTATAAGAAATACTTCCCAGTAGGAGTAAGAGAAAAGAAAGAATTAGAGTTCCTTACCTTGGAGCAGGGGAACATGACAGTGTCAGAGTACGAAGCCAAGTTCTCCGAATAGCCACAGAGGCAATGAAGGCCAGAAAATTTGAGAGGGGATCGCAGGCCTACATCAAGGACAGGGTCTCCATGTTCAGGCTTGAGACCTACGCTGAAGTTGTGGATAAGGCCCAGTTGGCAGAAACGAATGTTGAAGAATTCTACAAGATGAGAGAATTGTTGAGAGGCCAGTCCAGTGGCTTAACGAAGCCGGAGAGGAGGGCCAGAATGACTCCATACCAGCTCTCGGACCTACGCATGTGCATAGCCATTCTCTTGCACCCCAGGCCCCCTCGCCCTATTACTATGCAAGTTACTCGAAAGGTGCAACCAGCATCTTCTACATCTATGTTCAAGTTCTGCAGTTACTGTAAGAGGAAGCACTTGGCTGGGGATTGTCGAGCTCTTACGGGAGCATGTTACCACTGCGGTAACACGGGACACTGGATTAGAGATTTTCCAAGCCATCGGCCACGCGCTCAAACCCAGGAGACTAGACTCCCAAATCAACTGCCTATGCAACAGGAGTCCTTTCAAGCTTCGAGGCCCCCACAGCCCATACAGCCTCCACGTTAGGCTAATGAGGGTCAATTTTTTGGTATCTCAGGGAAAGGTGCTCAGTCATCTAATGATGTTGCATGAATGCCGAGAGATAGAAATTTTGGTTTGTAAAGGATGACGTAATGTTGTGTTTCAATATGTTGACTACATGTACAAACATATTATATTATGTTATGGAAGTTTTCTTACTTTTCGTGGGTGGTTAGTGACATGAAAAACCTAAATGCTTTGCCATCAAGCAAGTGCCTAGTCTTGTGTTGGTTGATGAATGATTAGTATGTCATTAATATAACTAGGTGATAGAGTTCAAGCTTGCGTGTGAGAAAGGTGTCCCCGTTTGATTTTGTGTAATCCAAATTTTGAGAACGAAATTTTTGTAAGGGGGGGAGAATGTAGCACCCCAGAACTTTTGTTCATATATAGAACTTGTGCCAAGGCTTTAAGCCTTTGTAAGCCTCCACTTTCTATGAAATAAGAATTTTAAATCCTTGTAGTCTTAATTAAATATTAAGATAAGGTATTATAGTATTAAAAAGGTTTTAGTAATATTCATGGGTGTCAAAATAGAAGTGAAAAAACGTTTTGAATGTTAAAAAGGGAAATGTCTTAACATTGCACTCAACTTGAAGAAACTATAATGTTGTCACCGCTAATCCAAATCGAGTGATTCTCAAATTTTTGGAAAGGTATTGGAATCCTCTTCAAGGTTTATGTTGATCACTTTTCTTTATTTTGAGTCAGGGTTAAGTCAAACGTTCGATTTCCGAAATCGGATCTATTGCAAAAATGGTTGATGAAACTCATTTGCATATCATTCGTCTTTAGAGCAATTTTTGATAAATTAAAACTCAAAATTAGAATTTTTATAAAACATTAACATTGTTTCTCTTTGAAAGATGAATTCAACGCAAGTTGAATCGTCAAAATCCGATAAGGGAGGCAAAAGTTATGGCTGGAATACTGAAGTACGTTTTTGTAGAGCACCGATCGCTCGGTCCAAAACCGAGCGATCAGTATCTATCGACTGGTTCAAAAATTTGTATGGGCAAAAATTCCAGAGAGGTTGTTTCTGACCGAGAGCTCTGTCAAAACACCGATCGCTTGGTCCACCACCGAGAGCTCGGTCAAAACACCGATCGCTCGGTCCTTCACGTTTTGCAGAAATTTCATTAAGGGTTTTTTGGTCTTTTGGCTACTCCACTAAGGGTTGGCTCGAGCCAAGGGTGTTCATAAACACCCTTAGTAATATTTTGAGAGAGAGGGGGAGAGAACCTAGGGTTCCTAAAGGCTTCTTCCCTTTTGTGAGAGAAATCAAGGGTTGAGAACCCAAGATTATCCCTTTGGCTTGGATTCTTCAAATCCAACCTCAAGCAATGCGTGGAGCTTCTTCTCCAAGCTCGGCAACGTTTCTTCTGGCATTTTCAAAGGTTTTCTTACCCATCAAGCAAATAATCATCCATTCTCAAAGGGTTCCTTCTTCCTCAAGCTTGAAGTCCCAAATCAAAGGGGTTTTACTTCAAGATCAAGCCTTGATCTCAAGGTTAGTACACCCTACTAACTACTTTAGTAATAACCTAGGTTTATTTTAAAATCATGCTTGTAGATTTCTTTAATTCATTCTTTTCTTGACTTACTTTATTAAATCTCTAAATTAAACAAGATAACGAAGAAATTGTGGATGTGTGAATGTGTGGTTGAGGCGATGGATGCCGTACGAATGTGAGGTATGATGTGTGGTGGAGAGTAGAGGATGGACATTGTACACATAATGAACACACGTGTATTGTTGATGAAATACATGAACTAAGAACACAAATAAATGGTTAGAAATAAGTTGTATACCAAGTGTTTGATAAAATGTCTAAATGGGATTTAAATGAATTAAATAAAGACTATGCAAGCATGATTCATATAGTTTTCCTAATTAGTTAATTTGATCAAATGCTCTACATGTTTTCATTTTATTACATCCCTCATGACTATGAAAATACAAGAAATGCTATATTTTACTTTATTGTCCCATGTCAACATGATATCACCAAGGGTCACACACAAGTACACATGCATGCATGAATCAAGTTTTTTTTGTATAAGTATATGAAAAGAAAAACCAAGAACAACAAGTTTGAATTGTGAAACAAGCTTGAATATCAAGGGTAGGGCATATCCCTAGGATATGTCATACCTGGCTCGCAAGTAAACAAGCATGAATGTCAAGGGTAGGGCATATCCCTAGGATATGTCATACCTGGCTCACAAGAAAACATGACAAGCAAGAATCAAGAAACAAGGAAGGGTGTTAATGTACTAAGACTAGGTACGGGCATTAACATTTGTTCCCCAACAAGTATGAGATGATGCTGGTATACTAAGACTAGGTACGGGTACTAGCATCTATCTCCAAGTAAAATGACAAACATGAAGGGTGTTAATGTACTAAGACCAGGTACAGATTAACATCTATTTCAAACAAGTATGAGAGGATACTAGTATACTAAGACCAGGTACAGGTACTAGTATCGGTCTCCAAGCAAGAATAATGAAATATGGAAGGGTGATAATGTACTAAGATCAGGTACGGGCATTATCATTTGTTCCCATTCAAGCAAGTAATGTGTAAGGTAACCACAAGATACATAGGACGCACAAGGAACTCATAAGGTAATTGAAACAAGATTGGTTAAAGCATGAACATGAGGCATGATTTACTATATGATATTCAAGAGTTCATATTCGTTGTTACTTGTTCTTGCTTCCGCACTCTGATTTTAGAAATGTGATGATGAACTGTATTATGTATGTTATGTTATCATTATTACTATTGTTTGCTAGTAGCTTGTACTCGTTGAGTATTCCATACCCAACCATACTTTTATGTCGGCAGGTACATTATGCGATATATGGACTCTGGTCCCTTGGATCGAGGTAGCTCAGGGAGAGCAGGAGGTTATTTGGATGGTTAGCCAAATGTTAGGGGCTGGCCGATGGCCATAGGGTTGAAATCAGAGAGAGAGAGAGACATGTATTTTGGGTTGTTATTTTGGGGATTTTTATGTGAGCTTGAGTGGGTAACTCAAGCAATTGTACCCCTTGTGATCATTGTATTTTATTCAGTCGTTGTTTACATTAACAATTGGAAGTACATTTATTTTAAAGAAATTTTCTGGGTCACTATTTGGCATGCCTTGTATACTCTTTGCAGGTTCGATTTAAGGTTAAGTCAAATCGCCAAAGTATCCTAACTTCTAGGGGGTATTTTAGGGCGTTACATTTAGGGCAAGTGGGAGATTGTTAAAGATGATGCCCAAAAAAGTCATTTAGATTGTAAGATTCTTATTAATTAGATTAATAGAGACATCTTCTTTATCTATTGTGAATTCATTATGGGTAATTGACCATGATCATGAGATGATCTATATGATGTGAGATATTGAGAAAGGTCCATAGGATATATTGTAGGAAAGCTATGTCATGAGACTATCACATGTAGATATAGCTTTCCAGTTCCTAATACCTTATATTGTCATAGCTATGGGTGAAGTTGGGCACTTCACTTATATGGCTGCCACAATGCTAAGATATTCTCAATAGTTTAGATATAGTTTTATCTCAAACTATTGTAGTGGAGACTACACATCAGCATATGTGTGCTTAAATGTACATTGATTGATTGCATGCAATGAGAGACCTCTTGCATAAACATACTATCAGATAGTTGGTCTCTCATTCACATTGAACAGTTTTGATGATCCTTAGATCTGATGAGTTCATTTATAACTGAGCAGTAATCTGATTATTTTGATTACACCTAAGTACTCTCTAACTGAGGGACTACGATAAGGTGACAGTTGGATAATCAGAAAGCTGTTCGAGTCATGATGTCGCAACTCAAAATCCCCCTAGGAGTTATGAGACTTTGGCATCGTGACTTACATTCAAACCATCCTATGAGAGAGCATTTAAGGCATTGTAAATAGTGAACCTAAAATTATCTTTTATATAAAACAGGGCCCACTTAAACTCATACTAAACTTGTGCATAAATAGAAACTAACCCTGTACAGAAAATCCATCACTTTAGTTACCAACTCAAGTCCAATGGAAAAACCCCCAGTGAAAACCCAAATACATGTCGCTCTCACTTAATCTTCAACCATAAGGCCACATGTCAAAGCCCCTACCATCTACATGATAACTGCTTAGCGGATCCTCAGCATATACCTCTTTGGTCCATGGTTCTAGAGCACGTGTATCTACCTTTGTACCTGCCGAAGTAACAGTTCGGCTGAGTGTGGAATACTCAGCATATACAAACTACTAGATACTCATGTTGTAAAACATTTACATGAAACACATATACAGTTTGTCACAACAATCAGAATAATATGCAATAACTTAATTCCGAGTATATAAGTATACTTTTAACCACTTTGAGTTCTCACATTACAAAGCATACATTGAGATTAAAATCAGATATCTTATAAGCCTTACGAGTCTCATATGAGCCTTTAACTTATGAGTTCTTTAGTCTTGTAAGTTCCTTAATCCTGTGAGTTCCTTATGAATTTCCTTTTCTTTTCTTTATTAGATCCTTATGAGTTATTGAGAGTTCCTTATGAGTCTTAAGAGTTTCTTATACGTCTTATGCGTCTTATGAGTCTTATGAGTTTCTTATGAGAATCAAGCTTCACTTAGTTCATTTGGCTAGCATCTGAACTATGAAATGGATGGACAAGCATCACATTCTTCATTGTATATACTTAACTAGTGTAGATCCCCAGAACTTTTGTCCATGTATTGGAACTAGTATTAAGGATTTAAGCCTTTGTAATCTTCCATTTTCTATGAATTAAGAAATTTTAAATCTTGTGTATCCTTAATTAATGATTAAGATGAGGTATTAGAGTAGTAAATCCCTTAGGGATGTTTTCCCTAAATTATGAAGATGAAAAACAAAAGGAAAAAGGGGTTGGAATATAAGTGGGATAAGTCCAAGTAGTGGAATTGAGTGAAAAATGGACTCAGTGTCAAAATTTACAGAGCACCGATCGCTTGGTCCAAAACCGAGCGATCGGTATCTATTGATTGGTCCAAAAATTTGTATGGGGAAAAATTTCAGAGAGGGTGTTTTCAACCAATCGCTCGGTCAAAAACACTGATTGCTCGGTAGGCCACTGATCGCTTGGTCATAAGCACCGATCGATCGGTCTTTCATGTTTTTGCAGATTTCATTAAGGGTAAATGGGTCTTTTGACCCCCTTTTTTCTATATAAACCAAAATTCGTGGGTTTGGGGTCTCATAATCCCTTAAGCTCAAGTTTTGAGAGATTTAGAGAAGGAAGAGAGGGAAGAAACTAGGGTTTTGGTGCAAGGTGGGTTGGATGATCCATTGGAGCTTGGATCTCTTCTTTCAAGCCAAGATCCTTCTTCTTTGAAGCTTGGATCCCATTCCTCTCAAGTTCCCTCAAGATCTCCTTTAAGTATTCAAGGTTAGTACACCCTACTACCTAGCTTAGCAATAACCTAGATTCTTCTCTTAAAAATGATGATGTTAATCTCGTGTTCTTCTTTCCCCTTGAAATATGCTATTTTCCTTAAATATAAACAAGATAAATGTGAATGGTAGGATGTATGAATGGATGAGGGATTGAGGCGATTGGATGCCGTATTGTGTGATGATTGTTGTGTGATGGAGAACGTTGGAAGGGCATTGTACAAATAATGAACACAGGTGTAATATTTGATGAAATGAACGAACTAAGAACTCGAATAAATAGTTATGAATAAGTTGCACACCAAGTATTTGATGAAATGCACATATGAGAAATTAGTAAACTTAAAGAATAATAATGCAAGTATGAATTGAGTAATCTTTCCTAAAGTGTTAACCTTGATTCAATGTTTTATGTGTTTGTCTAATTTTCCTCATTCATGATCATGTTGAGAATTGAAATGTCATATGCCTTTTCTTAAATTGTTCATGTCATTATGGTTGCCACGATTGCCACACACACCCAAGCACACATGCATGCATTAACCGAGGTTATCCCTTTATAAGCATATGAATACAACCAAGAACATGAAATGTAATTTACGATACTGAAATTCCTTATTTCAATTAACTCTTTGACCTAGAGGGGGGTGAATAGGTCTACTTAAGGTTTTCTACCAATTTTAATTTTATGCAATCACGCACAATCAATCTCATATGAACACACAAGATTTTTACATGGAAAACCATTCCGAGAAAAACCATAGGACCTAGTCCAGCAGAAAATTCACTATGAGAAGATTTAAACAATACATGACTTGAATCTTACCCAACTGGACACGACACACCATTCCTTGGTATTGATTTCTTAGCTTACAAACCACGAACACAGTACTTTCAATCTCCACAACAGCAGCTCCGGTTCCTCACCGGCCAATCTTGCTCAAAGTGATCAACCACGATCTCCGAAGATCGATGTCCGTCATTGACAGCTTTGGATCAAGCCAACCAACGCTCACAATAGAGCACACTATGGGTTTTAGGGTTTAGAAAAGCTCTAGGGTGATCTCATCAAAGGTTGAAGATCATCTAATATAAGTTCATAATAATGTGAGTGAAAAGCTTGCAAACCCTAGAGAAAAGCTAATGGAGAGGAAGAGAGATAATCTCCAGAGTTTAGATGAACTCTAGAGTGACCCTAAGATGCTCTAACAACTCTCCAAAAGATGGGATTCACGGACTAGGAAAGTCCCATTAAATAAAGGAACAACCCAAGCAATTTAGAACATGCTAAAAACACATTTAGAAAGTTTTTCCATATCAGGGTCGACCCTGAGGTGCTAGAATCATTATTTAAAGAACAACCCATATCAGGGTGGACCCTGGAAGACATTTGGGTCGACCCAACATGGTACTTCGGTCGACCCAAATGTCCTCCAAGGTCGACCTTGGAAAAATCAACTCTGCCATTTTTTCGCATTCATTTTTTGGGAGACTCAGGGTCGACTCTAAGTGGTCAGGGTCGACCTTGAGGAGCCAATTTCGGATTTTTTGATCCTTTTTCCCTTAGAACATTTCTTCACTTCACCTAGGCTTTTTGGAACTAGTTTCCATGATTTTGGTGATTTCCAAATGGGTGATTTTTGGTCTTCTAGTTCTCACTTACCATTCTAAAGCTTGAGCCTTTCTTGGGTGATGAATCTTCATGCTTTTTCATGGTTTCTTCTTCACTTTTTATCGAACCGGATTTTGAGACCTAAGGTGTACTATACATTCTTTTTGGGCTTGGAATTTTGCCAGCACAAACCTTTGACTTTACAATCTCCCCTTTTGGCAATTCCGAGACAAAACATACAACAAGACTGAAGAACATGACATTACAGATTCTCTTAAACCCATGAAAAACAAAGAGAATGAAAAGTACATGATTTTAGACAGTTGTATATCTTTTATGAAGCAATATGCCTTTCGAGACCAATGAGCATCAATCAACCCTGAAACAAACTTAAAACACAATACCTTGTGAAGAATGGGAGATTTTCATAAAATATAAATCAATACATGCAATGATCATTCAGAAAATAAAGAGATACATCATGTTCTGTCATTTGAGATCTCTCCCCCTAAATGAGAGATCCCTTATGATAAACAATTGTCAGAAACATAAGCATGAGCATGTGACTCAATCCATGTGAGTGTATCATGTGCAACATGTGATGATGATAATGAAGCATAATATGCACAATTGCACAGAGATATACACATGTGATAATGAGAAAAATATGCACAATGATTACACACAACTTCTCCCCCTTTTTGGCTAGAATTGCAAGGGGAAACAACCTAACAGAGGGAGCATCACAACCTGTATCCCAGAGAGAATAAACAGTACAGCAGAAGAGCAAAAAGCATAGTCATAATCAAACCATCAGAACCAAAGTGGTAGCATCCTATATACATCAACAAAGGGTGCACAATACACAGAAAAACACAAGATGCATAACAGAAGTAAGGACTAGCTAACATGCCTAATCATCCTGGCGTGGAGGGAAATGGTGAGTGACATCATCCTCATATCGAGTACGGAAATCACGAAGCTCTTGGCGAGATGCTTGCACAATGTCAGAAAGTGCGTTAATCCGACGATTGGTCGCCGAAAAAATCTCCTGAGTAGCTGCTGCATGGGTGGCAAGGTAGGCATGAAGATCGGTGGCGAAAGCAGAATGAGCAATCGATATATTTGCGAGCATGACAGCCATAGATCGGAAAGAGAGTGGACCCGAAGGGGGTCGAACCCGGCTAAGAGATGAACCGGCAATCGGAGCCGAAGAAGCTAGGTCATCCTCAGCATCGGCTTCATGCTCAGGCATCGTGGCATACGACATGCTGCTGGTCAAAGTACGACTACATATGGGGCCCAGTGAATGCCTGGACGCCTCAATAGAACTAGCTTTGATGTTCTCAGCAACCATGATATTAGTAATAAGGACACCAAATGGAAGGGTAGCACGAGTTTGAGACACAGAGTAAGCCTGAAGGATCAAGTCGATAATGTGGACACCTGTGTCTATAGTGTCCCATGTCATGACACTATACAGAAACCGAGCCCGATTAGGATTCAGTGTGGTAGAGTAAACCCTAGGATGAATGTTCGAGCACATGATGAGGTGAAAGAGATGAGCTAGATAGGAAAGACTGGAGTGAGGCAGATGGGGATGCGGCCATCTTTGAGAATGATCATCACATAAATTGCTGGCAACCATATCCAAGTCATGCTTATCCTCATCAGTGGGATATTGATAAGGATAATAGGCGTTCGGAACCCAAGGAGTGCTAGTGAAAAAGGTAATGACATCAGGAATGATTTGAAATTTCTTACCTCAAACTTGAGTTTTGAAAGAGAATTGGCGAGGATTGGCAGAGTAAATGTTCACATAGAATTCTCTGACAAGGTCTAGATTGGCGTGCTCGGACAGTTTCAAAAGGCCAGACCAACCACGAGAGGTAATGATGTTTACAAAATCGGGCAGATCAAAATCCGAAATGAGAGTGCTCCGCTCAATTGTGACTGCCCTGGTTTTGAGAAAATTATTAAACACAATTTCATTCCTGGGGGTACGAAACCTCGCAATTTCTGGCTCACTAGAAGTGGGGATTTGAGTTTTGACCTCGGATTTGGCAGAGGTCTTGGAATTGGAGGCACCCATGGCTTTCTTATGGGTACCTGAGGGTGGAGGAACCTTGGTACCGACCGCACGGCCCACATGAATCCTATGGCCAGCATCATATGATGCATCCTCAGACTGGGGAGCATCATCTTCATCCCAGGAAATGATGAGGCGACGCTTAGAGCGACCTGCCATGAGGATGTAGATGATGAGAAGAAGGAATTCAAGTGCCATAAACCCTAATATGAAAAAGAACTGAGGAAAAGGCTAGGATTTTACCTTGGATATGATTTGGAAGCACACAAACAACATGGAGTGGATGTTGAGGGTTCGGAACCTGATTGAGGAGCAAGAAAAATGCACAAGAAACCCTCTGGGTCGACTTTGGAGAGTTGGAAATCACAATGGAAGATGGATCCTCTACTAAAATCGTGGATCTTGGAGTTTCAAAGCACGAACTGACTAGCTTGTAGAGTAATCGAACTCATTATGGAAGAGAGAACCCAGCAAAACCGTGGAGCTTGGAGATTATATGGAAGCTTGAAGCACGTCTGTGAAGATGAGGGCTGGGACAGCCTGTAACACGGCTAGGAGGTGTTGCAAATGGCAAAGGAACTTGTTGGATTTGGCAAGAAAAGAAGGAAAAAGGGGAAAGTGCATCCAAGAGACTCGATTGAGGGTTTTGAAAACCCCATGTCACTGTGTTCGGTCGATCGAACCCACTCCCAAGATTGACCCTCTACCCGAAAAATTTTGAACCTGTGTAAGAGTGAGTTTGACCCTTTTGTTTTGTCTTTGGCATGGTATGGGGCAGCTTTTTGGGAGAGAATCTCCCAAGGAAAAAACTCTGAAAAATTTGCAAAAAAGGCAACACAATTCAAAATACCATGGCACCCTAGTGACTCTAGGTTCACAAGTTGGTATGGACAAAGACCAACCCTATTCGGCATCTTGTGGAACATATTTTGAGAGGAAAATTGCACATTAGAGTTCAAAAAAATTGTAAATTAAAACAACCCTAAAACCAACTCAACCTCATCCCAAAAGCTGGCAAATTTTTCACAGAGTTGTCAAAATAAAACACCCATTTTGCTCAAACACCTGTGACTTGAGTTTTTCAAAAATCAAAGCAAGTCTATTAGAATTTCCAAGAAACACATAATACATTTTCCAAGATTGTGTATCATGTAAGGATGAGTAAACAAGGATATTTCCATCGCCATTAGGCACAAGGGAGATCAAGACACAGTCACACAAGCTAATGTACAGTTAGTAATAGGCTTTACCAATATTGTGAAGTGTGTGAGGTGAAATTCTGATTTGACTCCTTTAGAGGTAGGCACCCTTAGACTGAGAAAAACATTAGTGCATTTCAGGAACCACAAGCTTCAAAAAATACTGGGAGACTCACTTAGGGTAATCCAGAAAACTTTAAAACTTTTTAATGTGCTATTTTTTACCCTTTTTCATATTTTGTACTCACAGTATTTGTGAAATTTACTGTTTTCTGAAGCTATTTTTGTTCAGTCTTTTTCTTTTGAAATTTTGAATGCAATAGCGGCTTTTACACTGACTGGGTAGGTAGCCCTAGCTACTGGCCTACTGTCCGCCTAGGTAGCCATTTCATACTGTTTGCATCCAATAGTGACTTTCACACTATCCCAGAGGTAGCCCTTTCCATTGCATAAGAATTTAAACTGGGGCACATTTTGAGGGATGGTACCTTCATGGTCAAAACAGACTTTATCAACTCGGAGAACCATCATGACTAATGTCATCACCTATTCATAGGGATATGTACCATCTGCAGGTGACAGTCAAAGTGCAAGTGCATGTGATAGTGCAACAGTATAAACAATATTTCTAACTGTATTTAGCAAGATAGTCTATGTGCATACTCCCAAAAGATACTTTGGTTGGTATGATATCCTTTAACTCAATTCTATCAAATATGTATCTTGGACAAGCATTATGAGCACAAGAAAATTTCAGCCATGCACATCAAGGGAGAAACTAAAAGAAAACAAAAATCTTTTTGGAGTTTTTTTTTGTTTTTGTTTTGATTTTTCAATGTTTTTAGATTTTCTGAATTTTTCAATGTTTTTGGATTTTCGGAAATAAAAGAGACAAGCAAAAACAACAATACTCAAAAACTGATAATGTACACCAGAGGAAGAGAGCTAGGAAAGGATATGGATATGAGAACACCTAGTCTAACAGAAAGCACTCAATCACTCAATATTGCACACACCGATTGATTTCCTAAGAAACTCAAACCTAAGGGAGTCTAGAGGTTTGGTGAGGAGATCCGCAAGTTGAGTATCCGTTTGCACATATTCCAATGTCACAACACTTTACTCAACAAGCTCTCGAATGAAGTGGTCTCTAATGCCTATGTGTTTGGTGCGAGAGTGTTGCACGGGATTTTTGGAGATGTTAATGGCACTTGTGTTATCACAATACATAGTCATGGTACCTTGTTTTATCCCGTAGTCTTGTAACATCTGTTTCATCCACAGAAGTTAAGTGCAACAACTGCCAACTGTAATGTACTCAGCCTTGGCAGTAGACAAGGAGATGGAATTTTGTTTTTTGCTAAGCCAAGCAATGAAACAGTTTCCAACATAAAAGCATCCTCCGGAGGTGCTTTTCCTATCATTAGCATTTCTGGCCCAGTCGGCATCGGAATATCCAACAACCACGGCAGTAGTATCAAAGAGATACTAGAGGCCAAAAGATAGAGTTCCACTTACATATCGAATAATGCATTTGACAGCTAGTAAGTGAGACTCTTTGGGGCTTGCTTGATAGTGAGGACAAGCTCCAACACTAAAGGCAATGTCAGGACGACTGACAGTTAGATAGAGCAAATTACCAATCATAATTCGGTATGTGGTTTGGTCGACACTTTTGCCTGAAGCATCTTTGCTAAGTTTAGTGGTGGTGCTCATAGGAGTATGAGCATGTTTTGCTGAGCTCATGCCAAATTTCTTTATAAGGTCTTTGGCATATTTGGTTTGGGATACAGAAATCCCATTGTTCATTTGTTTAGCCTACAGACCAAGAAATAAATTCAGCTCACCAGCCATGCTCATCTCAAATTCATTCTTCATTTATTCAGCAAATGAGTGAGCATGTGTGTCTAATGTGGAACCAAAGACAATATCATCAACATAGATCTAAGCAATGGCCATATCTTCCTTGATGTTTTTAATAAATAGGGTCCTGTCTACTCTCCCTCTCGAAAATCCCTTTTCTAATAGGTATGTAGTTAGTCTCTCATACCAAGATCTGGGAGCTTGTTTCAAACCATAGAGAGCCCTTTTTAATCTGTAAACCTGATCAGGATGATTGGGGTCCTCAAACCCTTTTGGTTGTTCCACATAAAATTCTCCTGAAGAATGCCATTCAGAGAGGCACTCTTGACATCTATCTGAAAGAGTTCGAATTTGAGATGACATACAATAGCTAGCAAGATTCTATTTGACTCTAGCCGGGCAGCAGGAGCAAAGGTTTCATCAAAATCAATGCTCTCAATCTGAGTGTATCCCTGTGCAACTAACCTGGTCTTGTTTTTTACAATGGTACCATGTTCATCAGATTTATTCTTGAAAATTCATTTAGTACTAATAACATTTGTACTTTTAGGCCCAGGAACTAAAAATCATACATTATTCCTTGTAAACTGATTTAAGTCTTCTTGCATGGCATTTATCCAGTTTTCATCTGTGAGAGCTTCAGTTACATTTTTGGGTTCGAATGTAGAAGTATAGCAAAAGTGGCTAGCTTCATTTTCAACTTGTTTTAAATTTCTCACTCCACTTTCAAGGTTTTCGATAATTTCAGCTGAGGAGTGAGGTCTCATAACCCTAGGATGTGTAGGTTTTTTTGTAGGTGACTTGAAGGTGATTCATCTTTTGATTTAGAGTTGGAATTTTCACACCTTCATCAACATTGTCATCCTTTAGTTGCAATGTCTCAGATTCTGATTCATCAACCACCACATTTATGGACTCCATAACAGTAGAGGTTCTCAAGTTGTACACTTGATATGCTCTACTATTTGTGGAATATCCAAGAAAAATCGCTTCATCACTCCAGGAATCAAACTTACCCAATTGCTCTCTATCCCTAAGGATATAGCATTTACTTCTGAATACTCGAAAGTAATTGACATTGGGTTTCTTGTTGTACCACAACTCATAGGGTGTCTTCGTAGTTCCGAGCCTAGTATAGACTCTGTTTACAGTATAGCATGCAATGCTAACTGCTTCAGCTCAGAAATGAGCAGCCGGGTTGTTGCTATGAAGCATCACCCTAGCCATCTCTTGCAACACCCTATTCTTTCTTTCCACAACATCATTTTACTGAGGTGTTATTGGTGCTAAAAATTCATGTTTGATGCCAGATTCATCACAAAACTCATTGTACTTGGAATTTTCAATCTCCTTTCCATGATCACTTCAAATTCGAGTGGTAGGGCATCCCTTTTCATTTTATACTCTCAAGCAAATATTCTTGAAGTTCTCAAAGGCATCTGACTTCTCTCTTATGAATACAACCCATGAAATCCTTGAGAAATCATCAACAATCACTAGGATGTATTGCTTACCTCCTAGACTTTCAGTTCGAGTAGGACCCATGAGATCCATGTGTATTAGTTCTAGTGGGTGTGAGGTAGTGATATTTGAAGCCTTCTTGTGTGAGCTTTTAATTTGTTTGCCAATTTGACATGGCCCACACACAGTAGTAGAGGGCTTCCCTAGTTTAGGCACACCTCTCACACGCTCGTATTTTGAGAGTTTGCTTAGGTCTTTGAAATTCATGTGACCTAGCTTCCTGTGTGTAGCACCCCGGAACTTTTCGTACCTAATGAATAGTGTTCTCATACTCAATTGATCTTTCATGTAGTATAATAAATAAATAAAGAAGAATTTGAAGATTTTGACATGTCAAAAATGTTCCTTTTTGAAAGACAAATCCAATGCAAGTTGAATCGTCAAAATCCGACGAACGAGTCAAAAGTTATGGCCGAAATAGTAAAATGTGCCAAAATTACAGAACACCGATCTTTAGCGATCGCTCGGTCCAAAACCGATCGCTCGGTCCAATATAGCGATCAATCGGTCCACAATCGATCGATTTCGTATCTATCGACTAGTTAACTTTTTTGTATGGGGAAAAATTCCAGAGAGGGTGTTTTTAACCGATCGCTCGGTCAAAAACACCGGTCGCTCGGTAGGTGACTGATCACTTGGTCCTAACCACCGATCACTCGGTCCTTCGCGTGTTTGCAGAATTTCATTAAGGACTTTTTCATCTTTTGATGTATTCAACCATTGCCTATAAGGATTGCCTGAGCCTTAAGGGTTCATAAACCCTTAGAGATTTTATTTTGAGAGAGGGAGAGAGGAGAAAGGGGTTTTTCTCCTAGGGTTTCAACTTGAGACAATCAAGGGTTTGAGAACCCTAGAATCATTCCAAAAGCTTGGATTCCTTTAGCCCAAGCTCAAGCACGCATGGAGTACCTTCTCCAAGCTCGGGCAGCATTCTCCTTGGCATTCTCAAGGGCTTTCTTCCCCTTCCTTTCAAGGTTAGTACACCCTCCTAGCTACCTTGGTAATTACCTAGATTTTCTTGTGAATATAGTGTATTGAATTTTTCCCATTTCTCCCTTGTGATGAAATATTCTAAATCCCTAAAACATAAACAAGATAATATGAATAAATGATGGAATGTATGGATGGAGGAGGGGATTGAGGCAATGGGATGCCATGTTGTGATGTGTTGAATGATGGAAATGGTGGGAGGGTATTGTACACATGATGAATGCACATGTGATGCTTGAGAAAGAAATTATGAGTTTAAAGAACTAAAGAAAATATAGAACACCACTTGCCTGGTAAAATGCATGAATGGGAATACTTTGAATTAAATGAAGGTTCGAAAAGCATGATTCCTGTAGTTTCCCTAAAATGGCGATTGTGACCATATTTCTATATGCTTGTTTAAATTCTCATATGAATTTGATAAGAATTGAAATGCTATATGTTACTCCTCAAATCGTATATGTCATCATGTTTTTCATAAATAACTATGCACGAGCTCGTATGTATATGGAGGAAATGTCAAGGAGGTTGGTAGCCCCGGTTAAGGATGCTAACCTCTGAATCATAAGAAAGGTATTGGACTGTCAAGGAGGTTGGTACCCCCGATTAAGGGTACTAACCTCTGACTCATAAGAAAGGTATTGGACTGTCAAGGAGGTTGGTAGCCTCGGTTAAGGGTGCTAACCTCTGATTCATAAGAAAGGTATTGGACTGTCAAGGAAGTTGGTAGCCTCGGTTAAGGGTGCTAACCTCTGGCTCATAAAAAAGGTATTGAAAATGTCAAGGGGGTTGGTAGCCCAGGGTTGTGCGGGTGCTAACCCCTGGCTCATAAGAAAAGACTCAAAAGTATTGTACTGTCAAGGAGGTTGGTAACCCAAGGAGTGCGGGTACTAACCTCTGGCTCATAAGAAATATGGAAAGGAAAACTCATAAGGACTCATATGTTTCATAGATATGGTTGGGTTTTCATTAGAGTTGTGATTGAATAAATGGTTATGTATGAGGTTGTTTTAAATGATTATGAACTGTATCCTTCTAGTACTTGCATATGATGATTTGTTCGTTATTATTATTGTTAGCTAGGAGCTTGTACTCGCTGAGTATTCCATGCTCAGCCGTACTTTTATGTCGGCAGGTACACGAGTCCAGTTTGACATTTGTGTCTCGGGTCCTTGGGTTGAGGAGGACTACGGTGAGAAAGAACCATATGAGGATTCGTTAGTTGAGCCTCAGGCTGAGGTAAAGGACTTAGACCATTGGCCCCATGGGGCTGACTACTGAGAGAGAGAGAGAGAGAGAGTTACATTTTTGTATTTTGATAGGTGGGCATGTCCACCTTTACATGTCATATTTTGTATAAACTTGGAATACTTGTTAGGTTAATTGAAAAGAAAAAGTTGGTTGTGTTTCCGCCATATTTTAGCTTCCGCATTCTGTATTATATTTCTATTAGAGCATGTTATACCTTGTTTATTACAGGATGCTTTGCCAGGTTAAGTATGGTCACACCTAAAGTATACCTTAACTCCTAGGGGTATTTTGGGGCGTGACACTGTGTCACAGTTCAACTTCTTCAACTTTAGCCCTATTGCAAATTTGAGAAGAACCATCACTTGGAATTAAACCATAGCAATTTTCAGTGGTTCTTGACCCTTCCAAAACACACACACCTTTGTCATCCACAACAGAACACTTGTTATTGGACAAATGGACAACATGGTGATCATCACACAATTGACTTATGCTAATTAGATTAGCTTTCAGTCCCTCTAAAAACAAGACATCCTTCAGTTTTGGAATGCTTGGTGCTTGGATGACACCTTTTCCTTTCACAGAGGATTTGCTTTCTTTGCCAAAAGTAACAGTCCCATCTAAGCATTCCTCGAGATGAGTGAAGAGGGACTTGTTACCTATCATGTGTCTGGAACATCCACTATCAAAATACCTCATGTCAGAATTTTGGGCTTTCAAAGCGGTGTGAATGATAAGGCATTTCATCCTTTCCCACATAATTAATGAACTTAGACTTTTGGGGAACCCTATTGTCTTTGTTCATTTCATTTGTAGGCATGACCTTCTTCTTGTTAGATCTCATGTTCTTCCTTGTTTTCTGAGAGACCCTAGCATTTTGGTTCATCCTATTACCTTCTTCATGATGAGCATAAGAAGTGTCACGACCATGTTACGTACTAAAGAGTTGAGCAATTTTCATCACTTCTTCACTCAAACTCCTAGACTTTTATGCTAATGCTTTTTGCCTTTGGAGATTCCCTTGATGTTGAGTTTGATTCCATGAACCATTCCGGGGATTTCTCCTAAAGGCATTGCAGTTAGGTCGGGTGTGACCCTTCACTCCACATTCATGCTATCATGCGTGCTCGTGTACGTGTCAATCGTGACAATAGTGGAATGAGGATAACAAGAGATAGGCATCACAATTCCATTCATGATATATTCATGTGAGCATTTGAGTAATTAACATGGCATTTGAGTATTTAAAGCATTTTCTTCCCTTAAGTCATGATTTTATAGATTCGGCATTTTTTCAAATACATAACATACATTGTTCCTTAGTAGTTCATCTTCTTCCTTTTTATGCATATTTTCCAATCACACAAGGGTAAGTTTATTATTTGTACAATGCCCATCCTCCATTTTCCAATTCACACCCCACACATCATACATCATTCCTTCGGCATCCAATCGCCTCAATCCATACCCATCCAAATATCCATACCATTTTTCCTTATCTTGTTTATGTTCATTAGAGATGTTCATTAGAGATAATACATTTCATAAAGAAGAAACCTAATGACAAGGATCACATTCCATATAGAAACCTAGATTATTGCTAGGGTAAGTTGGTAGGGTGTACTAACCTTGAAGATCAAGCTTGATCTTTGAAGAATCCCTTGATTGAGGATGGTTCTAGCTTGGAATCCTTCAAGCTTGTTCCCTTGATCTCAATCCCAAAGCCCTCTTTGGATTTTGCCTTCAATCTCTCCTCCTCCTTTTTCTCCTTCTTCCTATCCTTAGGTTTAGAAAATCCCCAAATGGGATCCCTAAACAAGACAAGGGTTTAAAACCCCCAAATTTGGAATCTGCTACCGCATGCGATCAATCGCGCACTTATCTGGGATCGATCGTAGGTCCTTGCGATTGATCGCACATTAATGCGATCTATCGCACTTGAACCCGAATGCATTGATCTGATTTCCCTCTGTATGCGATCGATCGCACACTCTTGCGATCGATCGCAGATCACTGCGATCTGTCGCACAGGGATCCCCATTTATAGCATATGGTCCTGAGACCTTGGGACCTATTTTGCCTGCATGCGATCGATCGCACCAAACCTGCGATTGATCGCACATCCCAGATTTTGTTGTTTTATTTCATTTTCCCTTACTTTGGTACTTCGGCCATAACTTTTGACTCGGTTGTCTGATTTAGACGATTCAACTTGCGTTGGATTCCTCTTTTGAAGGGGGACATTCCTAAAATTTTAGAATTTCTAATTTCTTCTTTATTTATTGACCAAATTACCCCTAAAGTCGACTGATCCGCAAATGGGTTTCAGTAACTCGAGTTTTCGATATGTCCGACTTAAGAATACTACTTCCTAACACTTAGAGTTTCTTTAAATTTTCTCATTTCATAGAAATAGGAGGATTACAAAGGCAAAATGCCTTGGCATGATTTTTAATACATGGCAAAAGTTCCGGGATTCTACAAACTTGGACACACCCGAGAGGCTCACAAAAATTAGAGAAGGGAATTCTCTCCCTTAAGCTCACGGTTTGGAGTGGAGAAGAAAAAAAATATTGAATGAATTATATTCCACAGGTTTTGGATATTGGAGTTTATATAGAGTTAGATCAAATCCAAATCCTACTCCAATTGGAAGTTATCCCTTTTTAAAAGAGTTACTAAATAATGATAATTCTTATCATTAGTTATAACAAACTTTCAAATTTAGGATTCTTTTTCTTAAAAGGACTCCTTAATTAAAGGGGTGTAACTACTTCCCTAGATTCTAGGGATCCCAACAAACTCCTAACAATTAGGAATCCTAATCAAATTAGGAAACCCCATAAGGGGGGGCATGGCTAAAGAAGGGCGTGAGCCTATGGAGTCTTGCACTCCAAGTTTTGAAAAACATCCAATCTTATCTCCTAGTTTCTTACATTCCAAGTATTGGAATCTAATCCCATGAAATAAGGATTAATTCTTTAATTAACAAAATCCTAACCAATTAGGAAACTCCAAGCGCCCACCCTAGGGATTTAATCCAATGGGTTTGGGCCCACATATAAGGTCAACTTTTGTTGGGTTTTATGGTTATGGGTCAAACCCATTTCCCCTTATATTGGATTAATTAAATAATCATTATTATTATCCTTTAATTTAGATTAACTTTTAATCTAAACCATAGATTAACATTTAATCCATTTTATTAAAGATTAAATTTTAATCCTTTAATTTATAAATTAACATTTAATTTATTAATTGAGCTTGTATTTCTTAGTGGGCATCTCCATAGGTTTCTCTGGGACATTCTAACCTTGGCTTACCCAATGTTATCCCATTGACCCTTAAATAGGAATGACATCAGAATTGCAAGTGACATGAGATATCCATGTTGCAATTGAATCCAGTGTAAAATTATTAACCATTAAGAATCCCACCGCATGAACTTTTTAATTCAATTGATCCTTTCAATAACATTATCCCTAATGGGCCTTCGAGATTAATATACTATCTAACTCATAGCCCATTATACATCATTCGGGTTTCCAAGACATTTGATTAAGCCATTAGAAACTTTTTATCATGTAAAAAATTTTGAGAAAAACTTTTGTTAAGTATAATTTATTTTAATAAAAATATATTTCAAACTTGTTTGATTTAGAAATCACCTGTGCAGGATTTAAGCTTAATCGACTGTCTTACCCGGAACTTGGATAATCTCTCAATTTAATGAACATGGATTTCTTGTTTGTAACTCATCATGTGTAGAGCCCTAGATTTCACGTGCACTGTTCAAGTGACTAGTGCTAGTGTACAGTGCATGTAAAGGCCTAAGGCTTACCATGTGTTCTTGATATTGGGTAAAGTGAAGTGAGGATTTTATATGTGTATGTTGAGTCTCAAAACAAAAGTATACTAATACTCAAGTATCTAGGGTATAAGATACCCTAAGTGTGAATGTAGAACCCCGGGAACCAATTTCACAACGTTGTGACTAGTGTCACGGTACTTGGGTTGAAGGCCAAAAGCCTTCTTGTATTATTATGATGTTATGAAAAATAATAAGGCGGGTTTTCACCTTGAGTTTAGTTGGGTAGAAATATGTGTGGTGTATGTCGGTGTGTTGAAACCAATAGTATGAAATACTCCATGTCCTTGGGAGTTTAAACAAAGAATATGCATTACTCGAGGTATGTGGGCAATGAAACAAAGAGTAAAAGTACTCTAAAAGCAATTGGGTTGTATTAGTGTGAAAATAAATGGTATAGGAAATACTCCAAGTGTTTAGAATGGTAAGAACAAAAGTGTAGAAAAGGTTCTAAGTGTCAAAAACAGGGATGTCTAAACATTCCCTCAACTTGTAGGGACTCTAGTTTCGTCACCGCTGATCGAAATCGAGTGATTCTTAAGCCATTAGAAAGGTATTGAAACCCTCTTAGAGGCTCATGTTAATCACTTTTCCATATTTTGAGTCAACATTAGGTAAAATGGGGGTTTTTCGGGGGTTGGTCTGCTGTAAATGCAACAGTCAATTTGGACCAGTAAGCTTTAGAGCCCATTTAGGTTATTAAGAACTCAGAATTAGGATTTTTTTATTAGCGATAAAATTGTTCATTTTTGAATGATGAGTCCAATGCAAGTTGAATCGTCAAAATCTGATAAGTGAGTCAAAAGTTATGGTTGAAATACCACAACAGGAAAAACGGGAAAAAGGAGGACCAAACCGATTGACCAGATTTGCGACGGATCGACCGATCACATGTGTTTTTGTGCTCTAGCCGACTCCTAGTGATATTTTAAGGGTGTTTTGGGGTTTTGGCAACCTCCAAACACTTATATAAACCCACATTTCGTGGGAATGGGTTCACAAACCTTAGAGAGAGAGTTGAGAAGGATTTTAAAGAGGAAGAAGAAGGAGAGGTTGGGTTTTCTTGGTATGTTCTTAGCTTGGCTTTGTGATTAAAGGAGGAGCTTGGATCTTGCTTTTCAAGCTTGGATCTTGTTCCTCAAGCTTTCAAAAATCTCTGAAATTGAAGAAAATCAATTCTTCAAAAGGTAGAACAATCTACTAGCTTTTCATATTTTGATTCATTGACTAATAGAAGGCTTTGATGCATGATCTTCGGTGAAAATTAAGGTTTATAGGTTTATATATATGCTATTGAAAATAATGAAATGAAATCAAGGTATAAGACCTTGTTCCTTGTAAACTATGGTTATTTAAAGTACGAAGAGCATGTTAGTTTGATGATTGTCTAACCTTATTGGGATTTCCTTATGGTTTAGACTGCCATCCAAGCTTTGTTATGTTTCATTCCCTTACAAATATGTTTTGCTTTCCGACATGAATGAAGCGTGAGGAAAAGCATATGAAAGTGAGGAAATGATGCATGCAATTCTCATGTGGGCATGTGCTCTAACTATGAATGAAACCTATGAGTATGTCTCAATGTTTAAAGGTTTTCCATATCTACCATATTGCTTACACGTATTGTACATATGTCTTTTATGAATTGGCTATTAATGAAACTCTATGATACGCACAAGTACTCTATGCACTATGTCTTGCATGATCTCATAAGTACGGATATCCGAAATCTCACAAGTAAATGCTCATAAGAATTACTCAGAAGCAAAACCTCATAAGTAAAGTTCATAAGCAACGCTCATATGTCTCATAAGCTCATAAGAATGCTAGTATGTCTGTTCATTCATAGTTCAGGTACTAATAAAACTCATAAGAAACTCATAAGAACGCTAGTATGTTCGCCTTCCATAGTTTGGGTACTAGTAAAACTCATAAGAAACTCATGAGAACGCTGGTACATCCATCCATTTCATAGTTTGGGTACTAGTTAAAATATGTAATGCTAATATGTCCATCCATTCATAGTTTGGGTATTAGTAAAGAATGTATGAAACTGGTATGTCTGTCCATCCATAGTTCGGGTACTAGTTGTCGCGCCCCAAAATTGTAGAGCCCCGAAACTTTTGCCATGTATTGGGACACGTGCCAAGGAATTATGCCTTTGTAATCCTCCTATTTCTATGAAATGAAAAAATTTGAAGAACTCTAAGTATTAAGAAGTAGTATCACTAAGTCGGATATGTCGAAAACCCGAGTTACTGAATCTCATTTGTGGATCAGTCAACTTCAGGGGCAATTTAGTCAATAAATAAAGTAGAAATTGGAAATTTTAAAATGCCAAGAAAGTTCCCCTTCAAAAGAAGAATCCAACGCAAGTTGAATCGTCCAAATCGGACAACTGAGTCAAAAGTTATGGTCGGATTACCAAAGTAAGGGAAACTGGGAGAAAACAAAAAAATCTAAAGGGTGTGATCGATCGCAAGTCAGGTGTGATCGATCGCATGCAGGCGAAATGAGTCCTAAACTCTCTGGGCCATATGCGATAGATGGATCCCCAGGTGCAATAGATCACAGGGATCTGAGATCGATCGCAAGAGTTGCGATCGATCGCATGCAGGGGGAAATTAGACCAATGTGTTTGGGTTCATGTGCGATAGATCGCATCCAGGTGCGATCGATCGCAAGGACCTGCGATCGACCGCAAATAAGCGTGCGATTGATCACATGCGGTAACTGAAGCTAGATTTGAGGGTCTTAAACCCTTGTATTGTTAGGGATCCTCATTTGAGGTATTTCTAACCTAGAGAGGAGAGAAAGAGGGGAGAAAGGAGAAGAAGATTTTGGGAAAATCCTCCAAAGGAGCTTGGATTGGAGATCAAGGGAGGCTCATTCTTGAAGATTTTCAAGCAAAGGACCTTCCTCAAGCAACTAGAGTTCCTCAAACCCAAAGAGGGATTCTTCCTCAAGTTGGAAATCCACATTAAGGGTGTTCTTCAACCCAAATCAAGGTCGGTACCCTATACTACCCTCCTAGTTCACCTTCTTCTCTCTTTTCTTCCTTTTTCTTTGTTTTCCCTAATTTCTAAGAATAAGAATGGTTGGGATGTATGGATGGAGTGTGTATGGGCGATTGGATGCCATGTGTAGGTTATGTAATGAACGAAATGGGGAGGGCATTGTACTAAAAACGAACACACATGTATGGTGTGAGCATTAACACACCTAGAAATCCAAGACTTAGGATTAACCATAATGCACATACCAAATGTTTGATGAAATGCCTCAATGAAGAAGATGAGATTTATTCATAGAAGATGCATGTATGAATTCCTTTACTTCCTAGAATGGCATGTGGATAGATTAAATGCTTAATTGTTTGATTTAATTCTTGATTAAATGCAAATGCTTTCTATGCCAATGTCATCCTTAATTATACATGAATCCACGAGCATGGCATGTAGTCCACGAGTAGGATCTTCAAGCATTAAACACCATGTTTGCTTTCAAGGTTTTATTCCCGATTCACGAACACCATGACAAGGCCAAATGAAAGGGTTGGTAAATAGAGGTAGGGCATATCTTACGATACGTTTTCCCTCGCTTTTGACACGAACAAGAACACCCCAAGCATGCATGTCACATTCAATGCATTTCGTTAGAGAGAGGTCTCCCCTCCCTCACAAGTTGCTTCTCATTTAGGAAGAGGGGCCTTCCCTCCCTCACAAGTAGCAAGAACATGTTTATTTTCCAAGCAAGCAAGCATGATACATGACATGACACGCATGACAAGAATGACAAGACAAGTATGACTCGACAAGACCAATATGACAAAACATGTCAAGACTAGTTTTCAAGCACGAAAAGAATGTTTTCAAGTCAAGACAAGAACACAAAGATTTCAAGAGTTTTATCGGTTTTCTGTGATGCAAGCATGAAATACAAATACTGCTTCCTGTTGATATCAATTGCTTCCTACTTTATATTGTTATTGCTCTATTATGACTGTTGGTTAGTGTTTGGTACCTGCTGAGTATTCCATGCTCAGCCGTACGTCTTATGTCGGCAGGTGATAGCGGAGCGGCTGTTCCTTTCGATATCTGTGCTCCGAGCCCTTGGGTGGAGGAGGAGTATGTTATGGAACCTATGGAGGAACCTCACGTAGACGGTCACTATTAGGTGGTAGATTCTAAGTGAGAGATTGTAGGTGAGCGTGAGAGTTATATTCATGTATTTTAGCGGGCCTGTCTATGCTTTCTTAGTTTTGATTTCCTTTTTGTATCAACTTGGATCATGCACATATATACATAGAGGTTTTGTTAGACTTCTGCTGTGCCACGTTAAAGTATACTTCCACTGTTATTGTCCTCTATTGTATATGCTCTACGTATTTTGCAGGATGGTTTGTCAAGCAAGTCATGCAAGTCATGATAAGTCATCCAAGATTCACTCTAACTCCTAGGGTGGGTTTTGGGTCGTGACAGAGATGGTATCAGAGCTTAGGCTTTAGGTGTTTATGGTCACTTAGAATCTGGTACCACGGCTTGCTAAGAGCATATGTTAGGAAGCAAGTTAGGAAGGAAGTAAGTCGGAAGCGAGTCCTGATTTCAAGTGTGAGACTAAATTTTAGTCTTAGTTTAAATGGTTGTCTCAACCAAGTACGAGTCTTAGGAACCACCGATGGGTATGATGCAATGTATACTAATATTATAGCAATAGTATTACTTGAAATTTTGTGAGATTAAATGGTGATAAATTGTGGTTCCAAGTTAGACTCATGTGGTGCTATTGTTGTCAGGACTTTAGTCATGAGGCGGGGCACACGGGGTCGCGTACCACACACTAGAGCTTCATCTTCTTCTCGAGATGAGGTTGAGTAGTCAGACCTCTCTCAGGTCTTAGGCTTTATTGCTGAGACTCTCTCCGTACTGGCAGCTCGGCAAACTATATCATCATCGGCGGCACCTACTCCACCGCCTACAGCACTAGCACATCGCACAGCTGGGGTTGAGGCATTCCGAAGACTGAGGCCTCCATCATTCCATGGGAGTGTGGACCCTCTTGCCGCGGAGGCTTGGATTCTCCAGTTGGAGACGATTTTTACTGTCCTCTCACCCATAGAGGAAGATAAAGTGGCATGGGCTACTTTCATGCTAGAGGGTGAGGCACACCATTGGTGGTTGTCCGCCTTGAGGACTCGGGATTTGACCATGCAAGGTCAACCCTAGACTTGGGAGGAGTTCAAGGACACGTTCTATAAGAAGTACTTTCCGATTGGAGCTCGGGAAAAGAAAGAGAGAGAATTCATTAACCTTGAGCAAAGCTCTATGTTGGTAGCTCAGTATGAAGCCAAGTTTTCGGAGCTATCACACTTCACGACACACATGATTACCACCGAGGCAATGAAGGCAAGGAGGTTTGAGCAAGGGCTCAGAGATTTCATCATGGACCGAGTCTCGATCTACAGGCACACCACTTACGCCGAAGTAGTGGATAAAGCCTTGTTGGTTGAGGCCAATTTAGAGACCATGTCCAAGAAGAGGGAACTGGTCCTTATCAGTATGCATGGCCAGCACCACCTCAGAGGCCGTCTTATGCGACTCCAGTTTCGAGGCAGTATGCGCCTCAGGCACCGAGAGCTCAGGCTCTTCCGGCCCCACGGCCCGTTGCACCTCAAGTAGCAAGGTATGCTCCACCTCCGGCCCCTCCGACCTACATGTATGAGGTTTGCTCGTCTTGTGGTAGAAGGCACTCGGCAGGAGATTATCGGAAGGCATCGGGCGGATGTTTTCAATGTGGTCGCTAGGGCCACATGATCAGGGAGTACCTGACGAGGCATTTTCTTGGCTAGTCACAGGGGATTAGGCCCCCAGCTCGTCCAGCAGGATCATACCAGGCGTCCTCCCAGCCTGCACGTTCTGCACCTCTGCCTCGCTAGGTGAATCAGGGGCGATTTTTTGCCTTGACAGGGGGTGATGCACTTACATCTGACGATGTAGTGCAAGGTACGCAGTTGTAGTTTATTTAATTATCCGTAAATTAAAGTGTTATGTATTCTTCAATTGTGTACGTATATGGCATGTTATATGTATATATACCTATATGTATACGCTGTTGATGCATGGATTGACTTAGCTAGCTAAAATTTCAGGAACCTTACTAGTCAATGAATGTTTGGCTCGAGTATTGATCGACACCGGGTCTACTCTTCATTCGTATCGTCGAGTTTCTCTCAAGGCTTTTCCTCCGAGCCTAGCCAGTTGAAACCGGAGTTAGCCATTGCGACTCCTCTCAGCAAGACAGTAGTGGCAGATAAAGTGTATATAAATAGTGTGGTTCAAGTGGGGAGTCACGAGTTGGCAGTTGATCTAATCATCCTTGGATTTCAAGACTTCGACATCATCTTGGGAATAGATTGGTTAGCAGCATATCATGGGCATGTGGCTTGCTTTGAGAAGATGGTACTCTTCAAGCCGGTGGAAGGGAAGCCATTTCATTTTCAGGGGTTAAGGAGTAAGGAGATTGCTCGCTTTACGGCACTAAGCTTAGCGAACCCCGAGGCAAAGGACTCTTGACTATCCCTGTTATGAGTGAATTCCTGGATGTATTTCCAGAGGAGTTGCCAGGGTTGCCTCTAGACAGGGAGATTGAGTTTGTGATTGAGCTTGCACCAGGCACAGCTCCCGTCTATAGGGCTCCGTATAGAATGGCCCCGATTGAACTCAAGGAGTTGAAGACGCAGTTGGAGGAATTGCAAGGCCTTGGTTTCATTCGACCAAGTGTCTCACCGTGGGGTGCCCCAGTTTTATTTGTCAAGAAGAAGGATGGCTCGATGCGAATGTGCGTCGATTACATGCAATTGAACAAGGTCACTATAAAGAATAGGTATCCATTGCATACGATTGACCACTTGTTCGATCAGTTAAAGGGAGCAAGATTTTTCTCAAAGCTCAATCTTCGGTCGGGTTACCACCAATTGAAGATTAAGGGTGCAGATGTGCCCAAAACTGCTTTTCGGACTCGGTACGGACACTACGAGTTCTTGGTGATGCCTTTTGGTCTCACGAATGCGCCGGTGACTTTTATGGATTTGATGAACCGGGTGTTCCGACCATACTTGGATAGATGCGTGATTGTGTTCGTTAACGATATCTTGATATACTCCCAGACACGGAAAGATCACGCGCGAAACCTTCGCCTTGCTTTGGAAATGCTGAGAGGGCACAAGTTGTATACCAAACTTAGCAAGTGTGAGTTTTGGTTGGAAGAGGTGGAATTTCTAGGCCACGTTGTATCTACGGAAGGCATCTCAGTAGATCCGAAGAAGATAGAGGCAGTCATGAGTTGGGCAAGGCCCAAGAGTGTCACAGAGATACATAGCTTTCTTGGGTTGGTAGGCTACTATAGGAGATTTTTTGAGGGTTTCTCCAACCTTACAGCACCGCTCA
The DNA here is from genome assembly GCA_015143295.1 of Tetracentron sinense. Taxonomy (NCBI): domain Eukaryota; kingdom Viridiplantae; phylum Streptophyta; class Magnoliopsida; order Trochodendrales; family Trochodendraceae; genus Tetracentron; species Tetracentron sinense. The sequence continues at coordinate 8,979,170 of CM026567.1, read as the reverse complement.
CTTATCTGACAAGGAAGAACACGAAGTTCGTATGGAGCGACAAATGTGAGATCAGTTTCACAGAACTGAAGAAGAGGCTTACCACAACCCTCGTCCTTACTGTGCCGTCCGGACGTGTGGTAGTTATGAGGTGTACAGTGATGCCTCACACGTTGGACTTGGGTGTGTTTTCATGCAGCACAAGAAGGTCATTGCCTATGCATCAAGGCAATTGAAGGAGCATGAAAAGAATTACCCCACGCACGACTTGGAGCTTGCTGCTATCGTGTTTGCACTCAAGATCTGGCAACACTACCTTTACGGGGTAGAGTTCTATGTGTTCACGAATCACAAGAGCCTCAAGTATCTCTTTTCCTAAAAGGAGTTGAATCTACGTCAACGGCGTTGGATGGAATTTTTGAAAGACTATGAATGCACCATCCAATACCACCCGGGCAAAGCAAACGTTGTAGCAGACGCCTTGAGTAGAAGACCTTCGAGTCTATTGGCACACATGTTGGTGCAGGAATGGAGACTACTAGAAGATTTAGCAAATCTGGACATCAGTGTGAATGATTCTGTCCGCAGTCCTATCTTGGCAAATGTCATGGTTCGATCATACATTATAGACTTGATCCAAGAGTATCAAGCCACAGATGCTGAATTATTGGCTTTCCAGGACAAGGAGGTTATCAAGGGTAGTAAAGACTTTTCTCTCACTAGCCGTGGTGCTATTACATTCAAGGGAAGGCTGTGTGTCCCAGCCAATGCAGATCTTCGGAGCGAGATTATGGATGAAGCCCACCGATCGAAGTATACTGTGCATCCTGGGGGTACAAAGATGTACCAGAACCTCAAGAGTCACTTTTGGTGGCGGAATATGAAGAGAGATGTTGCGGAGTATGTGGCACGGTGCTTGGTGTGCCAACAAGTGAAGGCAGAGCACTTGAGACCAGCGGGTCTATTACAGTCTCTTCCTATCCCCGAGTGGAAATGGGAGAACATATCCATGGACTTCATTGTGGGATCGCCAAAAATGGTAAGAAACTCAGATGCGATTTGGGTTGTAATAGACCGTTTAACAAAGTCCGCACACTTCTTACCTTACTAGAATACTTTTAACTCCAGCTAGTTAGCCGCACTGTATATCAAGGAGATCGTTCGGTTGCACGGGGTGCCAGTTAGTATTGTGTCAAATCAGGATCCAAGATTCACGTCTAGGTTCTGGAAGAGTTTTTAGGAAGCCATGGGTTCCCGGCTTGATTTCAACACCGCCTTTCATCCACAAACGGATGGACAAACCGAGAGGGTGAACTAACTCATCGAAGGCATACTTCGGGCATGTATGTTGGATTTCAAGGGCAGCTGGGAAGAGCAATTTCTATTGGTTGAATTCGCCTATAACAATAGCTATCAGGCGAGCATCCAAATGGCACCATTTGAGGCCTTGTATGGGCGAAGTTGCAGGTCTCCTCTCTACTGGGATGAGGTAGGAGAGAGGAAAATACTTGGTTCGAAGTTGATCGAGCAAACTGTGAACAAGATTATGATCATCCGGGATCGGTTGAAAGCTGCCCAAGATCATCAGAAAAGCTATGCTGACACTCGCCGTAGGGACTTGGAATCCCAAGTAGGGGATCAAGTTTTTGTGAAGGTATCTCCTAGCAAGGGGATTATGAGATTTGGTAAAAGAGGCAAGCTGAGTCCTCGATATGTCGGCCCCTTTGAGATAATCACGGGAGTTGGTGAAGTTGCTTACAGGGTAGCACTACCACCTCACATGGCCACGGTTCATAACGTTTTCCACTTATCTATGCTTCGAAAATACATTGCGGACCCTTCGCATGTCATAGACTTGGAACCATTGGAAGTCCGAGACGATCTCAATCTAGTAGAGAAGCCGATTCAAGTGTTGGACTGGAGAGATCAAGTCCTTCGCAACAAGACTATTCCATTGGTACTCGTTCAGTGACAACATCATACTCGGGAAGAGGCCACATGGGAGCGCGAAGTCAAAATCAAAGCGAAGTACCCGGAGTTATTTGAATAGGTTTTGTTTGTGTTATGTAATGATGTTTTGGGATTTGTAATGCATGTGTTGTCGAAATTTCGGGGATGAAATTTTTATAAGGGGGGAGGATATAGAGCCCCAGAACTTTTTCCATGTATTGGGACACATGCCAAGGCATTATGCCTTTGTAATCCTCCTATTTCTATGAAATGAGAAAATTTAAAGAACTCTAAGTATTAAGAAGTAGTATCCCTAAGTCGGATATGTCGAGAACCCGAGTTACTGAATCTCATTTGTGGATCAGTCAACTTCAGGGGTAATTTAGTCAATAAATAAAGTAGAAATTGGAAATTCTAAAATTCCAAGAAAATTCCCCTTCGAAAGACGAATCCAACGCAAGTTCAATCGTCCAAATCGGACAACCGAGTCAAAAGTTATGGCCGGATTACCAAATTAAGGGAAAACTGGGAGAAAACAACAAAATCTGAAGGGTGCAATCGATCGCAAGTCAGGTGTAATCGATCGCATGCAGGCGAAATGGGTCCTAAACCCTCTGGGCCATATGTGATAGATGGATCCCCAAGTGTGATAGATCGTAGGGATCTACGATCGATCGCAAGAGTTGCAATCGATCGCATGCAGGAGGAAATCAGACCAATGTGTTCGGGTTCATGTACGATAGATCGCATCCAGGTGCGATCGATCGCAAGGACCTACGACCGATCGCAGATAAGCATGCTATCGATCGCATGCAGTAACTGAAGCCGAATTTGAGGGTCTTAAACCCTTGTATTGTTAGGGATCCTCATTTGACGTATTTCTAACCTAGAGATGAGAGAAAGAGGGGAGAAAGGAGAAGAAGATTTTGGGAAAATCCTCCAAAGGAGCTTGGATTGGAGATCGAGGGAGGCTCATTCTTGAAGATTTTCAAGCAAAGGACCTTCCTCAAGCAACTAGAGTTCCTCAAAACCAAAGAGGGATTCTTCCTCAAGTTGGAAATCCACATCAACTGTAGAGCCCCAGAATTTAGGTTCACTGTTCATGTGAATAGTGCTGTGAATAGTGTTGTGAATAGTGCCTTCAAGACCTAAAGCCTTAATGAAGTTATGGGTTCATGTTTTATAATGAAAAGAGGTATTAAATGAATCAAAATATGTATGGAAAGTGTTTTGGGGGTTTGGGATAAATGAAAAGTGAGAGTAAGGTATACTCTGAGTGTCAAAGAAAGGAATGCATAAACATACCCTCAACTTTGACGAGCTCTAGAATTCTCACCGCTGATTGGAATCGAGTGACTCTTAAATTTTTGGAAAGGTATTGAAACCTTATTTGAGGTTCATGTTTATCACATTTTCAGATTTTGAGTTGAGGATGGGTCAAACGTCAGATTTCGGGAAACGAGTCTACTGAAAATCTGGGCTGCTGAATTCGATTTTCAGACCAGTCAGATTTAAGGGCAATTTGGTCTATGAATATAGAATAATTAGAAAATTTATAAAACATGAAAGTTGTAGCCCTTTGAAATACGAATCCAACGCAAGTTAAATCGTCAAAAACGGATAAACGAGTCAAACATTATACTTAAAATAACAAAGTGAGAAAAACCGGAGGCCTGTCATCCAATTTCGGCAACGAATTGCTTAAGGGGGCTCAAATTCGTCGACAAAGTTGCTCGAGAGCTGAAATTCGTCGACAAATTCAACCCAAACAATGGTAAAAACATCCAGAACTATTCCACCGACCTTGGGAGATATTTTGGGATATTTTCTGAGATCTTTTGGGATATTTTGCCAACCTTTAGGCTATAAATAGGACCCTAAATTCGTGTCTTTGGGTTTACAAACCCTAAGCTTAGATTTTTTGAGAGATTGGAAGAGAAGAAGAAGAAGGAAGCTAAGGTAGTTCTTGGGTGTTCTTGAGTTCGTGTTTTCCACCAAAGGAAGAGTCCTTCTTGCTTCCTGTGGATTTTATCCCCAAAGTGATTCTTAAACGTAGAAGTTTCCAAGGAAAATTCTGTTAGTGTCTTTGGAAACGGGATTTCCGATTTTCCAGCTTTCTCAAAGCGTCAACCAAGCTTCCTCAAGCTTGATTCTTGTTTCACAGAAGTGTAAAAACTTCCATTTTAGGTAGATACACTCTACTACCTACCTTGTGCTATTATTTTAAAGGCAAAACACTATGTTAAGGTTGTTCTTGGATGGAATTGGATGATGATTGGTATATGAAATGTAAGTTATCACTATTATTGATTTCTATGAATAAGATGCCATGCTTACAAGCTTTCTAAGATCACCACAATATTCACAAGTATTATATGCAGTGTATGTTCACAAGTCTAGCATGATGTTATGAAGTCTCGCATGATTCGATGATTTTTCACAAGAAAGGTATTTTTAAAAGTTCATAAGCAAGGTTTTGTTAAAAGAATTCTCACAAGTGATAAGGCCAAACTATGGGTTGGTAAGTGACAAGTTCTAAGATCGTTTCAAAGCTCATAAGGAATCCCACTATACTTGGACTCACAAGTAGTCATGTCTCACAAGCTCACAAGTTCACAAGCTCGCAAGTTCACAAGAAAATCATGCATACTCAGATCCTCGCATGCTCACAAGGAATCCTAACTTTCGCAAGAATTCACAAGAACATGATTATCACATGACAAGATTTACCTGGTGTTGATTTCACACGAATACTGTTAAGAAAAGGATTTTTGTACTACTTTCACGAATGTTATTCTCTAAGCTTATGCATGTTCATGATATTATCCACTGTTAGTTAGTAGTTTGTATATCACTGAGTATTCCGTGCTCAGCCGACTATGGACTTCGGCAGGTGCACGTGTTCCATTTTATGTCTGTGGCACGGAGCCTTGGATAGAGGAAGACTACTATGATCCGGAGCCCTCTATGGACCACTACCAGGATGATGAATCGCTGGATAAGCGACTCGATTTTGATTTCTGTTGAGAGAGGGAGGGAGATAATACTGATATTTTGAGTATGTTGAGAGTGGGGCTTGTCCACTCCATATTTTTGGATATGTTATGTTGGTCCAGACTTGGACTGAATTATAGGAGTATATTATTATAAATCGTTTCCGCTATATTTTACAACTTGTTTACTCTGATAGGATGGTAAGTATATGTGCCTTATGTGTCATACAGGATGGTATGATACAGTGGTCCGAGCTTAAGTATCCCTACCTCCTCGGGGGTATTTTGGGTCACGACAGACTTGGTATCAGAGCCCATACATTTGATCATTGGGATTGAGGTGTAGATCTAGATTGAACCCATTATCAATTTGAGGATATGTCTGATGATAGACTTAATATCAAAGCTTAGGAATTAGAATCCCTCGGACTGATATTGTTATTCAAGGTAGCATCCCTAGGGCTATGGTGCTCTTTGAGTTAAACTTAGTACACAAATGAACTTCGAAATACGAGACTATGAGAACGTAGCTTTGCTAGGACTCTGTAGTATGCTTATGCTTTATGTGTATACTTCGATGTATACGATGCTTATATAAAGCACTAAGTACTTATTGAACTGCAGTATTCAAGAGCTTGACGTTCGTTATTGTCCTCAAGATTGTTGTCATGAGGCGAAACATTCGAGGTAGAGGGTATCAGACCCAAGGAAATGGAGGAGATGTTCCTATGGGTGGTGAGCAGCCCGACTTTGCTCAGGCCTTTAGTTCGATCGCAGAGACCTTAGCTATATTGGTAGCTAGGCCTGCTACTGCTGCTGCTACTCCTGCACCTCCTCCAGTGCATCATACCTCAGGACTAGAGGCTTTTAGGAGACTGCGGCCTCCTACTTTTTATGGGACTCTGGATCCCCTGGTTTCAAAGACATGGATTATGCAGCTGGAGAAGATCTTCAAGGCCCTCCATTGTACAGATGAGCAGCGAATCGAGTGGGCTTCCTTCATGATGGAGGGTGAAGTCGAGCATTGGTGGAGAGCTGCCCAGAGTCAGAGGGATGTTGCAAAGGCAGGGTTACCCTGGACATGGGGTGAGTTCTTAGATGTATTCTATGAGCAATATTTCTCCATATTTGTTAGAGAGTAGAAGGTGAGAGAGTTTGTGCTCCTCGAGCAGGGAGAGGCGAGCGTAGCCGAGTACAAGGCGAAGTTCATCGGATTGTCGACATTTGCTCCACATCTGATCGCTACTGAGAGTATATGAGTCAGAATGTTTGAGGATGGGCTGCGGTCTTTTATCCGAGATCGGGTTTCTAAATTTCAAGTAGAGACCTGGAAGGATATTGTGGGGAAGGCGAAGATCGCCGAGAGGAATTCTGCAGAGTTTCTCAAGAGAAGGGACAGTAGCTTCAGAAGAGGCATGTCCCAAGGATAGTCCAGTGGCTCAGTACAGCCTGAGAAGAGGGCTAGGACTGCTCCATTCCAGACTTCTCAGCCTATGTAGACTCAGAGACCTCCTTTTGTCCAACAGGCACCGCGCTCTGTTGTTTCGTAGGCCCCCAGATATACACCGCTAGCTTCCTCAGCATCGTTTTCTTTTGATGAATGTGCCATGTGTGGCAAGAGACACAGGGTAGAAGAGTGCCGTAAACTCTCAGGTGGTTGTTTCCATTGTGGCGAACAAGGCCACATGATCAGGGATTGCCCGAAGAGGCAGTTGCAGGCCACACCTCAAGGAGTCTGACCTCCACTTAGGCCGACGACACAGCAAGGGTCTTCACAGGCTTCTCGATCTCCACGGCCCACCCAGCAGCCTCGCCAGGCGAATCAGGGTCGAGTTTTCGCCATGACCGAACAGGATGCACATGCATCAGATGATGTTGTGCAAGGTACGATCAAGTCAAATTGTTAAGTTCATGCAATGTTGACTATATGTGATGTATATACATGCTTGTACAAACATGCTTTAAATATTCAGGCGCCTTGCTCATTAGCGAGTGTTGATCGACACTGGATCATCGCATTCTTTTATCTCGCCAAGCTTTGCTAAGGGCTTTGCCTCAGAGCCAAGTCGATTGCCCCAGGAGTTGTCTATTTCGACTCCGCTCGACAAGACGGTTGATGTAGACAAAGTGTATCGGGGTTGTGTTATGCAAGTTGAGCAGCATGAGTTACCAGTCGATCTGATCATCCTCGAGTTCCAAGACCTAGACTTTGATGTCATTCTCAGGATGGATTGGCTCTCAACTCACCATGTGCATGTAGCGTGCTTCGAGAAGATGGTGAACTTCAAACCAATTGGGAAGAAGCCGTTTCATTTCCAAGGGCTACGGAGGAGAGACATCGCTCGCCTTGCTGCCCTTAGTCTATCGAGTTTGGAAGTATGAGATTCCTCAGCCATTTCGGTAGTGAGTGAGTACCTGGACATGTTTCCAGAGGTGTTACCAGGATTACCTCCTGATCGAGAGATAGAGTTTGCTATTGAGCTTACTCCTAGCACTACTTCGATTTCTAGGGCTCCATACAGAATGGCCCCTATTGAGCTTAAGGAGTTGAAGGAGCAATTGAAGGAATTGCAGGGCCTTGGCTTCATCCGGCTGAGTGTTTCACCATGGGGAGCTCTTGTACTCTTCGTGAAGAAGAAGGATGAGTCGATGTGGATGTGCATTGACTATAGGTAACTGAACAAGGTCATGATCAAGAATCATTATCCATTGCCTCAGATAGACGACTTGTTCGATCAGCTCAAGGGAGCGAGGTTCTTCTCGAAGATTGATCTTCGATCTGGGTATCATCAGTTAAAGATCAAGGCCGAAGATGTTCCCAAGACTGCCTTCAGGCACTACGAGTTCCTGGTCATGCCTTTTGGTCTGACGAATTCGTTGGCTACTTTCATGGATTTGATGAACCGGGTTTTCAGATCATCTCTCGATCGATGTGTGATCGTGTTCGTCAATGATATCCTTGTGTATTCCAAGACACAGGACGATCATGCGAGAGATCTTTGCCTTATGTTGTAGACTCTTCGAGAGCATTGCCTGTATGCTAAGTTGAGCAAGTGCGAGTTTTGGTTGGAGAAGGTGGCATTCCTTGGCCACGTGGTATCTCCCGAGGGTATCGCAGTTAATTCTACGAAGAAAGATGTAGTGATGAACTGGGAGAGGCCGAAGAGTGTCACCGAGATTCGCAGTTTTCTCGTCCTGGCAGGGTACTACAGGAGGTTTGTGGAAGGGTTCTCCAGCTTAACGGCTCCGCTTACCTACCTTAGAAGGAAGAATGCTAAATTTTCTTGGAGCGAGAAGTGTGAGGCAAGCTTCATGGAGTTGAAGAAGAGGCTTACTACAGCCCCTATGCTTACAGTACCATCTGGGAGCGGTGGTTTTGTAGTCTACAGTGATGTGTCACTTATCGGCCTAGGATGTGTGCTGATGCAACATGGGAAGGTCATAGCCTATGATTCCTGGTAGTTAAAAGACCATGAGAAGAACTATCCTATGCATGATCTAGAACTTGCTGCAGTGGTCTTTGCACTGAAGATTTGGTGTCACTACCTTTATGGGGAACAGTTCGATGTGTTTACGGACCACAAGAGCTTAAGGTACTTGTTTTCCCAGAAAGAGCTGAATTTAAGGCAGCGTAGATGGTTGGAGTTTCTGAAGGATTACAACTGCGCTATCTAATACCACCCTGGTAAGGTGAATGTGGTAGCAGACGCTCTTAGAAGGAAGCCTCCTGGACACTTGGCTCACATGATGGTTCACGAGTGGAAGATATTGGAGGTAATGGCGAACCTCGATACTAGCTTTAGCATGTCTACTTTTGGGCCAGTCATGGCTAATCTTACGGTCAAGCCTCATATCCTGGTTTGGATTAAGGAGTTACAGAGTTCGGATGCAGAGTTGCTTGCTTATCGAGACAAGTCGGTAAGCAGTGGCAGTCAGGAGTTTGCTTTGAATGGTGATGGTGCCATTACATTCAAAGGCAGGTTGTGTGTTCCTGCTAACGCAGTATTGAGGAGTGAGATCTTGAACGAGGCTCATCAATCCAAGTACATGGTACATCCTGGAGGTACTAAGATGTACCAGAATCTGAAGAGGCATTACTGGTGGCGAAACATGAAGAGGGAAGTCGCGGAGTATGTTTCTAGATGTTTGGTGTACCAGCAGGTGAAGGCCGAGCATCAGAGGCCAGCAGGTCTTTTACAGTCCCTCCCCATTCTGGAATGGAAATGGGAGAATATCTTGATGGATTTCATAGTTGGTTTTCCAAGGACGGCAAGGGGCTCCGATGCTATCTCGGTTGTTGTAGATCGATTGACAAAGTCTGTGCATTTCTTACCATATCGGACTACCTACAACATGAGTCAGCTTGTGGCTTTGTACACCAAGGAGGTGCTTCGGCTGCACGATGTGCCAATTACCATTGTCTCTTATCAGGACCCGAGGTTTACTTCCAGATTCTGGAAGGGCTTTCAGAGTGCTGTGGGTTCTCGATTAGATTTCAGCACCGCTTTTCACCCTCAGACTGATGGGCAGACCGAGAGGGTGAACCAGGTGATTGAGGATATGCTCAGAGCTTGCATGCTAGAATTCTAGGGCAGTTGGAAGGATCATTTACCTTTGGTTGAGCTCGCCTACAACAACAGTTATCAAGCGAGCATCCAGATGGCATCTTTTGAGGCCTTGTATGGGCGAAGTTGCCAGTCTCCTCTCTACAAGGATGAGGTTAGAGAAAGAAAGGTTTTGGGTCCTGAGTTGATCGAGAAGACTACCGAGATAGTCAGGGTCATTCGGGGAGAGGTTGAAGACTGCCCAGGACAGGCAGACAAGCTATGCGGACACTCACCGCAGAGATTTGGAACTCCAGGTTGGGGATCAAGTCTTTGTGAAGATTTCTCCGAACCGAGGAATTATGAGGTTTGGCAAGAGGGGGAAGCTTAGCCCGACTTATGTTGGACCTTTTGAGGTGATCACACTCATTGGACAGGTCACTTACAAAGTGGCTTTACCTCCTCACATGGCGGCGGTCCATAATGTCTTTCATATTTCCATGCTCAGGAAATATGTGTCGGACCCTTCGGATGTCATTGATCTTGATCCTCTGGAGATTCGAGAGGATCTCACATTAGTGGAGCAACCGGCTCAGATCTTGGATCGTCGAGATCAAGTCTTGCGCAACAAGACTATTCCACTTATCCTTGTCAAATGGCAGCATCATTCCAAAGAAGAGGCTACATGGGAGCGTGAGGCCGAAGTGAGAGAAAAGTACCTTCACTTGTTTGTATAGTTCTTTTGCTAGATTCCATGTCTTTTGTTCATTGGTATGTTTTTGTATCATCCTAATTTCGAGGAAGAAATTAGAGCCCCGGAATTTAGGTTCACTATTCATGTGAATAGTGTGTGAATAGTGCTGTGAATAGTGCCTTCAAGGCCTAAAGCCTTAATGAAGTTATGGGTTCATGTTTTATAATGAAATGAGGTATTAAATGAATCAAAATATGTATGGAAAGTGTTCTGGGGGTTTGGGATAAATGAAAAGTGAGAGTATGGTATAGTCTGAGTGTCAAAGAAAGGAATGCATAAACATACCCTCAACTTTGACGAGGTCTAGAATTCTCACCGCTGATTGGAATCGAGTGATTCTTAAATTTTTGGAAAGGTATTGAAACTTTATTTGAGGTTCATGTTTATCACATTTCCAGATTTTGAGTCGAGGATGGGTCAAACGTCAGATTTCCAGAAACGAGTCTACTGAAAATCTGGGCTGCTGAATTCTATTTTCAGACCAGTCAGCTTTAAGGGTAATTTGGTCTATGAAGACAGATGAATTAGAAAATTTATAAAACATGAAAGTTGTAACACTTAGAAAGAAGAATCCAACGCAACTGAATCGTCAAAATCGGATAAACGAGTCAAAAGTTATACTCAAAATACTGATGTAGAGCCCCGGAATTTCATTTCACTAAGAATGAATAGTGTGTGAATAGTGCCCAAGTGTGGTTTTGTACACTTATGGGTCTTATGTTAATATATGTGTTTGGAATTATGGCGTATATGTTCCAATGGGTCTATATGTCCTTAGGGAATATGTTGGAAGCATAAAAGAGTGTTGGAAGTGCATTGGGGAAGATTCGAGTGGTGTAAACAAGGTTTTTCAGCAAAACAGGGGTCGACCGATCGCTCGGTCATTACCTGCGATCGATCGGTCAACTACCGATCGCTCGATAGCTGTCGCACGGTTAACTTTTTTGTATGGGGAAAAATTCCAGAGAGTGTGTTTTTGACCGATCTCTCGGTCAAAACACCGATCGACCGGTAAGCCACCGATCGCACGGTCCATACCACCGATCGATCGGTCATACGCAGATTTTCTTCATTAAGGCTGTTTAAGACTTTAACCATCACCCTTTGCCTATAAAAGGGCTGGGTTCGTGCCTTAGGGTTTCACAAACCCTTTGTGCATTGTTTTTGAGGGATTTAAAGAAGAGAAGGAGGAGAGGACCTTGGTGATCGTTCAAGCTTGTGGAAGATCAAGTTCTTCCTTTCCATTTGGTGTTTTCCAACCAAGAACTCACTGTTCTTGCTTGTTACAGCCATTGGGAGTCAAACTCATTGATTTCTCTAAGGTAGATACACTCTACTACAATCTTGCAATCCTACTAGTTACTAATTATGATTCTTCTTATCTATGCCCTATCTATATGTATTGATTTTATGTATGAAAAGGTGTGATTATATACTTGGATGAAGGTTACTATTATGATGCAATCTAAGTGTTTGATAAAATACCTCTAAGGGATTCTATGCTTAAATACGATGATTTCTCTTATTAAGTGCATATGCTCGCATGTCTCGCATAAACCGATGGTTTCCATGGATTTCTCCAAGTACAAACAAAGGTTTTCACGAAAAGACTAATAATGAATGATTCTAAGTAACTCTATGATTTCTCTAAGATCGTTTCACAAGCTCTAAGGATCATACCATGCTCACAAGGAAACTCTATGATAATGCTCTAAGATCGTCTTACAAGCTCCACGGATCACAATGAAATGCTCTAAGATCTCTAAGGTTATGCTCTATGGAAATGCTCTAAGGTTATTGCTCTATGCTCTATGTCTCTACGGATCATAATGACTCTAAGTAACTCCATGAACTCACAAGAACTCATAAGGTTATGATTATCGATTGACTCACACGGTTACAGTTTTGGTTTCGAATATCATCTCACATATGTTTTCACGGTTTCCATGCTTTAAGGAATTTACGGATTTCATTCTCCATGTCTTGTATGCTCCATGCCTAACTGCTTTATTGTTATTAGTTTGTATACACTGAGTATTCCATGCTCAGTCGATATTGTTATGATCGGCAGGTGCTCGGGTTCCATTCGATTTGTGTGGCGAAGAACCTTGGGTCGAGGAAGAGTGCCGTGACCCGGAGCCTTCCATGGATCCCTATCATGACGATGGTGCTTTAAATAGGAGTCGTGACTTCGATTTCTGTTAATCGACCGACTTAGAACTTGTGTCTTTTGTTATGTGAGTGTGGGGTTTGTCCACTCCACTTTTGGGTTTCTCACACATGTATACTTGTTGGTTCTTACTTGAGCCAAGTTATAGGAGTATTCATTTTGCTTCCGCTATGTTTAGTATTTTATTTTTCCACTGTGCATTGTATTTCGTTTCCGCTATGTATATTCAGGTACTCTGACAGGTTTCCACGTGTGCCTTATGTATCATACTGGAGGTATGATATGGCGGTCACGAGTCAAAGTATCCTTAACTCCTAGGGGGTATTTTGGGTCGCGACAACTAATGTGGGAAAAACCGGGGCCTGTCATCCAATATCGACGACAAATTGCTGAAGGGGGCTCAAATTCGTCGATGAAGTTGCTCGGGGGCTGAAATTCATCGACGAATTCAACCCAGATGATGGTAAAAACGTTCAGAACTGTTCCACCGACCTTGGGAGATATTTTGGGATATTTTCTGAGATCTTTTGGGATATTTTTCCAACCTTTAGGCTATAAATAGGACCCTAAATTTGTGTCTTTGGGTTTACAAACCCTAAGCTTAGATTTTTTGAGAGATTGGAAGGGAAGAAGAAGAAGGAAGCTAAGGTAGTTCTTGGGTGTTCTTGAGTTCATGTTTTCCACCAAAGGAAGAGTCCTTCTTGCTTCCTGTGGATTTTATCCCCAAAGTAATTCTTAAACTTAGAAGTTTCCAAAGAAAATTCTGTTAGTGTCTTTGGAAACGGGATTTCAGATTTTCCAGCTTTCTCAAAGCTTCAATCAAGCTTCCTCAAGCTTGATTCTTGTTTCACAGAAGTGTAAAAACTTCCATTTTAGGTAGATACACTCTACTACCTACCTTGTGCTATTATTTTAAAGGCAAAACACTATGTTAAGGTTGTTCTTGGATGGAATTGGATGATGATTGGTATATGGAATGTAAGTTATCACCATTATTGATTTCTATAAATAAGATGCCATGTTTACAAGCTTTCTAAGATCACCACAATATTCACAAGTATTATATGCAATGTATGTTCACAAGTCTAGCATGATGTTATTAAGTCTCGTATGATTCGATGATTTCTCACAAGAAAGGTATTTTTAAAAGTTCATAAGCAAGGTTTTGTTAAAAGAATTCTCACAAGTGATAAAGCCAAACTATGGGTTGGTAAGTAACAAGTTCTAAGATCGTTTCAAAGCTCACAAGGAATCCCACTATACTTGGACTCACAAGTAGTCATGTCTCACAAGCTCACAAGTTCACAAGCTCGCAAGTTCACAAGAAAATCATGCATACTCAGATCCTCGCATGCTCACAAGGAATCCCAACTTTCGTAAGAATTCACAAGAACTCATAAGAACATGATTATCATATGACAAGATTTACCTGGTTTTGATTTCACACGAATATTGTTAAGAAAAGGATTTTTGTAACTACTTTCACGAATGTTGTTCTCTAAGCTTATGCATGTTTATGATATTATCCACCGTTAGTTAGTAGTTTGTATATCACTGAGTATTCCATGCTCAGCGGACTATTGACTTCGGCAGGTGCACGTGTTCCATTTGATGTCTATGGCACGGAGCCTTGGATAGAGGAAGACTACTATGATCCGGAGCCCTCTATGGACCACTACCAGGATGATGGATCGCTGGATAAATGGCTCGATTTTGATTTCTGTTGAGAGAGGGAGGGAGATAATACTGATATTTTGAGTATGTTGAGAGTGGGACTTGTCCACTCCATATTTTTGGATATGTTATGTTGGTCCAGACTTGGACTGAATTATAGGAGTATATTATTATAAATCGTTTCCGCTATGTTTTACAACTTGTTTACTCTGATAGGATGGTAAGTATATGTGCCTTATGTGTCATACAGGATGGTATGATACGGCGGCCCGAGCTAAAGTATCCCTAACTCCTAGGGGGTATTTTGGGTCACGACATCAAGGGTGTTCTTCATCCCAAAGCAAGGTCGGGACCCTATACTACCCTCCTAGTTCACCTTCTTCTCTCTTTTCTTCATTTTTCTTTGTTTTCCTTAATTTCTAAGAATAAGAATGGTTGGGATGTATTGATGGAGTGTGTATGGGCGATTGGATGCCGTGTGTATGTTATGTAATGAACGAAATGGGGAGGGCATTGTACTAATAATGAACACACATGTATGGTGTGAGCATTAACCCACCTAGAAATTCAAGACTTAAATTTAACCATAATGCACATACCAAATGTTTGATGAAATGCCTCAATGAAGAAGATGATGATTTATTCACAAAAGATGCATGTATGAATTCCTTTAATTCCTAGAATGGCATGTGGATAGATTAAATGCTTAATTGTTTGATTTAATTCTTGATTAAATGCAAATGCTTTCTATGCTAATGTCATCCTTAATTGTACATGATCAATGCTTCCACAAAACACCGGAGGTCTCATCCTCCGTAAGGCTTCTATTCCGGCTTGTGCTCTATTTGGAGGAGCAGCTATAAGGGTGCCGACAGGAGGAGGAGTAGCAGGTTGCCTCACTGCTAACATAGCCAAGGTCTCGGCTATTGAAGCAAAAGCTTGAGCAAAATCAGATTGCTCATCACCCGAACGAGCATCACTTCCATTGCCCCTTGTATTGTATCCGCGACCCCGTGCACCACGCCTCTTGATTACTCCTGAAGATGACAATACAACATGAGTCTAACTTGGATACGCCTTTAGTAATAATTAACTCAATACATATTCACTTAAGCACGTATCAATACCCCCAGGTATACATACAACATGATAGGCATACAATCGTGTTTCTAGCGTATTACACTAAGATAGGTTGAAGTTCAACCCATTTTGACTAAGACTAACTTGTTAGTCTATGCTTGGAGTATGACTCTTTAAGGTGACTCCAATGCCTTGTTCAAACATGGTATCAGTTCTAAGTGACCCTAGGGACTCTAATGCCTAGAGCTCTAATACCCCCTAAGAGTTAAGGGATACTTTAGGAGTGACTATTCATACCTGCCAAACTGTCCTTGAATGAACAAGGTAAAGCATTCTAAATCCATACATGATACAGAGCACGGAAGCTAAAACATGAGTGCGGAAGCGAGATTCAACTTTTTCTTTTTCTTTCCATAACCCATCTCAGTATTCCAAGTTTATACATAAAACATAAACAATAAAGGTCGACATGCCCACCTATCAAAACACAAACAAAATATAGACCCTACTATGCTCAGCAATAATCTAAATACGGCCACATGTCGCGATCTCTATCCTCCTGCGACTACATCGAGATAGAAGGCTCCCTCTCCTCTACATACTCCTCCTCAACCCAAAGCTCAGGGTTGAGGGCATCCACGGTACCTAACGACATAAAAGTATTGCTGAGTATGGAATACTCAGCGAGTACAAGCTACTAGCTAACCACAGTAATAACAATCACACAAAGGCAACAGGATGTAATTCATCACATCAATTTAGACAAAAATAGCAACATATGACATTCATAGCATTGAAAGTAAAGCAATGTAATAATCATGATATGCTTGGATGAATGCAAAAACTCTGGTAAAACTCGTACTTTAAAAGTCATGTCTTATTCTTGAAAATAGCCTTTCGTGCTTCTTTCAAAACTTGCTTGTCAATGTTTGAAAACTTGTTCTTGTCTTGGTCTTGTTCGTGAGAATCACACATGATTATCTTGTCTTGCTTGGAATCACTTTTCTTGCTTGTTCTTGTCATGTTCTTGACATGTTCTTGACTTGACTTGCTTGTTTCTTGTGAGCCAGAGGTTAGTGCCCTTGAAGTGACTTGTGAGCCAGGAATGTAAATTCCATTCAGCGAAATATATATATAGAAAAGGGTACACCAACCTCCTTGTTTTCTTGTATGCCAGGTATGACATATCTTGCAATATGCCCTACCCTTGACCTGCCCGATGTCCAGCTTTATCAATTTGCTTGTTTTCCTTATGAGCCAAGCATGACATATCCTAAGGATATGCACTACCCTTGACCAGCCCAATGTCTGGCTTTATCATTCATATTTGTAAAGTCAAAGTTTTGTGTTTGCAAAATTCCGAGCCCAAAAAGATTATATAGTATGCCTTAGGTCTCAAAATTCGGTTCGATGAAAAGTGAAGAAGAAGCCATGATAAAGCATGAAGATTCATCACCTAAGAAAGGCTTAAGCTTTAGGATAGTAAGTGAGACCTAGAAGACCAAAAATCACCCATTTAGAAATGACCAAAATATTGGAAACTAGATAAAAAGCCTAGGTGAAGTAAAGAAATGTTCTAAGGGAAAAAGGATCAAAAAATCCGAAATTGGCTCCTCAAGGTCGACCCTGACCACTTAGGGTCGACCCTGAGTCTCCCAAAAAATGAATGGGAAAAAATGGCAGAGAGTTGATTTTTCCAAGGTCAACCCTGGAGGACGTTTGGGTTGACCGAAGTACCATGTTGGGTCGACCCAAATGTCTTCCAGGGTCGACCCCGATATGGGTTTTTCTTTAAATAATGATTCTAGCACCTCAGGGTCGACCCAACTAACTCCCAGGGTCGACCCTGATATGGAAAAACATTCTAAATGTGTTTTTAGCATGTTCTAAATTTCTTGGGTTGTTCTTTTGTTTAATGGGACTTCCCTAGTCCGTGAATCCCATCTTTTGGAGAGTTGTTAGAGCATCTTAGGGTCACTCTAGAGTTCATCTAAACTCTGGAGATTATCTCTCTTCCTCCCCATTAGCTTTCTCTAGGGTTTGCAAGCTTTTCACTCACATTATTATGAACTAGCATTAGATGATCCTCAACCTTTGATGAGATCACCCAAGAGCTTTTCTAAACCCTGAAACCCATAGTGTGCTCTACTGTGAGCATTGGTTGGCTTGATCTAAAGCCATCAAAGACGGAGATCAATCTTCGGAGATCGTGGTTGATCACTTTGAGCAGGATTGGTCGGTGAGGAACCGGAGCTACTGTTGCGGATGTAGAGCCCCGAAATTTCATTTCACTAAGAATGAATAGTGTGTGAATAGTGCCCAAGTGTGGTTTTGTACACTTATGGGTCTTATGTTAATATATGTGTTTGAAATTATGGCGTATATGTTCCAATGGGTCTATATGTCCTTAGGGAATGTGTTGAAAGCATAAAAGAGTGTTGGAAGTGCATTGGGGAAGATTCGAGTGGTGTAAACAAGGTTTTTCAGCAAAGCAGGGGTCGACCGATCGCTCGGTCATTACCTGCGATCGATCGGTCAACTACCGATCGCTCGATAGCTGTCGTACGGTCAACTTTTTTGTATGGGGAAAAATTCCAGAGAGTGTTTTTGACCGATCTCCCGGTCATAACACCGATCGACCGGTAAGCCACCGATCGCTCGATCCATACCACCGATCGATCGGTCATACGCAGATTTTCTTCATTAAGGGTGTTTAAGACTTTAAACATCACCCTTTGCCTATAAAAGGGCTGGGTTCGTGCCTTAGGGTTTCACAAACCCTTTGTGCATTGTTTTTGAGGGATTTGAAGAAGAGAAGGAGGAGAGGACCTTGGTGATCGTTCAAGCTTGTGGAAGATCAAGTTCTTCTTTTCCATTTGGTGTTTTCCAACCAAGAACTCACTGTTCTTGCTTGTTCCAGCCATTGGGAGTCAAACTCATTGATTTCTCTAAGGTAGATACACTCTACTACAATCTTGCAATCCTATTAGTTACTAATTATGATTCTTCTTATCTATGCCCTATCTATATGTATTGATTTTATGTATGAAAAGGTGTGATTATATACTTGGATGAAGGTTACTATTATGATGCACTCTAAGTGTTTGATAAAATACCTCTAAGGGATTCTATGCTTAAATACGATGATTTCTCTTATTAAGTGCATATGCTCGCATGTCTCACATAAACCGATGGTTTCCATGGATTTCTCCAAGTACAAACAAAGGTTTTTCACGAAAAGACGAATAATGAATGATTCTAAGTAACTCTATGATTTCTCTAAGATCGTTTCACAAGCTCTAAGGATCATACCATGCTCACAAGGAAACTCTATGATAATGCTCTAAGATCGTCTCACAAGCTCCACGGATCACAATGAAATGCTCTAAGATCTGTAAGGTTATGCTCTATGGAAATGCTCTAAGGTTATTGCTCTATGCTCTATGTCTCTACGGATCATAATGACTCTAAGTAACTCCATGAACGCACAAGAACTCATTAGGCTATGATTATCGATTGACTCACACGGTTACAGTTTTGGTTTCGAATATTATCTCACATACGTTTTCACGGTTTCCATGCTTTAAGGAATTTACGGATTTCATTCTCCATGTCTTGTATGCTCCATGCCTAACCGCTTTATTGTTATTAGTTTGTATACACTGAGTATTCCATGCTCAGTCGATATTTTTATGATCGGCAGGTGCTCGGGTTCCATTAGATTTGTGTGGCGAAGAACCTTGGGTCGAGGAAGAGTACCGTGACCCGGAGCCTTCCATGGATCACTATCATGACAATGGTGCTTTAGATAGGAGTCGTGACTTCGATTTCTGTTGATCGACCGACTTAGAACTTGTGTCATTTTGTTATGTGAGTGTGGGGTTTGTCCACTCCACTTTTGGGTTTCTCACACATGTATACTTGTTGGTTCTTACTTGAGCCAAGTTATAGGAGTATTCATTTTGCTTCAGCTATGTTTAGTATTTTATTTTCCGCTGTGCATTGTATTTCATTTTCGCTATGTATATTCAGGTACTCTGACAGGTTTCCACGTGTGCCTTATGTATCATACTGGAGGTATGATATGGAGGTCACGAGTCAAAGTATCCTTAACTCCTAGGGGGTATTTTGGGTCGCGATAGCGGAGATCGAACGTGTTGTGTTTGTGGTTTACAAGTTAAGGAATCAATACCGAGGAACGGTGTGTCGTGTCCGGTTGGGTAAGATTCGAGTCTTGTATTGCTTAAATCTTCTCATAGTGAATTTTGTACTGGACTAGGTCACGTGGTTTTTCCCGGAAGGGTTTTACACGTAAAATTCTCGTGTGTTCATGTGAGATTGATTGTGTGTGATTGCATAAAATTAAAATTGGCAGAAAACCTTAAGAAGACCTATTCACCCCCCCCCCCTCTAGATCAAAGAGTTCAATGAAATAAGAAATTTCAATTGGTATTAGAACGGGTACACTCATAAGGTTAATTCCTAAAGTGTGATCTTGTGTCTATCTTTAAGTCAATGACTACTCTAAGAGAGGGTGGATCTATCTGTCATCCCCCATCGCTTGATGGGAACAACTATGCATATTGGAAAGCTCGAATGAGAGCATTTCTCAAATCCATGGACGAGAGAATTTGGATGTCTATTCAAGATTAATACCGGTGAATATTCTAGGTGATGTAATTCTCACTAAAAATACCAAGGATTGGAGCAAAGCTGAGCTCAAGACAAGTGGTTGGAACACGAAAGGTCTCAATGCAATCTTTACTATTGTCACTGTTGAAGAATTCAGACGAATCTCTTCATGTTGAACAGCAAAGGAGGCATGGGATATTCTGAAAATGACTCATGAAGGTACAACCACTGTCAAGATCTCAAAGCTCCAAATTCTCACCACTAAATTTGAAAATCTGAAAATGGAGGACAATGACACTTTTGATGAATTCTATGCTAAACTAAGTGACATTGTTAACTCCAGTTTCAACCTAGGTGAGAAAATTAGTGAGTCCAAAATTGTTAGAAAAATCCTTAGATCTTTACCAGAAAGGTTTCAATCTAAGGTCACTGTCATTGAGGAGAGCATGAATGTTGATGCTCTCAAGATTGAGGAATTGGTCGGATCACTCCAAACCTATGAACTCAATTTTTGACCATCCAAGAAAAACAAGTCTATGGCCTTGAAAACTGTCAAGAAAATCTTGGATGAAGATGACAGTGATGTTGAGTTGGGAGAGAAGGAGTTGGCTCTATTTGTTAAGAAATTTCAAAAACATCTGAAAACAAATAGAAGGTTCAATCCTAAACAATAAGAAAATCTCTTGAAAAGCCAAAGTCAAAACCTTGGGATAACAAGTCCCCAAAGGAACTGACAAGAAATCTCGTGGCATTCAATGCTATGAATGCAAAGGCTTTGGCCACATTTCACCTGATTGCCCTAGCAAGAAGAAGAGTAAGGGAAAGGTAATGAATGCCACATGGGATGACAGTGAATCTGAGGATGAACAATCCGAAAGCTCCACCTCAAGTGAGGAATTTGAGAACCATATGGCTTTCATTGTCACCCTATCTGAGATTGTCAATTCTCCCACTAATCATGAAGATCAAGTGAGTGAGTCTAGTGAAGATCATGATCAGAGTCACACTGTCTCTGAGTCTGATGAAGATATGGATACAACATATGAAATGATGTTTTCTGAAAGTCTCAAGCAGAAGAAAGCTAAGATCTCTATGAACAAAAAACTTAAAATTGCTCAACAGGAAAGAGACTCTTGCAAAATAGAAGCAGAAGGAAATAATGCTCTAGTATCTTAGCTTGAAAGTAAAAAAGCTGAACTGGTGTCCAAAATAGAATATCTTGAGGAAGAAAATGCCTCTCTGTCCAAATGGATCATGGTTCTAGAAACTGAGGAAGATAACTCCATGAGTGTATCTGAAGAGTTAAAGACTTGCATTTCAGAATTGAAATCTGAAAGAAATAACCTTATTGAAAAAGTGAGATCTCTAGAAAAGGAATTTCTTAATATTCTGAAAGTTAAGGATGCGCTAGCTAAGAAAGTGACTAAACTTGAAAAAGAAGCTAGACTCCTTAGCAACACTCAAATCTTGGACAAACTGGCTAGTATGTAGTGCTCAACAGTAAACATTTCTGGCATAGGACATCCAAACAGACCACTTGGTCCCTTGAATGTCGATACAATGTCTACTGCAACATTTGAGCCAATATATGAAAATCCAAGATTTGTGAGTTCCAACTCCTCAGGATCAAAAGCTAAGATGCCAAACTCTCAGCTATACCAAACTTTTGTGACATCTGGATACGGTAAAAACTCAACAGAAACTGAGAGAACTAAAGTTCAGCCCCAGGCTAAAAGATCTCCTCCTCCTAGATTCATTCCCACTTGCTACCAAAGGATCAACTCCATCAACGTCTAAGTTTAGGTAGTTAATGGTCTGTCTAGGATTTCTTGTAAAAATTCTCAAGTAGTGATTTGGTGAAAAAGCTCAAAATACCTTAGATTGATCATAGGTCCCTTGAACAAATATAAAAATATGGTTAAAGACCTTAAAACAAGATCATCTTACTCATAAAGGTTAAGTACAAAACCTTAGAATCAAATCCTATCTTAAAAGTTTTGAAAATGGATTCTGCAAATAAAATGGTCTATCCAGTCGATCAGATAGACCATCTTAGCAATGATGTTATAAACTGAAAGAATGTGTAGCTCCCGAATCAAAAGTACTCTAGCAATGCTGTTATAAACTGAAAGTGTACCTTCAACTACCGCATTTGATGCCTCTGCATCCTTCTGAACTACTGCAAATACTCGGCCCTGGTTCTTCTGCTGACTGAGAGCCTGAGTCTGAGGTCAATCCGTCTTGGGTTTCGGATAGTCTCTAGCAAGATGTCCCTTCTCCCTGCAATTGTAGCACATCCCATAAAAAGCTTTGGCTCATCTCGCTGAACAGGAACGACTAGAACCACTACAGAGGACACACCTGGTGTATTCGTCTTCTGAAGCTTCCATGGCTGCTGATGTCCCTTAAACTGACCCTTTGGATTCTGTTGAGGCACTGGCTTGTCCTTGCCCTTCTGCACTGACCTCTGCTCCCTGCCTCTCTGGTAAGTTGCATTATCCTGCTCAATCACTAGGGCCCGCTCCACAACTTCTAAATAAGTTCTCAGTCGATGTCCTACTACCATCTTGCGAATAGAAGGAGTCAAGCCTTGTTCGAACTTCCGAACTCGGCGCACCTCATCTTCCACCATGTATGTGGCAAAGCGAGACAACTCAACATATTTTGCCTCATACTGACTAACAGTAAGAGATCCCTGTGTCAGATTAATGAACTCTAAGGCCTTCTGCTCACAAACAGTCTTTGGAAAGTACTGGCATAGAACCTCTCCTTAAATTCTTCCCATCCCATCTCAACCACATCCTCAGTCCTGGCTACCAAATCCCACCAATGATGTGCTTCTCCTTTCAGAAGGAATACTGTCAGTTTCCTCTGCTGAACCTCAGTGCAATCCATTATCTCATAGATCTTCTCCAACTCAAGGATCCATTTATCTGCCTCCATCGGATCCGCAGTTCCACTAAAGTTTGATTGATTCAATCTCTTGAATTCTTTTATCAGACTTGCCATCGGAGTATCCACTGACTGTTGGCTAGATGAATCAGACCTATTACCCATTTCCTAGCAGTCTCTTCCAGAAGCCTTGTCGTTTCTCCCAAGACCCGGTATACTTCATTCAGTCCTGTAGGGCCTCCTAGTGCCCTACCACCACCTCTACCTCATCCTCTCCTACCTCCAGACATAATCCTTATCACACAATAAGGAAAATAATTAGTCTGGTAATACTATAATAATGGAAGGAAGAATAGCTATTTAGCTAAACACAACTCAAGGACCCTAAGAACTTTCTTGGATGTCACTCTTGTTACACCAGAGTTTCTAAACCTAGGGCTTTGATACCAATCTGTCACGCCCCAAAATCTATATACAATAATACTAATATTTGTATAAATATCAAGGCGTGAACCGGAAACAAATTTCCAATATTAATGGAAATTAAAATAATTTAATACTCCATTAAACAGATTTAAATAACCAGCATCACTAAAAGACTCAATAACACGAGTTTTCACAAAAACTAAATCATCCAAAGATTTCATATAGTTTACCTCACTATAGTTCTCTCACACTCTAACAGAGAAGAAAACTTTAGGGTTGGTCTCACTTGCTCAAACGAAAGCAATTCCTATTCTTTTTAATCACCACCTGAAAAAGAAGAATCAACAAGGGTGAGCCCACAGCTCAACAAGAGAATACACTATAATTTAAATGCATTAACAATTCATATGATAAGATGACTAACAAATTATGCATAATATTCAATTAAGTCTTTACTTATGGTTCAGTCCAGTCAATAGGGGTCTTACACAACTTACCCTATTGATCAAGGGAATTCTTGGGATCTCACACAGCTTACCCTATCCCTTGGGTCTCACACAGTTCACCCATCTGAGAATTGAGTGTCTTACACAACTCAACTCAATCCTCTGTTTCTGGGTAGGTACTCTACACCACCCTGAAACAATCATTTGGGTGGTACACAACATCACCCTATGATCAATTTAAGGAGGTTTTACATAATTTACTCCTTGAATGACCCTTAACCAAGGTTAAAACAATGTTTATTGAATCACCATTATTTTAGAAAATGAATACCAACTATTATGAAAATATAGCAAAACATTAAATGACAATTATAATAGTCAACATCATAATTCATAATTAAAATTTACAATTAATATCTAGGCAGACAAAACATACCTTATTTCAAAAGGGATTTCAGTTGTGTTTCTGCAACTGAAATTTTAGTTATAAATATCACATATTTATAACCCTACAAATTCTCAATTTCCCATGGTAATGGGGTTCAGGGTTTCACAAACCCCAAGGGCTTGGAAAAACCCTTTTTTTTATGCTAGTGAGTTTAGTAAAACCCTTATACTAGCATGAAAGAGTTCAGTTAGTAACCAATTGGTTAGTAACTAATTAGTTAAGTTTGTTAGAGGTATCTTTCAACCACCAAACAAATTAACTAAAAAAATATAAGTCACGTTACTAACAAATTATTTAATAACTAATTATTTAAATTTGTTAGAGGTATCTTTCAACCATCTAACAAACTAAGTAATTAGTTATAAAGGAATCTCAACAAACCAATATTCCCACACTCAAATAATATATACATTTAATTAAAATATCTTAAGAAAATTAATGTGAAAAATATCCCTTTTTCCCGTTTTTGATTTTCAACTAAGCTTTTGACCCATAAAAATATTGATTTTGGGAAAACGTTCTTCACGAAAGTTGTAGATCTTTTCGAGCTCTTCGAAACGATGTACTATTAGACCAAAATTGGACTTAATGTCATAAAGTTATGACCCAAATACCGAAACTGGATAAATCTCATTTAACTTAACTCAATTCCGAAAATCGCTAATTTTAATCTCCTAGATCTCTTATATTTTCTTCCCTAAAATATAATATATTATTATATCATTTATTAAAATCACCCATAACATATTTAATAAATCAAAATAATACTTGTATAAAATATTTATCCGATCTAGCATATTTTCATACACATAATTATTAACAAAAGAAGAAAAACCCATTAAAATTATTATTGTGTGATCACAACACACCCTACATCTAAATTATAGAAATATTCACTTGCCTCTAGATCTGATTTTGAGAAGAAGACGAGATTGATTGCTTATGAGACATTTGCTGCTATCCCGGATGATCCAAAACTTCGAGATCCGGTTCTCTACGAGCATTCACCGATCTCCAAACCCTACGGCCATTCTCCCTCTCCTCCAAAAGTATGTATCTCAGCTTCCTAAATCAGGTTTAGCAAAAAATATCACTATTAGGTTAAACAATTTTATTTATATTAAACTCTGTTTAGAGAATTACTAATATACCCCCACTAAGGTCTGTTTGTTTATAACCTAGATTTAATTAATTCAAATTATTAAATTAAATCATTGGGTTAGCCCTACCCCACCAAGGTTAGCCATATGATCAAACACAAAAATCAATTACTAAATTACCCTCAAGGTATCATTTACCAATTTACCCCTGGGTGTATTTAATTTAAATTAGGGTCATTACACTTGTGATCAACTGGATAGCTCAGAAAAATCTGAGACCCATATTTAATGTTCAATGGCTATATTTATAATGGGTGATTTTTCATTAAATGCTCATCAACGGTAATAAATTCTGGATCACTATAAATGTAAATGATTTTTGAAAGATCCAAGAACAACAACACTGACTTTTACACTGTTCTATTGATCAATCATTCTCTTAAGCTAAAAATCCCAATCATGAGAAAACGACAATATGTTTTTCTCTTTGAGTTAAAATCCAGATCATTTCATGAGAGATTTCTTAGAGTGAGCTATTCCAATCATATCTAACTCGTAAGGAATTTTTATTTCGGATTATTATATCCAAAAATATTTATTCTTCAGTCAGTCAAGAACCTGCGTGTTCTTGCAAAGTGAAGCTACTGCTTCGGTTTAGTTAGAGAGGGTTGTGCTTTGACTATGTAAGGTTTCATCCTGACCTGAAGAGGGATTGTACGGTTGTATCACGACCAGAAGAGAGATTGTTAAAGGTTTAAGCTTCACCTATGACGGAGCTTGTACAATCAAGGATCGTAGTGGAACCTCTTGCGGGTTGTAGAGGCAAGGAGTAGGCTAGAGATAGCCGAACCTCGATAACAGACTGAGTTTGCACTTCTATCTTTCTCTCCTCTATCTCTTAGAATATTTTGTTGTTAGATTTCTATATCAACTGTTTGCTGCATTTCCCTTTGATTTTCAAATTCCGTACTTAAGGGTAAACAAATTTTTGTATTTGCCATTGACCTTATTCACCCCCCCTCTAGGGTCCATATCTGGGCAACAATTTATGTTCGTGTCTTTGGAAAAGGGATTTCGGCTCTAGCTTTCTCAAAGATTGGATCTTGTTCCTTAAGCTTTCTAAAAGCTCTGAAATTGAAGGAGATCAATCCTTCAAAAGGTATCTATACTAACTAGCTATGTTATGTTTCATGATTAAGTATAATGAAAGACTTGAATTTTTATGAAAAATACATAGTTTTGATGAAACATATTTAAAGTAAGATGAAAAGTATGTTATTTAGATGAAATAAAATAGATACAATCTACTAACTCTCTTCATGTTCTAATTCATTAATGATTAGTATCTATTGAAACACGTTTTGGAGAAATCTGAGGCATAGAGCCTTATATGTGTATACTATTGAAGCAACTGAAATGAAATTGGGGTTTCCATTAGTTTAATGGCTTTCCTTGCCTACCATGTTTTCATAATAGAGTTTTTGTATAACTGAGAATATGGAAATGGATGGCTCTGATGAAATAGGCTAAGTAGATCATGTGCACACTATTACAACTCCATGAATGAAATTCCATGATTTATTTCTATATTTTAATCGATCTCTAAGAATACCATGCTGCTTCTAAGTACTCTATGCATGATGTTCCTAAGTACCTTATGCATGTGACTCAATGTTGGAAGCTTTCTATTATCACTATAATGCTCACAAGTACTCTCTAATGCTCACCAATGCTCTAAGCACATGTATGATATTTCTATGGTTGTAGTTCTATGGGCATGTGATGATGCTTAAATACTTTTTAATTATACCATGATGCTCACAATTTCTCTATGCTCACAAGTACTCCATGCTATACACGTGTATGTTTTGTATTACTGAGATTTCTCAGAAGTACAGGTATCCGAAGGCTCATAAGTATAACTCATAAGGAAAAGCTCATAAGTAAAGCTCATAAGGAATTCTCATAACCAACGCTCATAAGTCTCATACGTTCTCTATGCTCATAAGGATCTCAGAAGGCATCATGCATATCTCACAAGGCATCATATGTGACTCACACCACTCATAAGGACTCATACGAACCCATAAGCTATTGATTCTCGTAAGACATGTATATCTCACAAGACATCTTACATATCTCTCAAGGCATCATGTATATCTCGTAAGGCATCATACATATCTCTCAAGGAATCATGTATATCTCACAAGGCATCATATATATTTCTCAAGGCATCATATGAGGCTCACACGACTCATAAGGACTCATACCAACTCATAAGCTATTGATTCTCTTAAGACCTCCTAAGATTTATGGTTTTACACGAAAGCTCATAAGACGAATAAGACTAATAAGGAACTCATAAGTATCATAATAAGACTACTAAGGAACTCACAAGACTCATAAGATTCATAAGGAACTCATAAGATATTGGAATACGTTATGATTCAATGTATACACTTGTTAATTCAATTTGATTTCTGTACTCTAATTTTGCATGTTATATGATGAACTATACACTATGTTATATGTTAATGTTTTATAACATTGTTAGTTAGTAGTTTGTATATTCTGAATATTCAATGCTCAGCCGAACTGTAATGGTAGGTTACAGGTTGGACGATCGTGCTCCGGAACTAAGAGTTGAGCAGGAGCTTGCTTGGGATCATCATACCGATATTAGGGGCCTGGACATGTGGCCTTATGGGTGAGGGAGAGTGACTTGTATTTGGGGTTTAATTTTGGGGGTTTTGCATTGGACTTGAGTTGGTAACTCAAGTGATGGATTTTGTGTATAGAGTTCGTTTCTATTTATGTACAAGTTTTAGTTTGTATTCAGTCTTAGTTGATTCCTGTATATGAGACACTATTCTATATAGAAGAAATTTTTAGGTTCACTATTTAGAATGCCTTGGATGCTCTCTCGTAGGATGGTTTGTATGTGAGATCACGACGCCAAAGTCTCATAACTCCTAGGTGGGACTTTAGGTCACAACAGAAGTGGTATCAGAGCTTAGCCATTAGAACCAGAGGGACTAAAGGGTGTTCTTTGAGTTGAAGTTAGAACTCAGATGAACTCGTTATAGATTGATACTGTAGCACCCCGGATTTTTCTATACTTAATGAATACCGTTTTCGTAGCTACTTGGCCTTCCTCATAGTGTAATTAATAAATAAGAGAGAAATAGGAAATTCCAAAACATTAGAAATGTGCGTTTTCGAAAGTCGAACCCAACACAAGTTGAATCGTCGAAATCCGACGAACGAGTCAAAAGATATGGCCAAAACAGTCTGGACCTGCAGGCAATCGATAGCTCGGTTATGCACTTGAGGACGAGCTCTGGAGAGGCACTAAGGACGTAGGTCGGAAGGCACTAAGGACGTAGCTCTGATAACGTGCTCTGACAACGTGCTCTGATAAGGCACAGACAACGCATAGACAACGTACTCTGATAACGTGGCTCTAGCTTTGATAACGTATACGTTGTGCATCCGTTGTGCAACAGACAACGGGTACGTTGTACAGCAAACAACGTGTACGTTGTACAGCTCACGACGGGCACGTTGTACATAAGACAACGGACAACGTGTCCGGCACTATTCACAGCACAACGTGTTCGGCACTATTCACAGCACAACGTGTTCGGCACTATTCACAGCACAACGTGTTTGGCACTATTCACAGCACAACGTGTTCGGCACTATTCACAGCACAACGTGTTCGGCACTATTCACAGCACAATGTGTTTGGCACTATTCACAGCTCAACGTGTTCGGCACTCGTGTTTTTGCAGAAATTTCAGTAAGGGTATTATGGTCTTTTGGTCGGTTCACTCTTACCTTAAGAGTTTAACCTGAGCCTTTAGGGCTCATTCTCAACACTTAGAGGATTTGGGGGATTAGAAGAGAGGAGAAAGGGTTTCCTAAGCTAGGGTTTTGCTTTTGGAGAAGAATCAAAGGGGTTTTGAGACCCTAGATCACTTCAAGTCCGGTTTTTCTCCAAGATCACGGCTCAAGCACTCGTGGAGAGCGTTCTCCAAGCTAGGGCAGCAACCCAAGCACGTTTTTGAAAGGGGTTTCTTCCCCAACTCAAGTCTCCTTCAAGCAAAGGTGTTCTTCTTTCAAGTTGGAGCTTCAATCAAGGTTTCTACCAAGGATCAAGCCTTGATCTAAGGTTAGTACACCCTACTAACTTTCCCTAGCAAAAATCTAGGTTTTCTATATAAAAATGTGATTTTTTATATTATGTTTTCCTTTTTATGAAATGTGTTATCCCCCATTAAATATAAACAAGATAATGGAAAAGGTGTGGATGTGTGGATGGAATGTTGGATGTGGCGATTGGATGCCGAGCTGTATGTTGTGTGATGTGTGCGATGGAAATGGTGGATGGGTATTTTACCAATAATGAACTTACCTTGATGTTTGGATGGAAAATATGTAAAGCCCCAGACTTTTTCATGCTTAATACATGACACTTTCGTTGTCATTTTGCCTTCTTAAGAGGTATAATTAATAAATGAGGAAGAATTTGGAAATTTCGAAAGGTTAGAAATGTTCCTTTTCGAAGTACGAACACAACGCAAGTTGAATCGTCAAAATCGGACGATCGAGTCAAAAGATATGGCCAAAACAGTCTGGACCTGTAAGAAATCGTAGCTCGGTTATGCGCTAAGGGCGCAGCTCGGTTATGCGCTAAGGACGTAGCTCGGTTATGCTCTAAGGACGTAGCTCGGTTATGGGCTAAGGACGTAGCTCGGTTAGGCACTAAGGACGTGCTCTGATAAGGCACAGACAATGCACAGACAACGGGTGCATTGTGCGACAGACAACGGGTACGTTGTACATCTCACAACGGGTACGTTGTACAGCACAACGGGCACGTTGTACAGCACAACCGGCACGTTGTACATAAGACAACGGACTACGGGTTTACCACTATGCACGACACGACGTGACAAGGGGCTCGGCACCCTTCACAACGGACAACGTGTTCGGCACTGTTCACAGCACAACGTGTGTGGTACTGTTCACAGCACAACGAGTTGGCACTGTTCACCGCACAACGAGTGGGCACTGTTCACAGCACAACGAGTTGGCACTGTTCACCGCACAACAAGTGGGCATTGTTCACAGCACAACGTGTGTGGCACTGTTCACAGTACAACGAGTTGGCACTATTCACCGCACAACGAGTGGGCACTATTCACAGCACAACGAGTTCGGCACTCGTGTTTTTACATAAATTAAGTAAGGGTATTATGGTCTTTTGGTCGGTTCACTCTTACCTTAAGAGTTTAACCCGAGCCTTTAGGGCATCATTCGACACTTAGAGAGTTTGAGAGAATAGGAGAAAGGGGAGAAGGCGATTCCAACCTAGGGTTTCCATTTTGGAGAGAAATCAAAGGGTTTTGAAACCCTAGATCAACCTCAAGCCCGTTTTCTTCAAGATTTCGGTTCAAGCTTTCGTGGAGCTCGCGATCCAAGCTAGGGCAGCAGCTACACAGTCGTTTTGGAAAGGGGATTTCTTCCTCATTTCTTCAAGGTCGGTACTTTTTACTACCCTCCTAGTTATAGTTCCTCTTTTCCCTTTATTTCTTTTGATTTTCTTTATTTACACATGTGCTATGAGATGGATGGTTGTGAATGGTGAGTGGAGATGGACTGGGCGATTGGATGCCAATGGTTGTGTGTGATGAACAAATGGGGAAGGGCATTGTTCCAATAATGAACATACATGTATGATTTGAGTAAAACCCATCTAGAAAAGCATGTTGTAGGGTAAATCCATAATGAACACACCATGTTTGATGAAATGCCAAGGTGAATAAAGTGAGCTGTAAATTAGTAAATGCATGCCTAATAAATTCTGAATATTGCTAGGGCCTATGATAGTGTGTTTCCTGATTTCCCTAAATGATATGAATATTACATTGCTCAATCATTGATACTATATGTGTTGTGAAATTTCCCAAATGTCATGTTTAAATTTAAATGCAAGTATGTACACGGTTCCCACGAGCACGGCATGCATGGCATGATTTATCGAGGTTTACAAGAACATGGTTAGAGGTGGGACATATCCTACGATATGTTTTACCTCACTTTTCACAAGAAGACAAGAACCAACATTCCACGAGGGGTCTCCCCTCACTCACAAGTGCATATCATGAAGAAGGGCCTCCCTTCCCTCGCAAGTACATACATATCATGAAGAAGGGTCTCCCTTCCCTCGCAAGTGCATTGCATAAAGAAGGGTCTCCCTTCCCTCTCAAGTGCATCTCACAAGGACATCTCACAAGTGTATCTCACAAGTTACATGATCACAAGCAAGCACGCATGACATGCATGACATGACACGACCTACAAGAATCAAGCAAGATAGACAAGACAAGCTTTCAAGTACGAAAAGAGATTTCAAGCCAAGTCAAGTGCACGATGTTTTCAAGAGGTTTTATCGGTTTTCTACGAAATACAAGCATGATTATAAATAGCTTTACTTCCTTGTATGATATGAATTGTTTTATGCTTTATGTATGCTATCCGTATGCTATGACTGTTGGTTAGTGCTTAGTACCTGCTGAGTATTCCATGCTCAGCCGTACTTCTTATGTCGGCAGGTTCTGAGGGAGCTGCTGTGCCATTTGATGTTTGTGCTCCTGGTCCATGGATGGAAGAGGAGTACGTCGAGGAACCTTTGGAGGAACCTCCAGTAGAGGGTTACCAATAGGTGGTTGTAGATTCTGAGTGGATTAGCTGTGGGTGAGATGAGAGGTTATATCCATGTATTTTGGCGGGTCTGTCCGCGCTTTCTTTTGGTTACTTTTTGTATAAACTTGGATTTGCGTATGTATGTACATAGAGGTTTGGTAGACTTCCGCTGTGCTATGTTAGAGTATGTTTACGCTGTTTATGTCCTCTATTGTATATGCTCTGTGGGTTTTTGCAGGTTGGTTTGTCAAGCAAGTCATGTAAGCCATGATTAGTCGTCCAAAGTTCACTCTAACTCCTAGGGTGGGTTTCGGGTCGTGACAGAAGTGGTATCAGAGCTTAGGCTTTAGGTCTCTAGGGTCACTTAGATTCTTATACCACGGCTTGACAAGAGCATATGTTGGGAAACAAGTTAGGAAGAAAGTCAGTTGGAAGAGAGTCTTGATCCAAGTGAAAGACTAAACTTTAGTCTTAGTTAAAATGGTTGTTTCAACCAAGTACGAGTCCTAGGTACGCTAGAACACTAAAGTATAAGTATGATGTGATGAATACTCTGATGACTTGATGTGATGTATATTAGTATTATATAACTAATACAAATTGAATTATTGTGAAATGGAAATGCGATAAATTGTGGTTTCAAGTGAGACTTATGTGGTGCTATTGTTCTCAGGACTTTAGTCATGAGGCGGGGCACACGGGGTCGTGGACCACACACCCGAGCTTCATCTTCTTCCAGAGATGAGGATGAGCAGCCGGACCTCTCTCAGGTCTTAGGCTCTATTACTGAGACACTCGCCATACTGGTGGCTCGGCAAGCTATACCATCGTCAGCGGCACCTACTCCACCACCCGCAGCTCCAGTACATCGTACCGCTGGAGTTGAGGCATTCAGGAGATTGAGGCCTCCATCCTTCCATGGGAGTGTGGACCCTCTTGCTGCGGAGGCATGGATCCTCCAGATGGAGGAGATCTTTGCGGTCCTCTCGCCTACAGAGGAGGAGAGAGTAGCATGGGCAGCTTTCATGCTAGAAGGTGAAGCCCACCATTGGTGGTTGTCCGTATTGAGGACACGGGACTTGACCATGCAAGGTCAACCTTAGACTTGGGAGGAGTTCAAGGATACTATTTACAAGAAGTATTTTCCGATTGGAGCACAGGAAAAGAAAGAGAGAGAATTCATCAACCTTGAGCAAGGTTCGATGTCAGTAGCACAAT
Organism: Tetracentron sinense; assembly: GCA_015143295.1. NCBI lineage: Eukaryota > Viridiplantae > Streptophyta > Magnoliopsida > Trochodendrales > Trochodendraceae > Tetracentron > Tetracentron sinense. Next base: position 8,946,153 of record CM026567.1, on the reverse strand, counting down.
ATGAAGCTAAGTTCTCGGAGCTATCTAGATTTGCGCCTCACATGGTGGCTACCGAGGCAATGAAGGCGAGAAGGTTTGAGCAAGGGCTCAAAGATGTTATCATGGAGAAGGTTTCGGTTTTCAGACATGCTACCTACCCTGAGGTAGTAAACAAGGCCTTATTGGTCGAGGTAAATTCAGAGACAGTGTCCAAGAAGAGGGAGTTGGCGAGAGGCCAATCCAGTAGTTCAGCACCTCTAGAGAGGCGGGCTCGTAACGGCCCTTATCAGTATGCGTGGCCAGCACCACCGATGAGGCCATCTTATGCGCCTCCAGCTCCACGACAGTATGTGCCTCAGGCACCGAGACCTCAGGCTCTCCCGGCCCCACAGCCTGTTGCACCTCAGACGATGAGGTATGCTCCACCTCCGGCCCCTCCGACCTATACACAAGAGGTCTGCACTTCATGCGGCCGAAGGCACCCGGCAGGAGATTGCCAAAGAGCATCGGGTGGATGTTTTCATTGTGGTCGTCAGGGCCATATGATCAGGGATTGCCCCAGTCGGCATTTACCAGGCCAGTCTCTGGGGATTATTCCACCAGCACGCCCAGCAGGATCATATCAGGAGTCATCTCAGACTAGCCGGTCTACACCTCAGTCTCGCCAGGCGAACCAGGGGCGAGTTTTTGCCTTAACAGAGGGTGATGCACTTGCATATGACGATGTAGTGCAAGGTACGCAATTGTAGCTTACTTAATTATCCGTAAACTAAACTGTTAAGTATTAATTGATTATGTACGTACTTGACATGTTATATATGTATATATACTTACATGTATACACTGTTGATGCATGGATTAACTCAACTAGTTAAAATTTCAGGAACCCTACTAGTCAATGAGTATTTGGCTCGAGTATTGATTGATACCGGGTCTACTCATTCGTTTGTCTCGCCGAGTTTTTCAGAAGGTTTTTCTGCAGAGCCAAGTCAGCTAGAACCGGAGTTATCCATTTCGACTCCTCTCGGCAAAACAGTATTGGCAGATAAAGTGTATAGAAATAGTGTGGTCCAAGTTGGAAGCCACGAGTTGGCGGTTGATCTCATCGTCCTTGGATTCCAAGACTTTGATGTTATATTGGGAATGGATTGGCTAGCAGCACATCATGGGCATGTAGCTTGCTTTGAGAAAATGGTACTCTTCAAGCCAGTAGAAGGAAAACCATTCCACTTTCGCGGGTTGAAAAGTAGATCTATTGCTCGTTTTACGGCGTTGAGCTTAGCTAACCCCGAGGTAAAGGACTCATCGACTATTCCGGTTATGAGTGAGTTCCTGGATGTATTTCCAGAGGAGTTGCCAGGATTACCTCCAGACAGGGAGATTGAGTTTGTGATCGAGCTTGCACCAGGCACAGCTCCTGTTTTCAGGGCTCCGTATAGAATGGCCCCTATTGAACTCAAAGAGTTAAAGACTCAGTTGGAAGAATTGCAAGGCCTTGGTTTCATTCGACCAAGTGTCCCACCGTGGGGTGCCCCGGTGTTGTTTGTTAAGAAGAAAGATGGCTCGATGCGGATGTGTGTCGATTACAGGCAATTGAACAAAGTCACTATAAAGAATAGGTATCCCTTGCCTAGGATTGACGACTTGTTCGATCAGTTGAAGGGAGCGAGATTTTTCTCGAAGATAGACCTTCGATCGGGTTATCACCAGTTGAAGATTAAGGTGGAAGATGTTCCCAAAACTGCTTTCAGGACTCGGTATGGGCACTACGAGTTCTTGGTGATGCCTTTTGGACTCACGAACGCGCCGGCAGCCTTTATGGATTTGATGAACCGGGTGTTCCGGCCATATCTTGATAGGTGCGTGATTGTATTTGTTGATGACATTTTGGTCTATTCCCAGACACGGGAAGATCACACACGTGACCTATGCCTTGCTTTGGAAATGCTAAGAGAGCACAAGTTATACGCCAAACTTAGCAAGTGTGAGTTTTGGTTGGAAGAGGTGGCATTCCTAGGCCACGTTGTTTCTGCAGAAGGTATATCAGTAGATCCAAAGAAGATCGAAGCAGTTATGAGTTGGGCGAGGCCCAAGAGTGTCACAGAGATACGCAGCTTTCTTGGGTTGGCAGGCTACTACAGGAGATTCGTAGAGGGTTTCTCTAGCCTTGCAGCACCGTTCACTTTCCTGACAAGGAAGAACGCCAAGTTTGTATGGAGTGATAAGTGCGAGATCAGTTTCACGGAACTGAAGAAGAGGCTTACTACAGCCCCTGTCCTTACTGTGCCATCTGGACCTTATGGGTATGAGGTGTATAGTGATGCCTCACACGTTGGACTTGGGTGTGTACTCATGCAGCACAAGAAGGTCATTGCCTATGCATCAAGGCAATTGAAGGAGCATGAGAAGAATTATCCCACGCACGACTTGGAGCTTACGGCGGTCGTGTTTGCACTGAAGATTTGGCGTCATTACCTTTATGGGGTGGAGTTCTATGTGTTCACTGATCACAAGAGTCTCAAGTATCTCTTTTCCCAAAAGGAGCTGAATCTAAGGCAACGGCGTTGGATGGAATTTCTGAGAGACTATGATTGTACCATTCAATACCACCCGGGTAAAGCAAATGTAGTGGCAGATGCTTTGAGTAGAAGACCTCAAGGATTGTTAGCACACATGTTGGTTCAAGAATGGAAGCTACTAGAAGACTTGGCAAATCTGGACATTAGTGTGAATGACTCTGTCCGTAGTCCCATCTTGGCAAATGTCACGGTTCGGCCATACGTTATAGATTTGATCCAAGAATATCAAGCCATGGATGCGGAATTGTTAGCTTATCGGGACAAGGAAGTTGCTAAGGGTAGTGAGGACTTCTCTCTCACTAGTCGGGGTGCTATCACATTCAAGGGAAGGTTGTGCGTCCCAGCCAATGTAGATCTTCAAAGAGAGATTTTGGATGAAGTACACCGTTCGAAGTACACAGTGCATCCAGGGGGTACGAAGATGTACAGGAACCTCAAGGGTCACTTTTGGTGGCGGAATATGAAGAGGGAGGTTGCGGAATATGTAGCACGGTGCTTGGTGTGTCAACAGGTAAAAGCAGAACACATGCGGCCCGCAAGTCTATTGCAGTCCCTTCCGATTCCCGAGTGGAAATGGGAGAACATATCCATGGATTTCATAGTTGGCTTGCCAAAAACGGCAAGGGGCTCAGATGCGATATGGGTAGTAGTGGATCGTTTGACAAAGTCCGCTCATTTCTTACCTTACCGAACTACTTTCAACTCTAGTCAGTTAGCCGCTTTGTACATCAAGGAAGTGGTGAGATTGCACGGAGTGCCCGTTAGTATTGTGTCGGATCGGGATCCAAGATTCACATCACGATTCTGGAAGAGCTTCCAGGAGGCTATGGGTTCCCGACTTGATTTCAGCACCGATTTTCATCCACAGACGGATGGACAAACCGAGAGAGTGATCCAAGTCATTGAAGACATGCTTCGGGCTTGTATGTTGGATTTCGGAGGCATTTGGGAAGAGCACTTGCCTTTGGTTGAATTCGCCTATAATAACAGCTATCAGGCAAGTATCCAAATGGCACCATTTGAGGCCTTGTATGGGCGAAGTTGTAGGTCTCCTCTCTATTGGAATTAGGTAGGAGAAAGGAAAGTACTTGGTCCAGAGTTGATTGAGCAAACTGCAAACACAGTTAAGATCATTCGGAATCGATTGAAAGCCGCTCAAGATTGTCAGAAAAGTTATGCGGACACACGCCGTAGGGACTTGGAATTTCAAGTGGGGGATCAAGTTTTTGTGAAAGTATTTCCTAGCAAAGGGATTATGAGATTTGGCAAGCGAGGCAAGCTCAGTCCTTGGTATGTTGGGCCTTTTAAGATTATCACACGAGTTGGTGAGGTTGCTTACAGGGTAGCTCTCCCACCTCACATGGCCACAGTCCACAACGTCTTCCATGTGTCTATGCTTCGGAAGTAATTGCGGATCCTTCGCATGTCATAGTTTTGGAACCGTTGGAGATTCGAGAGGATCTCACCTTGATTGAAAAGCCGGTTCAGATTTTGGATCGAAGAGATCAGGTGCTTCGCAACAAGACAATCCCTTTGGTTCTTGTGCAATGGCAACACCATGCTCGGGAAGAAGCTATATGGGAGCGTGAAGCCGAAGTCAAAGCAAAGTACCCAGAATTAATTGAATGAGTTTTGTATGAAGTCTGTGTATGACTTGTAATTCTGTTTTGATTTGTAATGCTAGTATCGTCTGAATTTCGAGGACGAAATTTTTGTAAGGGGGGAGGATGTAGAGCCCCAGACTTTTTCATGCTTAATACATGACACTTTCGTTGTCATTTTGCCTTTTTAAGAGGTATAATTAATAAATGAGGAAGAATTTGGAAATTTTGAAATGTCAGAAATGTTCCTTTTCGAAGTACGAACACAACGCAAGTTGAATCGTCAAAATCGGACGATCGAGTCAAAAGATATGGCCAAACAAGTCTGGACCTGTAAGAAATCGTAGCTCGGTTATGCGCTAAGGACGTAGCTCGGTTATGCACTAAGGACGTAGCTCGGTTAGGCACTAAGGACGTGCTCTGACGACGTGCTCTAATAAGGCACAGACAATGCACAGACAACGGGTGCGTTGTGCGATAGACAAAGGGTACGTTGTACAGCTCACAATGGGTACGTTGTACATAAGACAATGGACTACGGGTTTACCGCTATGCATGATACGACGTGACAATGAGCTCGGCACCCTTCACAACGGACAACGTGTTCGACACTGTTCACAGCACAACGTGTGTGGCACTGTTCACAGCACAACGAGTTGGCACTGTTCACCGCACAACGAGTGGGCACTGTTCACAGCACAACGTGTGTGGCACTGTTCACAGCACAACGAGTTGGCACTGTTCACCGCACAACGAGTGGGCACTATTCACAGCACAACGAGTTCGGCACTCGTGTTTTTACAGAAATTCAGTAAGGGTATTATGGTCTTTTGGTCGGTTCACTCTTACCTTAAGAGTTTAACCCGAGCCTTTAGGGCATCATTCGACACTTAGAGAGTTTGAGAGAATAGGAGAAAGGGGAGAAGGCGATTCCAGCCTAGGGTTTCCATTTTGGAGAGAAATCAAAGGGTTTTGAAACCCTAGATCAACCTCAAGCCCGTTTTCTTCAAGATTTCGGTTCAAGCTTTCGTGGAGCTCACGATCCAAGCTAGGGCAGCAGCTACACAGTCGTTTTGGAAAGGGGATTTCTTCCTCATTTCTTCAAGGTCGGTACTTTTTACTACCCTCCTAGTTATAGTTCCTCTTTTCCCTTTATTTCTTTTGATTTTCTTTATTTACACATGTGCTATGAGATGGATGGTTGTGAATGGTGTATGGAGATGAACTGGGCGATTGGATGCCAATGGTTGTGTGTGATGAACAAATGGGGAAGGGCATTGTTCCAATAATGAACATACATGTATGATTTGAGTAAAACCCATCTAGAAAAGCATGTTGTAGGGTAAATCCATAATGAACACACCATGTTTGATGAAATGCCAAGGTGAATAAAGTGAGCTGTAAATTAGTAAATGCATGCCTAATAAATTCTGAATATTGCTAGGGCCTATGATAGTGTGTTTCCTGCTTTCCCTAAATGATATGAATATTACATTGCTCAATCATTGATACTATATGTGTTGTGAAATTTCCCAAATGTCATGTTTAAATTTAAATGCAAGTATGTACACGGTTCCCACGAGCACGGCATGCATGGCATGATTTATCGAGGTTTACAAGAACATGGTTAGAGGTGGGACATATCCTACGATATGTTTTACCTCGCTTTTCACAAGAAGACAAGAACCAACATTCCACGAGGGGTCTCCCCTCACTCACAAGTGCATATCATGAAGAAGGGCCTCCCTTCCCTCGCAAGTACATACATATCATGAAGAAGGGTCTCCCTTCCCTCGCAAGTGCATTGCATAAAGAAGGGTCTCCCTTCCCTCTCAAGTGCATCTCACAAGGACATCTCACAAGTGTATCTCACAAGTTACATGATCACAAGCAAGCACGCATGACATGCATAACATGACACGACCTACAAGAATCAAGCAAGATAGACAAGACAAGCTTTCAAGTACGAAAAGAGATTTCAAGCCAAGTCAAGTGCACGATGTTTTCAAGAGGTTTTATCGGTTTTCTACGAAATACAAGCATGATTATAAATTGCTTTACTTCCTTGTATGATATGAATTGTTTCCTGCTTTATGTATGCTATCCGTATGCTATGACTGTTGGTTAGTGCTTAGTACCCGCTGAGTATTCCATGCTCAGCCGTACTTCTTATGTCGGCAGGTTCTGAGGGAGCTGCTGTGCCATTTGATGTTTGTGCTCCTGGTCCATGGGTGAAAGAGGAGTACGTCGAGGAACCTCCAGTAGAGGGTTACCAATAGGTGGTTGTAGATTCTGAGTGGATTAGCTGTGGGTGAGATGAGAGGTTATATCCATGTATTTTGACGGGTCTGTCCGCGCTTTCTTTTGGTTACTTTTTGTATAAACTTGGATTTGCGTATGTATGTACATAGAGGTTTGATAGACTTCCACTGTGCTATGTTAGAGTATGTTTTCGCTGTTTATGTCCTCTATTGTATATGCTCTGTGGGTTTTTGCAGGTTGGTTTGTCAAGCAAGTCATGTAAGCCATGATTAGTCGTCCAAAGTTCACTCTAACTCCTAGGGTGGGTTTCGGGTCGCGACAAAATATGCGCTAAAAAAGAACAAGATGGATTATTAAGAAACATTGCATGTGTTGTGTTTGACAAAATGCCTAAACTATGAATAAACGACTTAGATGAAGAAAATGGAAATAGGTTTTATGCATGTGTTCTTATAGACGATGAATTGATCCAATGTCATGTGAATTACTTAAGTTACCTATGCTAATATTATGAATTGAATTGTAATGCCATATCTCTTTTGTTAAGCGCACTCCCACGATTGTTATTATTGGCTCGCACATGAGCATGCATGATAGCATGAACCGAGATTTCAAGAGCATGTGCATATAATAAACAACAAGAAAATATTGCATGTCAAGGAGGTTGGTATCCCAGGGAGAATTCGGGTACTAGCTTCTGGCTCACAAGATAACCCCTAAATCACCTATTGTCAAGGAGGTTGGTAGCCCAGGGAGATTCGGGTGCTAACCTCTGGCTCACAAGAAAACTAAACAAGTAATAAAAATCACCTATTGTCAAGGAGGTTGGTAGCCCAGGGACATTCGGGTACTAACCTCTAGCTCACACGTGCTTTGCATATCAAGGAGGTTGGCAGCCCAGGGAGATTCGGGTGCTAGCCTCTGGCTCACAAGTTACAAGATGAAAGTTTACAAGATGATGATCATACATTCATGCATGCATGCATACATGATTTCTACGAGGCATATCGAGACAGGACATGGGTTTCAAGCTTGGGTTTTATCGGTGTTTTTGCATTCATGCACACACTTTTAAATGATTGTATTGTACCATGTCAAATACTGTTTAGTTCGTGATGCTTCTATTACTGCTTTGTATGGTATGACTATTACGTGTGTTATTATTGTTATGGCTAGCTAGTAGCTTGTACTCTCTGAGTATTCCATGCTCAGCCGTACTTTCATGTCGACAGGTGCGCGAGCCCTTCTTGACATATGTGATCAGGGTCCTTGGATAGAGGAGGACTACGGGGAGGAAGAACCGTATGAGGATCTAGTAGTCGAGCCTCAGGCAGAGGCGAGAGACTTAGACCATTGGCCCCACGGGGGTGACTATTGATCGAGAAAGTGTTGGGTCTTATGTATTTTGATATTTTGTTAGGTGGGCCTGTCCACCTTAGACTTAGACGTGTTTTTGTATTTATGTTAACTTGGAATACTACATTTTGGATCATTATAAAGAAAAGAAAATTTTAGTTTTCGCTTCCGCAAATTATGTTTAACTTCCGCGCTCTGATTATCATTGTTTAGTACTTTATTTATCTTGTTTACTACAGGATGGTTCGGCAGGTGCGAAGTGTCACGCCTAAATTATCCCTAAACTCCTAGGGGGTATTTTGGGGCGTGACAGATACCACGACAAAATTGGTATGAATCCTAGGCATTAGAACGGTATGGGTAGAAGGGGTTCTTTGAGTTGAACTTAGAACTCAGATGAACTTTAAATTTTAGGTTTGATACAACGACATAATGGGTATCAAGCAAGGGTATTAGGTCTGTATAGGAAATGGTCTTCCAAGTGTAGAATACTTAATAGTCTTCATCTTAAACCGGTTGATACTTTAACCAACTTGATTCCTAGCTTCGCTAAGTTATCTAGGAATCCCTATTGTGTGTATACTATATGTACTACGTTGTTGGATGTTACTATATGCTAGGTATTGCATGCGTACTATATGTCATAAATTATTGGAAACCAGTTCATCAAGCAGAGGATTTTCTTTTGTCTTACAAGTTTAGTAGATTTAGAGTCGTTACGGAACTTAGGACTTAGGTTTTGATATGTATGCTATTACATGTATCTTGTGTAATTTCCTCTTTTAAATTATGCTTAATGCATCTTTTATCATAAACAAGCACAAGTTGCACATCATGGTATGATGATGAGTCTATAGGAGTTCATGCATACCCATGACTAGTAGGAACCCTAGAAAAAAAATTAATAATACACAAATGTATATGTATAATTTTGGACAAGCTTATGGATGTTTGATGCACGTTTCTAGATATAGATGTGCGTTAATTCTGCAGCATGGTCTAGACCCAATACTTAGTCCAAAATGATGAATATATTATAAACTTTAAGAATAGTTTTGGTCTCAAAGTACAAAAACATTACATACATCTCATAAGCATCATATATAGCATAAGCATCATACATCTCATGAGCATCATACATACAAAAACATTATGCATATCTAATAAGTATCATACATTGCATAAGCATCATACATCACATAAGCATCATGCACATATCATAAGCTCATACACATCTCATATGCATCCTACAGATCTTAAAAGCACCATACATGTCAGGATTGTGGTTAGAGAACTCAATTGTATAAACTAATCATTTGTCTTAGTCTTATGCCGAGTACTGTCTTAAGTATGCAATCGGTTAATACCTTGATCGAGTGTGAGAACTTAGTTTCGCTAGGGAAACTAGTTGTACGATTATACTATTATGTGTTTACTTGGATGTATACGATGTGCTATATAAGCCCGATATGCTCCTTGAATCATTCAAATAACTTGATTCAAATTAGACTCACGTTGTGCTATTACTCTCAAGACTCTCGTCATGAGAAGTAGTTCAGGACTCTCATCATAAAAAGCAGTAATCGAAGAAGTAGGAACCCAGTGTGAAATTCTAGGATGATGGTAGAACATGTCATTATACAAATATATGTGCAATATATTATGATATATGAACTTATGTGTGCTGAATGCAAGAATTACTATTCTAGTGAATAGTGCTATGAATATTGCTTTTGCATTAGGTATGTTTAAGCCAATGTCGTTTATGTGACCTTGGTATTCGAATTATGGAATGAGGATTTTTGATACAATCCTAAATATGGTTGTGATGCGCATGTGTGGGTGATTAGAGCAAAGGTATTAAGTACCCTAGGTGAGCTAAGGATTCAAGCTAACTACATAAGGAAAGACTAAGAGTTGGAAATGGGAAAAACAGGCAAAACCGATCGACTGAAGTCCCTACCGATCGACTGGTGCCCATGACCGATCAATCGGTCAGGCTAAATTTTGTATAGCGGTTTTTGACAGAGAGGGATTTTCCAACCAATCGATTGATCCTCATGACCGATCGATCCGTTGTGTTTGTTTTGCCTTATAGCCGACCCCTTAGGATATTTTGGGGGTGTAAGGGTCTTTGGCTAACCCCTTTGGCTATAAATCCAAGTCAATTTTGTTTGAGTGTCATCCTAATTTCAAGTACAAAATTCCTATAAGGGGGGGGGAGGATGTAGAACCCCAGAACTCAAGGGCACTACTTATGTGAATAGTGTTAGTCTACAGGGCTTGTCAAAGCCTAAGGCCTTCCATGTGCCCTTGGTTTGAGGTAAGTGAAGTGAGGTATGTTGAGTTTCAAAACAAGAGTATACTAATACTCAAGTACCTAGGGTATCAAATACCCTAAGTGTGAATGTAGAACCCCGAGAACGCATTTCACAAGGTTGTGAATAGTGCCATGGGCACAAGTCTTGTAAAGGCCGAGGATCATTTATGTAACTTGGTTTATGAGGCATGATAAGAATAGTTTAAATTAGTTTTAAGTGTTGTTGTTGAGTGTTTGGGATGAAGAAACAAGAGTATAACATACTCTAAGTGTCGAGAATGAGGGATGTCTTTAGATTCCCTCAATTTTAAGGAGGTCTAGATTTCTCACCCCTGATTAGAATCGAGTGATTCTTGAATTTTTTGAAAAATATTGAAACCCTCTTTGAGGTTCATGTTTAGTACTTTTTCAGATTTTGAGTCAAAATTGGGTCAAACATCAGAATTCTGAAAACTAGTCTGCTGAAATTTTGGGCTGCTGAAATCCATTTTCAGACTAGTCAGCCTTAGATCCAATTTAGACAATTAAGAACTCAAAATTAGGATTGGTTCATTAGATACAAAATTGTTCTCCTTTGAATGATGAGTCCAACGCAAGTTGAATCATCAAAACCGATAAGCGAGTCAGAAGTTATGATCGAAATACAAAAGCGGGAAGAACCCAGGCCAGTCATAGCATCACTAGTCGACGAGTGACAATCACTCGTTGAAGAGTCAGCCTAGAAAAGGCCAAAAACATCCCAAAGGAATACCCATAACTTCAACCAACCTTGGGAGATATTTTTGGGATACTTTACAAAGGTTATTTTGGGTTTTTGGCAACCTTTAGTCTATAAATAGAAGAGATTTCGTGGGTATAGGTTTACCAAACCCTCTTTTTTTTTTTATTGTATTTTTTTTATAAAAAAAAAACCACTCAGAAGGAGTGGGGGGTTTGGCAGACCCCTACCTGTTTATTAAAATTAAAAAATGGGGGGGGGGGGGACATAAACCTTACCTCTACAACAAGACCATCCAATAGCGAGGGACATAAAACCTTACCCCTACAAAAGACTAGACCAAAAGAGGAAGGACAAAACCCTTCCCCTGGACACAAACACGGCATGGGGGGGACATAAAACCAAAAATCCCATCCAAAAAAAGCCTAGCTTCTAACATTAAAAATCAAAGATCTATCAGTGCACAACATACCTTTAATAACGTGGGGACAATCCCTGATGTCCCTAATAATAATGTTGTCCAATTTTCTGCAAGCTTCTTTAGAAAGATAGTCTGCCACTTGATTATTTTCTCTGTAAGTATGCTGAAAAAATAAATTACACTTGCTCTTGAGCCGAATGATCTCCTTCCACCAGTACCATGTTTTCCAAGGGGGATCCAATAAGCCATTAATCACATCTATAATAATTTTGGAATCACTTTTTACTATAATATTTGCTAAACCATTTTTTTCACATAACGAACACCCATCATGTATGGCTCTGATTTCTGCCAAAGTGTTAGATCCCGAACCATAGAATTCATAAAAAGCAAGAATAAGCTTCTCGTTAGAATCACGAATAATACCACCTCCCCCACTGGTTTCCGTGCCCATATTAGCTGCCCCATCTGTGTTAAGTTTAAACCAACCCGGAGAAGGACACAACCATTTGGTAATAATCGGCCTTTTGAACCTAGGGAACAACTAAATGAATATTAAAGTAATCGCAAATATCACTTTCATATTTACTTAGAGAATTTGTGAACTCCCAGTTCCTAGCAATCCCTTGAATCCAATCCTCAATTCTTCTCAAAGTGTCCTTGAAAGGCCTTTTAAAAATATCATATCTTAAAGCATTTCTGAACAGCCAAATCTCCCAGCAAACATACAATGGGAGCACCTTACAAAGGAAGCTACAGACTGAACCTCTCTTCCTTCCTTGAAAGAATCTCATAATCCTTGTTTAGATAGAATCTCCTTCAAAAATCTGAACAGTTAAAGCATACCCAACTCTATTCCAAATCTTAGAAGCTAATTCTCCTTGATAAAAAGATGGGATAGAGATTCTCTATTCGGAATAGAACAATATTCGCACTTACTGGATAATGCTATCCCTTTGCTTTGAACACATAAATCAACTGGCACTGAGTTATGAAAATTTTCCAAAGAAGAATAGAAATTTTGGACGGGATATCTTTATACCAAATAAAAGAAGCCCAACTAACCTTTATAGCAATGTCCCGAACACATTCCCAACTTGTTTTGGTCGAGAATTTCCCCAAGCTTTCTTTTTTCCAAATAATTTTATCTTCCTGATGGGATAAGGTCAAAGAAATACCGTTAATAATCTACAACCCTTCTCTAGATAACAGATTTAATTCCTCTTCTCTCCAAGCACCTCTGTGCACAACTTCCTTTAGCATAGGGAAGGAACTAGGACATTCCTTCACCAATTCAATTAAAGGATTATCCTCAGCCCATATATCAAACCAGAAATTCGTGTTAGTGCCATTTCCAATCAGCCACTTACAATTTTGTAATGTTTTTTTCAACCAGTGCACAATGTCTAACCAAGTTTTGGACCCGTTGAAATAAATATCCACCATCCAAGGATGGTGATTATGCAGATATTTACTTCCGAAATATTTACTCTAGATCCCCTTCTCAGTAATAATTTTCCATGCCATCTTCATCCTGAAAGCGTAAGCTACATCCACCAATTTCCGAATACCCAGCCCTCCCTCCTCAAAAGGACTAGATATTTTATTCCAAGATATCCAGTGAGCTCTATTATTCCCTTCCCTATCATTCCAGAAGAAAGAAGCAAACATATTTTCAATCCTACGCAACACCCCTTTAGGAATATTGGATCCCATTAAGCTAGGTATTGGCATTGAGGCTAAAACATGCTTTAAAAGAATCAGCTTACCTCCACTAGACAACATTTTCCCTTTCCAACCTTCCACCATTTTCCTGATTTTATCAACTTTATAATCAAAATAAATCTTTTTCATACGGCCATAAAAGATGGGAATGCCAAGGTACCTGAAAGGAAAACTGCCAATTGCAATGCCTGAGGTTCTGAGTAATCTTTCTTTCGCCCTAACAGACATATTCTTGTCAACATACATAGCACTTTTCTGGAGATTTATTCTTTGACCTGAGGCTGCTTCATAATCTTTAAGAAACTTAAATAACTGGAGGATAGATCTTTTCTGACCATTACAGAAGATGAGAGTATCATTGGCAAACAATAGGTGAGTAATGGTGTCGCGACCCAAAATACCCCCTAGGAGTTAAGGATACTTTGACTCGTGACCGCCGTATCATACCTCCAGTATGATACATAAGGCACACGTGGAAACCTGTCAGAGTACCTGAATATACATAGCGGAAACGAAATACAATGCACAGCGGAAAATAAAATACTAAACATAGCGGAAGCAAAATGAATACTCCTATAGCTTGGCTCAAGTAAGAACCAACAAGTATACATGTGTGAGAAACCCAAAAGTGGAGTGGACAAACCCCACACTCACATAACAAAATGACACAAGTTCTAAGTCGGTCGATCAACAGAAATCGAAGTCACGACTCCTATCTAGAGCACCATCGTCATGATAGTGATCCATGGAAGGCTCCGGGTCACGGTACTCTTCCTCGACCCAAGGTTCTTCGCCACACAAATCGAATGGAACCCGAGCACCTGCCGATCATAACAATATCGACTGAGCATGGAATACTCAGTGTATACAAACTAATAACAATAAAGCGGTTAGGCATAGAGCATACAAGACATGGAGAATGAAATCCGTAAAATCCTTAAAGCATGGAAACCGTGAAAACATATGTGAGATAATATTCGAAACCAAAACTGTAACCGTGTGAGTCAATCGATAATCATAGCCTTATGAGTTCTTGTGAGTTCATGGAGTTACTTAGAGTCATTATGATCCGTAGAGACATAGAGCATAGAGCATAGAGCAATACCGTAGAGCATTTCCATAGAGCATAACCTTAGAGATCTTAGAGCATTTCATTGAGATCCGTTGAGCTTGTGAGACGATCTTAGAGCATTATCATAGAGTTTACTTGTGAGCATGGTATGATCCTTAGAGCTTGTGAAACGATCTTAGAGAAATCATAGAGTTACTTAGAATCATTCATTATTCGTCTTTTCGTGAAAAACCTTTGTTTGTACTTGGAGAAATCCATGGAAACCATCGGTTTATGCGAGACATGCGAGCATATGCACTTAATAAGAGAAATCATCATATTTAAGCATAGAATCCCTTAGAGGTATTTTATCAAACACTTAGAGTGCATCATAATAGTAACCTTCATCCAAGTATATAATCACACCTTTTCATACATAAAATCAATACATATAGATAGGGCATAGATAAGAAGAATCATATTTAGTAACTAGTAGGATTGCAAGATTGTAGTAGAGTGTATCTACCTTAGAGAAATCAATGGGTTTGACTCCCAATGGCTGGAACAAGCAAGAACAGTGAGTTCTTGGTTGGAAATCACCAAGGGAAGTGGAAGAACCTTGATCTTCCACAAGCTTGATCAACAAGTAGTTCCTCTCCTTCTTCTCTCTCTCAAAATCTCCTAAGATAGGGCACAGAGGGTTTCTGAAACCCTAAGGCACGAACTCAGCCTATTTATAGGCAAGGGGTTGTGTTTAAAGTCTTAAACACCCTTAATGAAGAAAAATTGCGTATGACCGATCGATCGGTGGTATGGACCGAGCGATCGGTGGCTTACCGGTCGATCGGTGTTATGACCGAGAGATCGGTCAAAAACACACTCTCTGGAATTTTTCCCCATACAAAAAAGTTAACCGTGCGACAGCCATCGAGCGATCGGTAGTGGACCGATCGATCGCAGGTAATGACCGAGCGATCGGTGCCCTGTATGTCTGGACTGTTTTGACCATATCTTTTTACTCGCTCGTCGGATTTCGACGATTCAACTTGCGTTGGATCCGTCTTTCGAAAACGAACATTTCTGATGTTTCGGAATTTCCGATTTCTCCCTTATTTATTAATTAGACTACGAAAACGGTCAATTAGCTACGAAGGTGCTATTCATTAAGGATGAAAAAGTCCGGGGTGCTACAAATGGGAATAGCATGTCTCAAAGTTCTAAAATACCCAACCTTATTGTCTTGAAATATAGTCTTTAAACCACGACTCAACATCTCTTCTGCTAATATAAATAAAGCCGAAGATAATGGATCCCCTTGTCTTAAACCCCTCGATGACTAAAAGAAGCCATGCATCCTACCATTGAGAAGAACCGAGAAGAAGGGGCCATAGATACACCCTTTAATAAGCTTCACAAACTTATTGTCGAATCCAAATTTCTTAAGGGACAAAATCAGAAAGTTCCAATCAACTCTATCATAAGCTTTCGCCATATCAAGCTTGAAAATCGCATTACCTCCTCGGACTTTTTTGTTGATATTGGAAATCAAATCTTGAGGCAAAGAAATATTATCTATAATATTCCTACCTTTAACGAAAGCTGACTGTTCCTCTGAAATTAACTTAGGAAGAATATGATCCAATCTGGACCCCAACACCCTAGACCATTAAGTAGAATTCTCCAGAATTTTTTCTCTCCTCTCCTCTCTCTCTCCAAACCGTGAGCCCTAGGGGAGACCCCTGGGGATTTTCGTGAGCTATATTGGTGGTCCTAGTTGGGTTTTGCAAATCTAGGGTTTTGAACCTTAGTATTATTGGTGATAGAAGGTCTACACCATTGATCCATCTTCTTCCTCTTGCTTCTATAATTCCAAAGGAGATTCTAAAGCTTCGTGGGGATAGCGAAGAATATGATCGAGCTTATAGTATTTTTTCGGAGAAATCTCTACAAAGAGTTCTGATGGTTTGAGTGGATTTAGCTTCACCGATGAAAAACATTCACCGAGGTGATATGACTAAAACTCTTAGATAATTTTGAAGCTTTTTATGTTGTTAAGATCTAGGGGATCCAGTTTCCGCATAAATTTTTATCCAGATTCCCCTTCAATTTCAACAATCATTTCACGTTTATACATACATAATAATACATCGAGGTATACAATAAGATAATGTAAGCATACCATTAATGTTTCCTAGCGTACGCACTAAGTCCTCACACTCGGTTAAGATATTAACCGGTTACATACTTAAGGTATTAAATGGCTTAAGACTAGGACTAATGCGTAGTTTTTTTTTTCTTTTTTTGTGAGTTATTTATGTAAAATCCTCTTAATTTTGGTGACATGTATGATGCTTCTACAATCTACATGATGCATATGAGATGTGCATATGATGTTTATGATATGCGTGTGATGTTCATGTCATGTATGAAATGCATGCCATGTATGAAAATGTATGATGTGTATGCGATCCATGATGCTTATGCCATGCATGATGCTTATGTGATGTATGACATGCATGCTATGGATGATGCTTATGAGATGCTTGATGTGCATGGTATGTATGAAGTGTATGTTATTTATGATGCTTGTGGTATACGTTAAAGTGCATGTCATGCATGATTATCCTTGGAGTTATAATTCATTTATCGCTTTGGACTAAGCATCGGGTCTAGAACGTGCTGCAGAATGAACGTGCATCTGTATCTAGAACTTTGGACCAAGCACTAAGTCTAGAACGTGCTGCAGAATTAACGCGCATCTGTATCTAGAAACGTGCATCAGACATCCATGAGCTCGTCCAATCATTTGGGACTGAACATTGGGTCTAGGACGTGCTACAAATAATGCACATCTATACCTAGAAGCATGCCTCAAACATCCCAGAGTTGGTTAAAAATATATTGATATCTGTATATGTTCCTACTAGTAGTGGGGTTACATGAATTCACATGAACCTATCGTCATAACGTGATTTGCGACTTATGCTTATTTTTTATGTAAGACTCATTAAGTATAGTTTAACAGATGAATTTTCACAAGATACACATAATAGCATATATATCAAAACCACGCAACAAATCTAAATATACTAGACTTGTAAGACCTAAGAGTATCCCATAGCCTCTCTTGGGAAACAAATCCCAACATAAACCTAACGACACCATTTATGACAAGGACCTACCCCTCCCTTGTCAAACAACACTTAGGCTAGACTCTAGCCTAAGTATCACATCCTTCATGGGTCTAACTGGGAGACCCATTCATATATCATAGGTTTTCACTAAGCATGTAATGTCACGACCTAACTTAAACTTAATATTTCACTAATGAAATTTAAGTGTAAATCCAACCGTGAGATCCTCTTTTCTCATATATTACGGAAACGTAAAATACCAAGGGAATTTAAAATTTTTAAACCCTTCTTTTCTTTCCATTCGCAATAGCTATCATATCATGTCCATATTTAAAGTTAAGGTTTACATAACCAAATTAATTACATCAAAATGAACATATAACAGCATAATCAAAAGCGACTCCGTCCTTCCTCGAACGTCACTTTTAAGTTGTTCTTTCACTGTTCATCTGGCGACATAAAAGGTCTGTGAGCTATGAAGCCTAATAAGAATATTCAATAACATTATGCTAGATAATAAAATAGAATAAGCATGATATAACATTTAATAATAATTTTTCATCAGAATATATTATTAACACTTTTTCAGTATTCCTTTCGTCATTTCTTTTAAACATATTTTACTTTGATCCAATTTATCTTAATCATGTCTTCCAAGATAATTGCCGATAGGTACACCTCTTTAGGCTCAATCCCTCATTGAGTTTTCATTGACCCATCCTGAGTTTTTGTTTGCCGAACGGCCTTCCTATTCCACACTATTATCTTGAGACCTTTTAAGATAAACATTATTTTATCTTTTTATTCTTATCTTATCCTACCTCTTTAGATAATCACCGATAGGTACACCTCTTTAGGCTCAATCCCTCATTAAGTTTTCATTAACTCATCCTGAGTTCTTGTTTGCCGAACAGTCTTCCTATTCCGCACTATTATCTTGAGGCTTTTTTTTAAATAAACCTTATTTTATCTTTTCATTATTATCTTATTTCTACCTCTCTAGATAATCACCGATAGGTACACCTCTTTAAGCTCAATCCCTCATTGAGTTTTCATTGACTCATCCTGAGTTTTTGTTTGCTGAACAGCCTTCCTATTCCACACTATTATCTTGAGGCCTTTTAAAGATATTCTTTTATCTTTACTTTATCTTTTAATTCTTATCTTATTCCTACCTCTTGAGACAATCGCCGATAGGTACACCTCTTTAGCCTCAATCCCTTATTGAGTTTTCATTGACCCATCCTGTGTTCTTGTCTGTCGAACAGTCTTCCTATTCCGCACTGTTATCTTGAGGCCTTTTTTTAAATAAACCTTATTTTATCTTTTCATTATTATCTTATTTCTACCTCTCTAGATAATCACCGATAGGTACACCTCTTTAGGCTCAATCCCTCATTGCGTTTTCATTGACTCATCCTGAGTTTTTGTTTGCTGAACGGCCTTCCTATTCCACACTATTATCTTGAGGCCTTTTTAAGATATTCTTTTATCTTTACTTTATCTTTTCATTCTTATCTTATTCCTACCTCTTGAGACAATCGCCGATAGGTACACCTCTTTAGCCTCAATCCCTTATTGAGTTTTCATTGACCCATCCTGAGTTCTTGTTTGTCGAACAGTCTTCCTATTCCGCACTGCTATCTTGAGGCCTTTTTTTAAATAAACCTTATTTTATCTTTTCATTATTATCTTATTTCTACCTCTCGAGATAATCACCGATAGGTACATCTCTTTAGGCTCAATCCCTCATTGAGTTTTCATTGACTCATCCTGAGTTTTTGTTTGCTGAACGGCCTTCCTATTCCACACTATTATCTTGAGGCCTTTTTAAGATATTCTTTTATCTTTACTTTATCTTTTCATTCTTATCTTATTCCTACCTCTCAAGATAATCGCCGATAGGTACACCTCTTTAGGCTCAATCCCTCATTGAGTTTTCATTGACCCATCCTGAGTTCTTGTTTGCTGAACGGTCTTCCTATTCCACACTATTATCTTGAAGCATTTAAGATAAGGGTATTTATCTTTTCCTTGCCTTCTCATTAAGACATTATAAGATAAAATTTTCATATACATCATAACATTATGATTTCCATTCTAATTATCTTTATTATAGCTATCTCATGACTATAATTTCATAACTTAGAATCATCATTTTCCATACTTTAGTTACATCCATTTCCTTATCATAGAATGTAATATATGTATAAAATGTAGCATACTATTATAGTATCATCATTCTATCTCATTAACATGTTATATAACATCTTACTATTTTTCCAGCAATTCCATATAGTATTATTATACTATTTTTCTTTAGAATTACAATATAATATCATCATATCATTCAGCATTTTACCATAGTATTATTATACTAATTTCCAGTATTCCTTATACTATTTTCTAGAAATTTAACATAGAAACACCATACTATTTTCCAGAATTTTAACATAGTAACATCATACTATTATCCATAAATATAGTAAGATATTCATCATTTAATCATAACATTCATTCTAAAATACTATTTAGAATAATTTCATCGAATATTACTTACTGTTTTTACTAACCTTCATTCTAAAATATGATCTAGAATAATATCACCAAATATCACTTACGCTTTTTACCGAAACCGAAGTAGGGCTTGGCATGATCCCTTTCTTCTTTCCTTTCTTTCTTTCTTCCTTTTCTCCCTTGCTCTCTCACTATTCCCTCATGGTTTGGACGTTCACTTGGAGTGAGGCACAAGGGTTGGGTGTGTGGGGTATCTAGTCTCTCTAGAGTTTGGCACAAATGGAGTGAGACACAAGGAGGCGTGGGGTCTTCTTTATATAGGCATGGGTCTTGCACATCATTAACACTTGGTTCACTCCCCTTTATTAAATCCTAGTTCATGAACTCCATTAAGCCCATGCATCTAATTTAATGGGTTCATTCCCATAATTAGAATCAACTTATTTTAGTTCATGAATCACTTTAGATTCATGACACATTTTACTAACCTAACCATAGTTCACTTTGAACTCATGGTTAATCTTATTATCTTTAATGCATAATACATGTATCTTATTAATTAGATTCTTTCCTTAGTTAACTTTAAGGTTATATCCTTAACCTAGATTCATGAACTAACCAACTAAGGTAAGTCACTAACCTAAGGTCAGCCTAGTTGGGCGTGTACACTTTCTTTTCAGATTATTTGTCTTAACTAGCCACTGTGAACACAATCAAATAGCCAAGGGGGTTTGGACGTGAGGTAAGGTTCATGCACATAGATGAGACCTTTGATCTTCCTTTTGGTTTTTCACTAGGTTTATATATACACTATATTTATCATCCTTAGTGTATACTTAGGTGATACAGCCCATCTTGGACGTTTTCTACTTGAGGTGCTTGCCACATTTTTTACTCATGATTAATGATTCATGCTACTAACCACGGTTACTTATCATAGTTTATGCAACTTATCTCAGAATTTTCTTAACAAAAGTAAACCACATAATTCATGGCTCACCATGGTTGGGCGTGTACATCACCCCATCCTAAGAATGTCTCATTTTCATTAAATTCCAGAATTTAGATACCTTCTTTAAATCTCTAAACATGCATAACCATTAATATGGTTCATGTTATTAACCTTAGTTACACCAAGAGTTAACTTCTTGTTAACTTTTAAACTCAACCAAAGGTGGATGTGTACATTGTACATAGCTTAAGGGTTAATGTCCTAACCACTAGGCTCATAGATTTACACCCATGGTTAACTTCACTTGACTTGGGTTCACACCCCTAGAGTCACTAAAGTGGGGGTGAGCTTTGGTTCATTTCCCTTATATTTCTTTGATCAAATCCACATGATCATCATCACACTTTCTTAACTCCACTAGTTAACTCATGATTAACCCATCGTAATTAATTTACTCCAACCCTAGTTAATTTTGAACGTCCCCTTTTTGTGGTGTTGACATGTGGCACTTACCGTACACATCTTATGAGATTATTCTTGTCTTGTGAGAATTATGCATGTCTGCTCATTTACTTGCTTGAATGGGAACAGATGATAATGCCCGTACCTGGTCTTAGTACATTATCACCCTTCCATATTTCTTTATTCTTGCTTGGAGACAGATACTAGTACCTGTACCTGGTCTTAGTATATTATTATCCTCTCATACTTGTTGGAAACAGATGTTAATACCCGTACCTAGTCTTAGTACATTAACACCCTTTCATGTTTGTCATTTTACTTGGAGACAGATGCTAGTACCCGTACTTAGTCTTAGTGTATCAGCATCCTCTCATACTTGTTGGGGAACAGATGTTAATGCTCGTACATGGTCTTAGTACATTAACACCCTTCCATGTTTTTTGATTCTTGCTTGTCATGTTTTCTTGTGAGTCAGGTATGACATATCCTAAGGATATGCCCTACCCTTGACATTCATGCTTATTTCTTTGTGAGCTAGGTATGACATATCCTTGGGATATGCCCTACCCTTGACATTCATGTTTGTTTCACAATTAACATTTGTTGTTCTTGATTTTTCTTT
Source organism: Tetracentron sinense (assembly GCA_015143295.1). Lineage (NCBI taxonomy): Eukaryota > Viridiplantae > Streptophyta > Magnoliopsida > Trochodendrales > Trochodendraceae > Tetracentron > Tetracentron sinense. The sequence goes on along the minus strand of CM026567.1, from coordinate 8,924,454 downwards.
CCATATACTTATACAAAAAAATTTGATTCATGCATGCATGTGTACTTGTGTGTGACCCTTGGTGATATCATGTTGACATGGGACAAAAAAGTAAAATATAGCATTTCTTGTATTTTCATAGTCATGAGGAATGTAATGAAATGAAAACACGTAAAGTATTTGATCAAATTCACTAATTAGGAAAACTATATGAATCATGATTGCATAGTCTTTATTTAATTCCTTTAATTTTCATTTAGACATTTTATCAAACACTTGGTATACAACTTATTTCTAACCATTTATTTGCATTCTTAGTTCATGCATTTCATCAACAATAAACGTGTGTTCATTATGTGTACAATGTCCATCCTCCATTCCCCACCACACATCATACCTTACATTCGTACGGCATCCATCACCTCAACCACACATTCACACATCTACAATTTCTTCTTTATCTTGTTTAATTTAGGAATTTAATAAAGCAAATCAAGAAAAGAATAAATTAAATAAATCTACAAGCATGCTTTTAAAATAAACCTAGGTTATTACTGAAGTAGTTAGTAGGGTGCACTAACCTTGAGATCAAGGCTTGATCTTGAAGAAAAACCCCTTTGATTTGGGACTTCAAGCTTGAGGAAGAAGGAACCCTTTGAGAATGGAGGATTCTTTGCTTGATGGGGAAGAAAAACTTTGAAAATGTCGTAAGAAACATTGCTGAGCTTGGAGAAGAAGCTCCAAGCGTTGCTTGTGGTTGGATTTGAAGAATCCAAGCCAAAGGGAGGATCTTGGGTTATCAACTCTTGATTTCTCTCTCAAAAGGGAAGAAGCCTTTAGGAACCCTAGGTTCTCTCCCCCTCTCTCTCAAAATATTGCTAAGGGTGTTTATGAACACCCTTGGCTCGAGCCAACCCTTAAAAGTAAGGGTGGAGTAGCCAAAAGACCAAAAAACCCTTAATGAAATTTCTGCAAAACGTGAAGGACCGAGCGATCGGTGTTTTGACCAAGCTCTCGGTAGTGGACCAAGCGATCGGTGTTTTGGCCGAGCTCTTGGTCAAAAACCACCTCTCTGAAATTTTTCCCCATACAAAATTTTGAACCAGTCGATAGATACCGATCGCTTGGTTTTGGACCGAGCGATCACTAGTGATCAGTGCTCTACAAAAATGTACTTTGGTATTCTAGCCATAACCTTTGACTCCCTTATCAAATTTTGATGATTCAACTTGCGTTGGATTCAAATTTCAAAGAGGAATAACTTTAATGTTTCATAAAAATTCTAATTTTGAGTTTTAATTTACCGAAAATGGCTCTAAAGACGACTGATATGCAAATGGGTTTCATCAACCCATTTTTACAGCAGATCCGATTTTGGAAATCGGACGTTTGACTTAACTCCGACTCAAAATCTAGAAAATTGATTAATGTTAAGACATTTCCCTTTCCAAAAATTTAAGAATCACTCGATTCGGATAAGCAGTGACAACATTATAGCTTCTTCAATGTGAGGGCAATGTTAAGACATTTCCCTTTTTAACATTCAGAACTTTTTCCACTTCTATTTTGACACCCATGAACATTTCTAAAACCTTTTTAATACTATAATACCTTATCTTATATTTAATTAAGACTACAAGAATTTAAAATTCTTATTTCATAGAAAGTGGAGGCTTACAAAGGCTTAAAGCCTTGGCACAAGTTCTATATATGAACAAAAGTTTTGAGATGCTACACTAAAAGTCACTGTGACATAGATTTCAATCTCATACTATCTAAGTGTGTTACAAACACTTTATCTGATAAAGCTGTAGTCATCGAGTCAGGAACATTAAGTTGAGACCTAATCTTTGTAACAAGAATATCTTGCCTCTCAATGATCTCACGAATGAGATGATACTTCCTCTAAGTGAAAATTAAAAACATAATCCCTAGTCATTTTTAGGTACTTCATGATGTGCTTCACAGCATTCCAATTATATGATACTTGGATTGCTTTGGAACTGACTAACAACTCCCTTTGCATGATTGATATCCTGTCTAGTCATAACATGGCATCCATAAGGTTCCCCACTGCTGAAGCATAAGGGCACCTCTTCATCTGTAGAACCCCGGAACCGAGTTCACTGTACGATGAACAGTGTCAGCAAATAATGCCCTTATATGGTGTGTGTAAAGGCCTAAGGCCTTCCATTATGTTCTTGGTATAAAGGTGAGTCAAGTGAAGGCTTTTAGGTGAGTGTGTTGAGTCTCAAAAATAGAGTATAAGTATACTCTAAGTGGGTAAAAGCAAGGATATAAAATACCCTAAGCGTTTAATGGGTTGTTAGTGAATAGTGCTAGTGCGTAAGGCATTAAGAGGTTGGGGCGTCTCATACATATTGGTGTGAATTCAACGATCACTGAGGTGGGTTACAAACCTATGGGAACGATTCATAAGGTGTGAGTGGGGTGTTGGACCCAAGGGAAAAGAGTGTGAAAGCACTCGAAATGTTCTAGGTGTTGAAGAGGTATGTTTTGGCATTTCCCTCAACTTTAAAGAGCTCTAGTTTAGTCACTGTTGATCGAAATTGAGTGATTCTTGAATTTTGTGGAAGGTATTTGAACCCTCTTTGAGGTTCATGTTTACCATTTTCCTTGATTTTGAGTCGGGTTTGAGTTAAAAGTTAGATTTCCAAAACCGGGTCTACTGCAAATCTGGGTTTCGGAAATCCATTTTTCGGACCAGTTATCTTTAGAGCCCATTTAGGTAATTAAAAACTCAAAATTAGGATTTTTCTATTAGAGACAAAATTGTTCTCATTTGAAAGAAGAATCCAACGCAAGTTTAATCATCAAAATAATATAAGGGAGTCAAAATTTATCAGCAAAATACAAAAGTACAAAAATCTGGAAAACCCACTGCCAAAATTACGAACGATCGTAATGAACCTACGAACGATCGTAGCAGCGCTACGAACGATCGTAGAGTTGCTACAATCAATTGTAAAGCCTAAAAAATGCTGGAAACCCACTGGCCAACCTATGATCGATTGTAGGAAGCCTACGAAAGATCGTAGGCGCGAGAATTAAACCTTTTTGTGCGAAATTTTTGGGGTTTTCACCCCTTGGCCTATAAATAGGAGATCTTTTGGGTGGGTTTTTGGTTCACCCTAAACCTAAAAAGAGTTCTTAGAAGAAGAGGGAGATCTAGAAGGGATTTGGGAGAAAAAGGGGAGGAAGCCTAATCAAGGTTTGGGGATCTTCCACAAGCTTGGATCTCGCTACCACGCGCCATTGGACCTTGGATCTCCATCCTCAAGCTTGGGTTTCTCTTCTACAAGCTTCCTCAAGCTTTTTCAAGCCTTAGATCAAAGGGATTTTATCCCCTAAGGTAACTACACGTCACTACATAATTTGCCATAAACCATATTGTAAATCAAGATAAAAGTGAGATTTGTGATGTGAACTATATTGTGATGTTTCTATGCCTTAGACTAAAGAATGAAAAGTGTATATCATTATTCTAAGATGAAAAGCATGTTAAAATACATAAGCTTAGAGGAAAATTATACGTTTCGATGAAATGGAGTTATGTGGACTATGTGTATATGGGCTATTGCTATGGATAAAAATGTGAAATGTGGGATGTATGAAAAGTGTTTCTTTGTCTACCATGCTACTCACAATTGATTATGTGCACGTGTATTATATGATCGAGTTTTTTCATATTTGTATGTGTAAAGCAACTGAAATTTAAGTGTGTGCGTGGGAGGATACTAGTGGACTCCACTCCTTGTAGGGTGGACATTAGTCATTCAGTCCCAAAGAGAAACAATATGTGCAAATACCAATAAGGAGGATGCTAGTGGACTCCACTCCTTGCAGGGTGGGCATTAGTCATTCGGCCTCAAAGAGAAATGATATGTGCAAAGATACCAATAAAGAGGTTAATGATTCATGTGTATGTGTATGTGGGATGTAGCTAATGGACTCTACTCCTTGTAGGGTAGGCATTAGTGCTAATGGACTCTACTCCTTATAGGGTAGGCATTAGTCAAGTGCCAGTGTACGCTAGTGGCCTCTACTCCTTGTAGGGTAGACATTAGTCATGTGCAAGTGTACTCTCCCATAAAAGGATACGTGTAAAAGATATGTGTAAAATCCATGGACTCAGGTGTATATAGGATGAAGCTAATAGAAGTGCAGGTGTACGCTAGTGGCCTCTGCTCTTCGTAGGGTAGGCATTAGTCTCGTGCAAGTGTACTCTCCCACAAAGAGATATGTGCAAAAGATATGTGTAAAAAGCCATGTGAAAACGATATGTGTAAAGAATACATATTTTGGAAAGTATCACACACATGTATTTAAAAAGAGGTTTTTTCATATGTGTTTCAGTGCATGTATACTCTATGAACTGCCTATATGAAATCATGTGATACTACGATATATTATTTAGTGATTTTTAGACACTGAGTATTTCATGCTCAGCCGAAATTGTTACTTCGGCAGGTCGTGTTGATGAGCGTGCTCCTGAGCTTTGGATTGAGGAGGTATACTTCGAGTCAGAGCCCACCATGGATCATCATTATCATCAGGATGATAGAGCACTAGATAGAGCACTAGATAGGCAGCCTTATGCAGATTATTGGTGTGAGTGGTGAGGGAGAGATTTCACTGTGTTTTGATGAGTGGGCTTGTCCATTCTTGTTTTGGTTATATTATTGTATAAACTTGGAACATAGTCATATGTATAGAAAGAAAAAATTGAGTTCACGTTTTCGCATTGCTTTGCTTACACAATTATTTCATTTCCACTATAGTATGCCTTGTACATTTTGCACGATGATTGACAGGTTATGACAGTAACGTCTAAAGTCCCACCAAACTCCTAAGTGGGATTTTGGGGCGTTACATCATCTGCTCGATCTCATCAGCTAATGTAGGAGCCATCTTTTCAGAAAAAGTAACACCATGTCTAAAAGGAATGAGAGTTGTCTTAAAATTAATCATACTGTACCTAGACAAAATCTTGTCAATGTAGGAAGTTTGGCTCAATCCCAGCATCCGGCATTTTCTATCTCTCAGAATCTTTATTCCGAGAATATAGGATGCATCTCCCAAATCTTTCATTGAAAATGCTGAGAAAGCCAAATCTTGACTAATGATAATATCCCTACATCATTCCTAATGAGTAGGATGTCATGTACATATAGAATAAGGTATACTACCACTCTCCCACTGTCCCTCTTGTAAATACAAGATTCCTCTAAATTCTTTTGGAATCCAAATTCTTTGATCAAAAGATCAAATGTTTAGTTCTAGCTTCTAGAAGTTTGTTTTAAACCATATATCAACTTGTTAAGCTTGCATACCATGTTCTCCTAGTTAGGAGCAATGAAGGCCTCAAGTTGCTTCATATAGATGTCTTCATCTAACATTCTATTAATGAAAGCAGTTTTGACATCCATTTGCCATATCTTATAGTCATGATGTGCATCTATAGCTAGCATTATCCTGATGAATTTGAGCATAGCTACATGTGAAAAGGTATCCTTATAATCAACTCCTTGAATTTGAGTGTAACCTTTTGCAACAAGTCTTGCTTTATAGGTCTCCACGTGTCGCGACCCAAAATACCCCATAGGAGTTAGGGATACTTTGGTTCGTGATATGCTATATCCGATATCAACATCTTGTAAAAATTACCCAAGGCATAATATAATAGAATCATAAATAGTGCGGAAAAAGTGCGGAAGCGTAACCCAATATTTCTTTTCTATATATAATATGTATTCCAAGTTTTCACATACATAACAAAAGTAAAGGTGGACATGCCCACCTATTAAAATACAAAATGAATCTCACTATCACTACTCTCAGCAATAGTCTAGATAGGGCCACCTATCTAGATCTCTATCCTCCTGTGGTTGCAACAGGATAGGGGGATCCCTTTCTTCCTCGTACTCTTCTTTAACCCATGACTCCGGGTTGGGGATATCGAACTGACTTATTGACATAAAATGTACGCCTGAGCATGGAATACTCAGCGAGTACAAACTACTAGCTAACAATGCTATAATAACAAGAATACCAAATACAAGTATTTAAAGGAATACAAATCACAAAATTCATGCTTAAAACCCATTATGGAAACCTTGTAGAGCCCCGAAACTTTTGTCCATGTATTGGAACTTGTGTCAAGGCTTTAAGCCTTTGTGATCATCTTTTTTTTTATTCGAAATCTTTTGTAGTTTTAATAAGTAATTAAGAGGATGTATTATGGTATTAAAAAGGCCTTAGGAATATTCATGGGTGTCAAAACAAAGGATGGAAAGGGTTTTAAGTGTTAAAAGGAAAATGTCTTAACACTACCCTTAACTTTGAAAAGCTCTAGTTCACTCATATCTGATCAAAATAGAGTGATTCTTGAATTTTTGAAAAGGTATTGGAACCCTCTTCGAGATTCATGTTGATCACTTTTCTGGATTTTGAGTCGAGATAGAGTCAAACGTCCGATTGCCTGCATCGGATCTGCTGCAAAAACGGGTTAATGAAAAACATTCGCATGTCAGTCAGCTTTAGGGGCAAAATGGTTACAAGAATAAAGAAGAATTATAACAAGTGCAAAACATAAAAGTTGTACTTCTTCGAAATAGAAATTCAACGCATGTTGAATCGTCAAAATCCGACAAGCGAGTCAAAAGTTATGGGAAAAATACGAAAACGCAAAAAATTGAAAACGTTCTGCAAAAGTTGCGATCGCTCGTAGGGACCCTACGAACAATCGTAGAGTTGCTACGATTGATCGTAAAGCCCCGAAATTGCAGTAAACTCACTGGAGATCCTACGATCAATCATAGGAACCTATGAACAATCGTAGAAAGCTACGATCGATCGTAAATTGCTACGAACGATCGTAGATTCGCGATTTTAATTCCTTTTGTGTGATTTTTTTGGGGTTTTCACCCCTTTACCTATAAATAGAGGATCATTAGAGGGTTTTTGGTTTACCCTAAACCTAGAAAGAGAGCTTGGGAGAGAGAGGAAAATGAATGAGGGTTTCCAAGAGAGATTCAACATTGGGTGACCTAGATCATCACCAAATCCTTGGATTCTTCAAATCCAAGGCAAGGCACACGAGCAATACCTCCTCCAAGCTTGGCAGCGACTCCATTCATGATTTTGAGGGTTTTCCCTCATCCATTTAAGGCCGGTACCTCTATTCCCCAACTTTCCATGTTTTTCTTCATTTTCTCATGATGCTTCCACATTTGCTTGCTTTTCCCTAAAAGTTCACATAATATGAGATGATTCTCTTAAATGGAGGTTATGGATGGTTGTAATATGATGAGAAAATAGGAAGGGTTTTATACACATAACAAGCACACATGAAATGTTTGATGAAATGTAAAGGATGAAAACAAGAATAAAAGACTTAAGGAAATAGTGAACACCAAGTGTTTGATGAAACGTATGTATGAGAAATTAAACTAAGATTTTGACATTAAAATTTAAGGATGATATGAGTTTTACTCGCTTTCTAGAATAGCATGATTGTAGATTTACTCGACTCCTAGAATTGTATGCTTGTAGATTTAATTGCTTTTAACAAATTGTTCCCTTGAAGTGATATGTTCAATTGCTCCATGTGTTGAAATATACACGACCCACGAGCACGACACGTAAATCATGAACTAGGATTTTCAAGCATGAACACCGGGTTTTGATTTCACAAAAGACAAGAATAAAATGACTCGATTCACGAACACTATAACAAGGCCAAATATAAGGGTTGGTAAAAAGGTAGGGCAAATCTTCGGGTATGTCCTACCTCGTTTTTCACAAGGACAAGCAAGATGTAAGTGTGCCTTTCAAGCATGCATGTTTCCATAAAGGGTGCTTGCACCTGACTTCAAGTTGCTTCTATTGTATTTCGCTGAAGGGAGTTTATACTCCCGACTTCAAGCAGTTTGACATGCTTAGCTGAAGGGAGTTTACACTCCCGACTTCAAGTAGTTCAAGGGCACTAACATCCCAAGCATGCATGACAAGCAAGCGCGTTTAAATTCAAGCAAGCAAGCAAGCATATGCATCTCATGTGATGACAAGCATACATGCATTTGCATTCATAATCATGCAAGTAAGTTTTACAAGTACAAGACAAGAACAAGACATGGCAAGACAAGTGACAAGACAAGTTTTCCAAGCACGAAAACATGATTTAAAATGTAAGTAACAAGGCAAGACAAGTGTAAGCACCCCAATTTTTCACCCCTCTAGTCTCTTTTAATACTCTTAAAAACCCTTTCAAAAACTCCCTTTTAAAACCCTCTTTCCGCTTGGTTCGATTTTCAAAAACGGCCTTAAGCTGAAAAATGCCCAAAATACACCCAGGGTGAAAATGACCAAAATACCCCTGAAAAAGTTCTAAAAAGTTTTCACTTGGTTAAAAAAAATTTACAAATTTTTCGATGAATTTTGGCTATTTTCGGGAACAAATTGGACTTAAAACGATGAAAAAAGATTAAAATGCCCCTGTGGTGTAAAAAGACCAAAATGCCCCTAGAATAGTGTTCAAAAGTTTTCATTTGGTCCAAAATGATTTTAGAAATTTTTCGATGAATTTTGACTGTTTTTTGGATCAAATTGGAGTTAAAATGGTGAAAAATGACCAAAATGCCCTACGGTGTAAAAAGACCAAAATGTCCCTAGAAAAGTGTTCAAAATGCATCATTTTATCCGAAATAATTTTTAAAAAATTTTGACTCAATTTTGACAATTTTCGAGATCAAAACGGACTTAAAACGAAGAAATGGTTTTAGGCGCGACACGTGGCGAGTCAAAGTCAAAGAAAATAAAATAAAATTTGACCATTTAAAGGGGGCGCTACTTCAAGTAGCACCCACCTTTGTGAGCCTTTTGATTAGGCCCTTTTGACCGGTCAACCCTTTGTCGGCAGGCCTGTTTTGGTTATCCACATAGGGGCGCTACTTCAAGTAGCACCCCCTCAATGTCGACCCGTTTTACCGCCTTACTGTTCCTTGCCTCCTGACTATTCGGGGTTTTTATCCATCTGGGCGCTACTTCAAGTAGCGGCCCCCCTGTTTTGAAAAACCATAAATACCCCACCCCCTCACTTCATTCTCATTCCATTCTCTCTCCTTCTTCTCCCTTTTCTTCTTCAAAACTCCTCAGTGCTTCGGATTCCCGAGAACGTCGATTGCGAAGGGTCAATTCTCGGGACTTCTTTTCAGAAATCTTTTCAGATTTTCCGGAAGGTAATTTTTCTCAAAAACTCTATCTTGCTTTGTCTTTTAGTCATTTAAATTAGTTTAATCACCTTTTCAAATTGTTTTTAAATTATTTAAATACTTAGACTGTTTATCCTGTCGAACCCTTGCCCAAATTCCAGTTCAAAATATAGCCTCGCCTAGTCGAATCTCTGCCCAAATCCCGGTTCAAAACTAGCCTCGCCTAGTCGAATCTCTGCCCAAATTTTGGCTCAAAACTAGCCTCGCCTAGTTGAACCTCTGCCCAAAAACCCTGATTAACTCTAGTTAAACCCTAGCTAAATCTCAGTTAACCCTAGTTAAACCCTGATTAAACCCTAGTTAACTCTAGTTAATCCTGATTAAAACCCAGTTAACTCTAGTTAAACTCTAGTTAAGCCCTATTTAACCCTATATAAACCCTAGTTAAACCCAAACCCTAGGTAAATCCTAACTAAACCTTAGCTTAACCTTAGTTAAATCCTATCTACCTAGCCAAACCCCTATAGCCTCGGTTCAACCCTGTTCAAATACCCACCTCCAAAGGCTCCCCGGGACGAGCTTAAACTGCCCCATCGCTCCTCAGCATAAGCTTAAAAGGCCAATCCGCTCATCAAATAGGAGCAAAAACAATCGAACCATCAATCAAATCAAATCATTCAATCAAATCAAACCTTTCAATCACCCCAATCAATCAAATCAAACAAATCTATTCCGGAACTACATGAGGCTTGATTCCACTAACAGTGGATATGTAGGCAACCCTGATCGGGTTCAGCTCCCCTAAGATAGAATCTCTATTCCGTTTCTATCTTTTCTATCTCAATTCATTTATTTCAATCAATATTACATTACTCAGCATATAGATCAAACTGCAAGCTTCTTTATGATTTCCTTTATTTGATTCAGACTTTGAGAGTAGGTAACCATCTCCAGATGGGAGTTTAGGGGTGCCTAACACCTTTCCCTAACTCAACTGAATCCCTTACCCTAACCTCTGACTTCCAGACTATGCCTTATCCAACCATTTCAGGGACCTATTTCCCTCATAATTAGATAGGTGGCGACTCTCCTTTCAATTGTAATTCATCGCTGATTCCTCCTTGGGATCTATCCTGATCGGGAATGGGGGAGGGCAAAATTCTGGTACTCATAGCTGGCGTCTCTGGTTTCGCAGACCAGTATTCAAGCCAAAACCTAAGTTTGAATCAAATACCAAAAACCTCATCAAAATTTTTCAATTTCATCTATATGCTATATCATTCATTGTATTAAAACCTCGGACATTTGTTTGTAAAACTTAGCAACATGCCTAGGGTTCCATTTTTATTCATTGCTTGATTTTGATTGATGCATTCATATTCATTGCATAATAGAATAAAAACCCTTCACCTATCTAGTTGGATCTGGTAAGCTTACAATCAAGGGATGGTTATCCCCGAAGCTGGAGCCCAAAGATCTGTGGAAAGTATTGGTTATAGACCGAGAGATGGTTCTCTCCGGTAAACATGACTGATCTTTCTCGCTTGCACCAATCGTCCCTTTTCAGGTATGTTCTATACCGGGGAGTCGCATATACGGTCAAATGCTCCTCAACCTTATAGTCAAAACCCTGCATACACCAGCATGAGCATGTAGATTATATATCGTTGTTTGGGCATAAACCAAGAGCTACCCGTCAGGAGGGACAACCTTATCCCTATTCTGCTCTTGGTTTAAGTCGCTCCCTCATTTCTACTTAGATATAGAGATTTCCTTATCCCTATACCTAACCTATTTTGGAGCTTGTGTGAGACCTATTTGATGTTAGATAGGTGTGAACCCTAACCCTTCTTAGCCAACTCAACATATGTGTGAGGCTGATACCCTAAATCAAACTGGTCAAGGGGCAACCAACCAACCCACATTAAAATAGTTTGTATGGACTCTCCTTTTGTCAGTTTTATCTTAACCCATTTGGACTCTGGTTTCCTACAACCTAGATAAATGAAATGGATTCCTATCCACTCACTCCAATGGGTTACACGCGTTGAATTAACTCACCCTTAAAATATGTTAATTCTTTCAATTCTATTCATTCAATTTCATTTCAAATCTCAATTCCTATCAGCATCATCCATCTTCTGAGTTTACATCTAAACTCGGTTTTTTTAGTCAAATTTTTTTTTGATTAATCCATGTCACCATCCATCTTCTGAGTTACATCTAACTCAGTTTTTTTACTCAAAATTTATTTTGATTAATATCCAATCCATATTATCATCATCCATCTTCTGAGTTACATCTAACTCAGGTTTTTTTAGTCAAATTTTATTTTGATTAATATCCAATCTATACCATCACCCTTATTCATCATCTGAGTTTCCATCTGACTCAGATTCTTTTTAATCAAAACTCATTTTGGATAATTCATATTTAATCCATTTCAATTCATCTCATCACCATTTCTTATTAGAGTTTACATCAAACTCGGGTATTGCTTTTGTAGTCAAATTTATTTTGATTAATTTGCATTCAATTCACCACATTTCATCATTTTCATTTATTCTTATTTGCTTCTATCAAGATTCAAATTCATTTGTTGGCATCATCATTGATCATCATTTTATTTCAAGTGTGACTCAGTCATTTCCTTCAAAATTCAAATTCAAATTCATTCTGCTTGAAAATTCAATTCATCATGTGTATATCTTGATCATATCATCATGCCTAAGGTCTAGTTAAGTCTGGTCCATCCACATGCAATATCACATTGATAACTGGTCCTTCAAATTGGGTAATCTCATCAAGCCGTAGGGATTCCCCCTAGCTATGAACTAACAATGCTAGCAACTATTCCCAGAAAAAGAATGCCCTAGATCAGCAGATCATAGATCCCAGAGGCGTATCACAATTGCTTGATTTTGTTACCCTTTTATTGAAAGATCAGTAAATAGGATCCGGCTCAAGCACAGCACTCAGCACCCATATCTTCATCACTATATAAACATAATATTGTTCATTTGTATAAAGGATCCATCAACATATCGTGCAACACATCTTCTGCATGATCATCATCATCCTATATATCACTATCTCACATTTTTTGCATGCTCCCATCATCTTCTATGTCATGCATGTCAAGTATCGTCTCTTAGGTTAGCATGTCATCACTTACACCATCATTTCATCTTCTTAGTCTCAGGCCTAGGATCAACTCACTCTATATTCTCAGTTCTTATCCTTCCCGAGTGACAGATCTAGAGTCAATCATCTGAAGAAATGGAGCATGACAAAGCATCAAATGATCACGAGGGAATCATAGAAACCTTTCGTAGGGAAGAGCTCAGGGCCTTTCTAAGTGACGTCACCTATATTCTGAATGGATTCCAAGAAGTATAGGGGCAAAACCAAAACCACCCACAGATCATCGAACAAGTCAACCAAGACCAAAATCAAGTTCTCATACCACAACAAGTGCGAACGTTACCCAGAAACTTTACCCCACTACCGTGTAAGCTCAACCAACTTTTGCCCTTGCTCATACAAAAAAACCCGGTTCAGCCTCGAGATCCTACACCACTACCAACTCGTCCATCACCTGATTTTCGCATTAACTAGTATTCTTCATTCCATCAAGCTATTGGGAATGACACGGACCGATGTATGCTTTTGAAGCATGTAGTCCAGGATTTAATCGACTAAGGCGACATTATAATCGGACCAGATATCATCCTTGGAATTGGGTACCCTTTTCACCAAAACAGGTCCATCCATCCTACCCAATGAGTTGCCTCTGTACCGTCTAAGCTTCCAGGACAGAAGAGATGATTGTAGCATCACCAGCAAGCTTGCTACTGCGAGATTGATCAGACCATGTTTCAAACTTTATTTGTTCAAATTTCTTTTTTTTTTTGTTGGCCCTAGTGGTCAAGGACGTCTGTAAAAATTCTCCTTTTCGAGTCAAGTCTTGTATAGTCATTTTCTATAAAATGGTACTTTTTCCAAGCATGACTCAACCCTTTTGAAAAAAAAAGTTCATGATGGTACGACCTAAATCTTCTCAGAAGAGTTAGTGATTTAAAGTCACCCAAAAAATATTTCTCATGCTAACTAAGCTTGTTGGTCTAATGAGGGATTGCCCAAACATTCACCAAGCCATCCACTTCAATTTCATAGTACCCAAGGGTAGCATATGTTAATGAGCAGAAGAGAGACCTCCCGAAAAGAGACTCTCGACCTCACTGAGCCAAGCCAAGTAAGAGAAAGCTCAATAATGACCCTATTATGCAAAGATTAGCACCTTGTTTGGCCAAGTGCTAATATCGCAATGATACTACTTGTAACATGCTTGTATAATCTCCTAAAGCACTTAATTCGCTCCACCAATTCCAAGCTTCCAATCGTCAGTACAAGCAGAGCATTCACTAAGAAAATTAAGGCATCATCGAGATAGACATCTTGCAGTCTAAGACATGGGCAATGCCACCATTCGAAGCTTGATCATTCATGCACTAAAGTAATACTATACAATATGAGAAGTCAAGCTATCAGACCTCGGTAAAAGATAGATACTTGTATGAACAAAGTCAGAAGAAGCAGGGCAGATTCCAATGCATCTCAAGCAGTTAAGCCGCCACATCAGCCAAGGCAACAAGTCAGAGCATAGAGGAATATGATCACATCATCACACAAGAATCATTAGCTCATTCAATATCAGGGGCAGAATATGTCCATTTTTGAAGGCCCATACGGTTGGTCAAAGATTCTTCGAATACTCTTCAACTCAGCCGCATAGATGATGAAGACCTCCTAGAGCCTGTCCGCATAGATCAGATCAGAAGAAAACACCATGCTCAAGATCTTGTCCGAAAACTGCCTGTACTCTTAGTCACTTTGGGAAATGAAAGAAAGCCATGTTTGGCACACCATTCCTCCCTGTTTATAACCCATCAAATTCATGAAGACCATTAGTCAACCCTTTGAACCTAATAGGCTTTCTTTCACTACACCTTCGTACCGGGACACCCATACAAAATTTTTTACAAGCATGAACTACGTCATGACATGATCCTGAAAAGGGTATGTAGGCAGCCTGAAAAAATAGGTACGGTCAAATCAATCAGCTTTCTTGAAAAAACTAAAGTGTCTCAAAAGAAAAATCAATCAAAAGCCAAAGGCAAAGGCAAAATTCAAAAAAAAAAAGGGGGCCAAATCAAAAGAAAAGAAAAAGGTCAAAGCTCTACAAAATTGCTCAAGAAAGCTCAAAAGCAAGAAGGGTGTCCCAAGATTTCGACCCCCTAACCTACGTTTCGTCCTATCTCAAGTCCTCTTAGATCCCTCAGAAATTAAGAGTACTAGCAGGTTGACAGACAAGTATCCAATAGCACTATCAAATCCACCAGGCAATGACAGGAGATGACAATTCGACTAGAAAATCACAAGCCCAGTGAAAATCGGAAATGGCATTGAGGCGTAAAAATTATGCGAGCCCAGCCTTGATGTTGTTATCAGGGGCAAAAAAAAAGGGAATAAATAAACCAACTTCACAGGGATGAGTGAAAACCAGAAAATGCCTCACTGCGCGAAAATTATGTGATCCCCAGACTTGGTCATTCCAAGGGTAAAAAAGGGAAAAGTTGAACTCTGGTAACATGATCCTGACAACGGCTATCATAGATCCCCGACAGCATATCTACAAGGAACTTAGACTGAATAACTCAACATCATTTGCAATCTGAAGCCCTTGGCTCCAAGCAAGACCAGATTCAACAGCAATAAAGTCAGAATTGAGTAACTATCTTCCTTGGCTAAGCACGGAAGATCAACATTGCTCATTGCTGTATCCTGCCCTTTGGGAGCAAAGCATCCACAAATCTCCACTAAAAGCGAACTCCCTCATAAACCAACAAGCAAAGAAAGCACTTATTTTGAAAAACTCAAAAGCCATTTGTTTTCAAAACGGTTTTATTTTAGTTTGTAATCAGTGTCTAATGTGGTTTATGACTTGGTCGAATTCAATCTCACTATAGCGAGCTCTCCAATAAAGGTAGGCAAAGCCTAGAATCTCAAGTCATCAAGAAGCGAGAGCAAGACTGGATTATAGAGCGAGTCATGTTTTTCATATTCATCGCATGTCATTCATACGCATATATCAACTACATTGCACATGCTTCACACATTACACACCAACAAATGCACATTCTCACCCATTTTCATTATCTCTGTAAGTCACCTCATTCGGTGCACCCTAGGTACATCATGTTTGATGTGTCTCTCTTTGTTAGCCACCCTCATTCGGTGCACCCCAAATACATCATGTTTGATGCGTCGCTCTTGGTTAGCCACCCTCATTCGGGGCACCATCAGATGTATCACGTTTGATGTGTCATTCTTTGTTAGTCACCCTCATTCTGTACACCCCCAAATACATCATGTTTGATGTGTCATTCTTTGTTAGCCACCCTCATTCGGTGTACCCCAGATACATCATGTTTGATGCGTCACTCTTTGTTAGTTACCTCATTCAGTGCACTTCCTGTTGCATCGCATCTGATGCATTACTCTGTGTTAGCCACCTCGTTTGGCGCACACCTTGATATGTTTTGTTTGACACATTCACTATGCACATACATTCACAATGTTATCTACACTACATGCTCTCACATAGTCTGTCACACTACACACACACATTCACCATGTTAGCTCACTATGCATGCACATTAAGTAAGTCGTACTCTGCACATACATCTACATAGATTAGTTGCATTATACTTACTTCTACTTAGCTACATATTGTACAGCCACCACATGTGTTTGCACTACACACACACATTTGTCTCTCACTGTGCACATGCATTCGCAATATCAATCACACTTTGCACACACATTCACATAGTTAGCCGCCCAATATTAACAATGTTAGTTGCTCTCTGCACGCACATTCCACATGGTCAACCATGCTGCACACACATGATCACGATGTTAGTTGTATTCACACACATCTGCCCCACAGACACTCACAAAATAAGTCGCATTCTATGCAGACACATTCACATAGTTGCACTATGCACTCATATCACACGTAACAAACTACACACACAAATGAAATAGGTGAAGCTTGATTCTCAAAAGGGTCTCTGAGCATCTCATAGAGCATTTCCCCACGCTTTGTGCACATCTTCGTTTTCCATAAGCATTCCCTGTGCTTCGTGCGCATCTCAGCTTTTCGTAAGCATTCCCCGCGCTCCGTGCGCATCTCAGTTTTTCGTAAGCATTTTCCCGCGCTCCAAGTGCATCTCAGTTTTCCGTAAGCCTCTCCACGTGCTTTGTGCGCATCTCAGCTTTCTGTAAGCATTTTCTCGCGCTCCGTGCGCATCTCGGCTTTCTGTAAGCATTTCCTCACACTCTATGCATATCACAGCTTTCCGTAAGCATTCCCTACGCTCCATGCACATCTCAGCTTTCCGTGAGCATTCTCCATGCTCCTTGTGCATCTCAGTTTTCTATAAGTATTTCCCCACACTTCGTGGCATCTCAGCTTTCTGTAAGCATTTTTTCGTGCTTCGTGTGCATCTCGGCTTTCTGTAAGCATTTCCTCACACTCTGTGGGCATTTCAGCTTTCCGTAAACATTTTCCCACGCTCCGTGCACATCTCAGCTTTCCGTAAGCATTTTCCCATGCTTCATGCGCATCTCAGCTCTCCGTAAGCATTTTTCTGCACTCCGTGCGCATCTTAGCTTTCCATAAGCATTTCCCCACGCTTCGTG
Source organism: Tetracentron sinense (assembly GCA_015143295.1). NCBI lineage: Eukaryota > Viridiplantae > Streptophyta > Magnoliopsida > Trochodendrales > Trochodendraceae > Tetracentron > Tetracentron sinense. The sequence continues at coordinate 8,907,475 of CM026567.1, read as the reverse complement.
TGCTTCTCAGCTTTCCGGAAGCATTCCTCGTGCTCCGTACGCATCTCGGCTTTCCGTAAGCATTCCCTGTGCTCCGTGCGCATCCCAGCATTTTGTATGTACACCCTGGTACCTCAGGTGTACTATTTTGGCATTCCTGAGCATTGAACAACACCTGTAAACTAAAATTCATGTTCTTCTCGCTCAATCCTGTCGGTGACATCGTAATGTGTTGTCATCCACCCTTTCAATCTGGCTGACATCGTAATGTGTTGTCATCCACCTTTTTAATCCGGTTGACATCGTAATATGTTGTCATCCACCTTTTCAATCTGGTTGACATCGTAATGTGTTGTCATCCACCCTCCCATCACCCATCTGGCTGACATCGGAATGGTTATCACCCATCATTTCAATCAAGCGATCCCTCCTGTGAAGAGGTTAAAAGAAACATTTCAAAATCGATCCCTCCTGTGAAGAGGCTAAAAGCAACACTTCAAAATCGATCCCTCCTGTGAAGAGGCTAAAAGCAATATTTTAAAATCGATCCCTCCTATGAAGAGGCTAAAAGCAACACTTCAAAATTGATCCCTCCTGTGAAGAGACTAAAAGCAACACTTTAAAATCGATCCCTCCTGTGAAGAGGCTAAAAGCAACACTTGAAAATCGATCCCTCCTGTGAAGAAGCTAAATGCAACACTTCAAAATCGATCCCTCTTGTGAAGAGGCTAAAAGCAACACTTCAAAATCGATCCCTCCTGTGAAGAAGCTAAAAGCAATATTTCAAAATCGATCCCTCCTGTGAAGAGGCTAAATGCAACATTTCAAAATCAATCCCTCCTGTGAAGAGGCTAAAAGTACATTTGATTCGACTAACATCGCTATGGTTGTCATCCATCCTTTTCAATCTGGTTGACATCGACCCACTTGTCATCCACCTCTCAATCTGGCTGACAGCATAATGTGTTGCCACCCCTTTTCTTAATACTCCAGACATGAGTATGCCTCTTTCTTCCCTCCGCAATGAAGCGAAGAACTATCTCTCGCATATCTCAGATGTTTCATCACTAAGTATGAACCATCCATTTCTCCTCTATCCCCGGCAACTGAACAGGTTCTCCCATCAATCTCGTCCTCTAGAATCCCATTTGTGATAAGCAGTCTAAGTATAATTTAACTTTTCTTTTTTGACTCTTTTGTCTTCAAAATCACAAGTTTGCTGCACGTGCAAAATTGAGGTCTTATAGTCTTTGTCGTTCACTTGCCCGCACCCTCCGACAAAGAGGGGCAACTGTAAGCACCCCAATTTTGCACCCCTCTAGTCTCTTTTTATACTCTTAAAAACTCATTCAAAAACTCCCTTTCAAAACCCTCTTTCCGCTTGGTTCAATTTTCAAAAACGGCCCTGAGCTAAAAAATGACCAAAATACCCCCAGGATGAAAAATGACCAAAATACCCCTGAAAAAGTGTTAAAAGTTGTCATTTGGTCCAAAATGATTTTAGAAATTTTTCGATGAATTTTGACTATTGTTTGGATCAAATTGGAGTTAAAATGGTGAAAATGACCAAAATGCCCTATGGTGTAAAAAGACCAAAATGCCCCTGGAAAAGTGTTCAAAATGTATCATTTTTTTTCAAAATAATTTTACAAAATTTTTGACTCAATTTTGACAATTACGGGATCAAAACAGACTTAAAATGGAGAAATGGCTTTAGGCGTGACATGTGGCGAGTTAAAGAAAGTCAAAGAAAAGAAAAAAAAATAGGCACTACTTCAAGTAACGCCCACCTTTGTGGGACTTTTGATTAGGCCTTTTTGACCGGTCAACCCTTTGTCGGCAGGCCTGTTTTGGTTATTCGCATAGGGGCACTACTTCAAGTAGCACCTCCTCAATGTCGACCCGTTTTACTGCCTTACTGTTCCTTACCGCCTGACTATTCGGGGTTTTTATCCATCTGGGCGCTACTTCAAGTAGCGCCCCCCTATTTTGAAAAACTATATATACTCCACCTCCCCCCCTCACTTCATTCTCATTCAATTCTCTCTCCTTCCTCTTCCTTTTCCTCTTTAAAACTCCTCGGAGCGCTTCGGATTCCTGAGAACGTCGATTGGGATGGGTCGATTCTCGGGACTTCTTTTCAGAAATCTTTTCAAATTTTCCGAAAGGTAATCTTTCTCAAAAACCCTATCTTACTTTGTCTTTTAGTAATTTAAATTAGTTTAATCACTTTTTCAAATTGTTTCTAAATTATGTAAATACTTAGACTGCTTATCATGTCGAACCCCTGCCCAAATTCCACTTCAAAATATAGCTTCGCCTAGTCGAATCTCTGCCCAAATCCCGGTTCAAAACTAGCCTCGCTTAGTCGAATCTCTGCCCAAATTCTGGCTCAAAACTAGCCTCGCCTAGTTGAACCTCTGCCCAAAAACCCTGATTAACTCTAGTTAAACCTTAGCTAAATCCCAATTAACCCTAATTAAACCCCGATTAAACCCCAGTTAACTCTAGTTAATCCTGATTAAACCCCAGTTAACCCTAGTTAAACCCTGTTAAGCCCTAGTTAACCCTATATAAACCCTAGCTAAACCCAAACCCTAGGTAAACCCTAGCTAAACCCTAGCTTAACCCTAGTTAAACCCTATCTACCTAGCCAAACCCCTGTCAGAGCCTTGGTTCAAACCCCATTCAAATACCAACTTCCAGAGGCTCCCCGGCACAAGCTTAAACTGCCCCATCGCTCCTCGGCACAAGCTTCAAAGGCCAATCTGCTCCTCAAATAGGAGCAAAAACAATCGAACCATCAATCAAATCAAATCATTCAATCAAATCAAGCCTTTCAATCATCCCCAATCAATCAAATCAAACCAATCTATTCCGAAATTACGTGAGACTTGATTCCACTAACAGTGGATACGTAGTGTAGAGCCCCGGACCTTTTCACATTTAATGCCTGACACTTTTATAAACATTTTCCCTTTAAAGTAGTACAATTAATAAACAAGGAAGAAATTGAAAATTCCAAAATGTCAGAAATGTTCCTTTTCGAAGTACAAACCCAACGCAAGTTGAATCGTCAAAATCCGACGAGCGAGTCAAAAGATATGGCCAAAACAGTCTGGACCTGCAAGCAACCGATCGCTCGATCCATAGAGCGATCGATCGGTCCAAAACCGATCAATCGATAGCTATCAACTGGTCAAGATTTTTTTATGGGGAAATTTTCCAGAGAGTTGATATTTGGTCGAGAGCTCGGTCAACACACCGATCGCTCGATAGGCAACCGATCGATCGGTCATAAACACCGATCGCTCGGTCCTCGTGTTTTGCAGAATTTTCACTAAGGGCATATTCAGCATTCGGGTGTTATACCCTTTCTTATATAGGATCGCCCGAGCCTTTAGGGCTCATTCTCAACACTTAGAGAGATTGGGAGATAAGAAGAGAGGAGAGGGCGATTCCTAAACCTAGGGTTTCCATTTTGGAGAGAAATCAAGGGGTTTGTGAACCCACACTCAACTCAAGCCCATTTTTCTTCAAGATCAAGGCACAAGCTCGTGAGGAGCATCTCCTCAAGCTAGGGCAGCAACTCACGGTCGTTTTTGGAAGGGGATTTCTTCCTCACTTGATCAAGGTCGGTACTACTTGCTACCCTCCTAGCTATAGCTCCTCTTTTCCTTTCTTTCTCTTTGTTTCCTTCCTTTGTACATGTGCTATGAGTTTGGAAGTGTGAACGTGGTGAATGGAGATGGAATAGGCGATTGGATGCCAATGGTTGTGTTGTGATGATTGAAACAGGGGAGGGCATTGTATCCATAATAAACACACATTTATGATGTGAGTAAACTCACCTAGAAAAGCATGATTTAGGTTTAAATGAATAATGAATAATGAACACACCATGTTTGATGAAATGCCAAGGTGAATAAAGTGAGTTGTAAATTAGGAAATGCATGCCTAATAAATTATGGATATTGCTAGGGCCTATGATAGTGTGTTTTCTTGCTTTCCCTAAATGATGTGAATATTACATTGCTCAATCATTGATGTTATATGTATTGTGAATTACCCAAATGTCATATTTAAATTTAAATGCAAGTATGTACACGATTCCCACGAGCACGGCATGCATGACATGATTTACCGAGGTTTTCAAGAACATGGTTAGAGGTGGGATATATCCTACGATATGTTTTACCTCGCTTTTCACAAGAAAACAAAAACCAACATTCCACGAGGGGTCTCCCCTCACTCACAAGTGCATATCATGAAGAAGGGCCTCCCTTCCCTCGCAAGTACATACATATCATGAAGAAGAGTCTCCCTTCCCTCTCAAGTGCATTGCATAAAGAAGGGTTTCCCTTCCCTCTCAAGGCATCTCTCAAGTGCATCTCACAAGGATATCTCACAAGTTACATGATCACAAGCAAGCACGCATGACATGCATGACATGACACGTACGACACGCTGGACAAGATCAAGCAAGACAAACACGACAAGCTTTCAAGTACGACAAGATATTTCAAGCCAAGTCAAGTGCATGATGTTTTCAAGAGGTTTTATCGGCTTTCTACGAAATACAAGCATGATTATAAATTGCTTTACTTCCTTGTATGATATGAATTGTTTCCGTCTAACATATATGAATTGCTCCTGATTTATGTATTGCCATTTTTATGCTATGACCATTGGTTAGTATTTGGTACCCGCTGAGTATTCCATGCTCAGCCGTACTTCTTATGTCGACAGGTTCTGAGGGAGCTGCTGCTCCATTTGATGTTTGTGCTCCTGGTCCATGGGTGGAAGAGGAGTACGTCGAGCAGCCTTTGGAGGAACCTCCCGTAGAGGGTTATCAGTAGGTGGTGTTAGATTCTGAGTGGATTAGCTGTGGGTGAGCATGAGTGATTATATCCATGTATTTTGGCGGGCATGTCCGCACTTTCTTTGTTTTGATTTCTTTGTATTAAACTTGGACCATGTGTATATACTTAGAGGTTTGTTAGACTTCCGCTGTGTTTTATAGTTATGTTTCCGCTGTCATCCTCTATTGTATATGCTCTGTGGGTTTTTGCAGGTTGGTTTGTCAAGCAAGTCATGTAAGCCATGATTAGTCGTCCAAAGTTCACTCTAACTCCTAGGGTGGGTTTTGGGTCGCGACAGAAGTGGTATCAGAGCCTAGGCTTTAGGTCTCTAGGGTCACTTAGAATCTTATACCACGGCTTGACAAGAGCATATGTTAGGAAACAAGTTAGGAAGGAAGTAAGTCGGGAGTGTGTCTGGTTCCAAGTGTAAGACTAAACTTTAGTCTTAGTCTAAAATGGTTGCTTTAACCAAGTACGGGTCCTAGGTACGCTAGAACACTAAAGTATAAGTATAATGTGATGAATACTCTGATGACTTGATGTGATGTATATTTGTATTATACAACTAATACAAATTGAATTATTGTGAAATGGCATTGAAATAAACTGTGGTTTCAAGTTAGACTCATGTGGTGTTATTATTCTCAGGACTTTAGTCATGAGACGGAACACACGGGGTCGTGGACCACATACCAGAGCTTCCTCTTCTTCACGGAATGAGGATGAGCAGCCAGACCTCTCTCAGGTCTTAGGCTCTATTGCTGAGACACTCGCCATCCTGGCGGCTCGGCAAACTATACCAGCATCAGCGGCACCTACTCCACCGCCTGGAGCTCCAGTAAATCGTACAGCTGGAGTTGAGGCATTCCGGAGATTGAGGCCTCCATCCTTCCATGCGAGTGTGGACCCTCTTGCTGCAGAGGCTTGGATCCTCCAGGTTGAGAAGATATTTACAGTGCTCTCTCCTACAGAGGAAGAGAAAGTAGCATGGGCAGTTTTCATGCTAGAAGGTGAAGCCCACCATTAGTGGTTGTCCACATTGAGGACACGGGACTTGACCATGCAAGGTCAACCGTGGACTTGGGAGGAGTTTAAGGATACGTTCTATAAGAAGTATTTTCCGATTGGAGCACGGGAAAAGAAAGAGAGAGAATTCATCAACCTCGAGCAAGGTTTGATGTCGGTGGCTCAATACGAGGCCAAGTTCTCGGAGCTATCTCGCTTCGCGACACATATGATTGCCACCGAGGCAATGAAGGTGAGGAGGTTTGAGCAAGGACTCAAGGATGTCATCATGGAGAAAGTATCGGTCTTTAGGCACGCCACTTACGCTGAAGTGGTGGATAAAGCTTTGTTGGTTGAGACCAACGCTGAGGCGGTGTCCAAGAAGAGGGAATTGACGAGAGGCCAATCCAGTAGTTCAGCACCTCTAGAGAGGCGGGCTCGTACCGGCCCTTATCAGTATGCATGGCCAGCACCACCGATTAGGCCATCTTATGCGCCTCCAGCTCCTCGGCAGTATGTGCCTCAGGCACCGCGACCTCAGGCTCTTCCAGCTCCACAGCCAATTACACCTCAGACGGTGAGGTATGCTCCACCTTCGGCCCCTCCGACTTATTCACACGAGGTCTGCACTTCATGCGGCTGAAGGCACCCGGCAGGAGATTGTCGAAGGGCATCGGGTGGATGCTTTCATTATGGTCGCCAGGGCCATATGATCAGGGATTGCCCCAGTCGGCATTTACCAGGCCAGTCTCAGGGGATTAGGCCCCCAGCACACCCAGCAGGATCATATCAGGCGTCATCCCAGACTACCCGGTCTACACCTCCGCCTCGCCAGGCGAACCAGGGGCGAGTTTTTGCCTTGACAGAGGGTGATGCACTTGCATCTGACGATGTAGTGCAAGGTACGCAGTTGCAATTTATTTAATTACCCGCAAATTAAATTATTATGTATTATTCTTTGTGTACGTATATGGCATGTTATATATATAAATACCTATATGTATACATTGTTGGTGCATGGATTGACTTAGCTAGCTAAAATTTCAGGAACCCTACTAGTCAATGAGTGTTTGGCTCGAGTGTTGATTGATACCAGGTCTACTCATTCGTTTGTCTCGCCGAGTTTTTCAGAAGGCTTTTCTGTGGAGCCTACTCAGCTAGAACCAGAGTTAGCCATTTCGACTCCTCTCGGCAAAACAGTATTGGCAGATAAAGTGTATAGAAATAGTGTGGTCCAAGTTGGAAGCCACGAGTTGGCGGTTGATCTCATCGTCCTGGGATTCCAAGACTTTGATGTTATATTGGGAATGGATTGGTTAGCAGCACATCATGGGCATGTAGCTTGCTTTGAGAAGATGGTACTCTTCAAGCCGGTAGAAGGAAAACCATTTCACTTTCGGGGGTTAAAAAGTAGAGATATCGCTCGTTTTGCGGCATTGAGCTTAGCGAACCTCGAGGCAAAGGACTCTTCGACTATTCCGGTCGTGAGTAAATTCCTGGATGTATTTCCAGAGGAGTTGCCAGGATTACCTCCAGACAGGGAGATTGAGTTTGTGATTGAGCTTACACCAGGCACAGCTCCCATCTCTCGGGCTCCGTATAGAATGGCCCCGGTAGAACTCAAGGAGTTGAAGACTCAGTTGGAGGAATTACAAGGCCTTGGTTTCATTCGACCAAGTGTCTCACCGTGGGGTGCCCCGGTGTTGTTTGTTAAGAAGAAAGATGGTTCGATGCGGATTTGCGTCGATTACCGGCAATTGAACAAGGTCACTATAAAGAATAGGTATCCATTGCCTAGAATTGATGATTTGTTCGATCAGTTGAAGGGAGCGAGATTTTTCTCAAAGATAGACCTTCGATCGGGTTATCACCAGTTGAAGATTAAGGTGGAAGATGTTCCCAAAACTGCTTTCAGGACTCGGTATGGACACTACGAGTTCTTGGTGATGCCTTTTGGACTCACGAACACGCCAGCAGCCTTTATGGATTTGATGAACCGGGTGTTCCGGCCATATCTTGATAGGTGTGATTGTATTTGTTGATGACATTTTGGTCTATTCCTAGACACGGGAAGATCACACACGCGACCTACGCCTTGCTTTGGAAATGCTAAGAGAGCACAAGCTATACGCCAAACTTAGCAAGTGTGAGTTTTGGTTGGAAGAGGTGGCATTCCTAGGCCACGTTGTTTCTGCAGAAGGTATCTCGGTAGATCCAAAGAAGATCGAAGCAGTTATGAGTTGGGCGAGGCCCAAGAGTGTTACCGAGATACGCAGCTTTCTTGGGTTGGTAGGCTACTACAGGAGATTCGTAGAGGGTTTCTCTAGCCTTGCAGCACCGCTCACTTACCTGACAAGGAAGAACGCCAAGTTTGTATGGAGTGATAAGTGTGAGATCAGTTTCACGGAACTGAAGAAGAGGCTTACTATAGCCCCTATCCTTACTGTGCCATCTGGACCTTATGGGTATGAGGTGTATAGTGATGCCTCACACGTTGGACTTCGGTGTGTACTCATGCAGCACAAGAAAGTCATTGCCTATGCATCAAGGCAATTGAAAGAGCATGAGAAGAGTTATCCCACGCACGACTTGGAGCTTGCGGCGGTCGTGTTTGCACTTAAGATTTGGCGTCATTACCTTTATGGGATGGAGTTCTATGTGTTTACCGATCACAAGAGTCTCAAGTATCTCTTTTCCCAAAAGGAGTTGAATCTAAGGCAACGGCGTTGGATGGAATTTTTGAAAGACTATGATTGTACCATTCAATACCACCTGGCTAAAGCAAATGTAGTGGCTGATGCTTTGAGTAGAAGACCTCCGGGGTTATTAGCATGCATGTTAGTGCAGGAATGGAAGCTACTTGAAGACTTGGAAAATCTGGACATTAGTGTGAATGACTCTGTCCGTAGTCCTATCTTGGCAAATGTCACGGTTCGGCCATACATTATAGATTTGATCCAAGAATACCAAGCCACGGATGCTGAATTGTTGGCTTATCGGGACAAGGAAGTTGCTAAGGGTAGTGAGGACTTCTCTCTCACTAACCAAGGTGCTATCACATTCAAGGGAAGGCTGTGTGTCCCAGCCAATGCAGATCTTCGGAGGGAGATTATGGATGAAGCCCACCGGGCAAAGTACACTGTGCATCCAGGGGGTACGAAGATGTACCAGAACCTCAAGAGTCACTTTTGGTGGCGGAATATGAAGAGGGATGTTGCAGAATATGTGGCACGGTGCTTAGTGTGCCAACAGGTGAAAGCAGAACACATGCGACCCGTCGGTCTCTTGCAGTCACTTCCTATTCCCGAGTGGAAATAGGAGAGCATATCCATGGATTTCATAGTTGGCTTGCCAAAAACGGTAAAGGGCTCAGATGCAATTTGGGTTGTAGTAGACCGTCTGACGAAGTGTGCCCACTTCCTACCCTACCGAAGTACTTTCAACTCTAGCCAGTTGGCCGCTCTATACATCAAGGAAGTGGTGAGGTTGCACGGGGTGCTAGTCAGTATTGTGTCGGATCGGGATCCTAGATTCACATCACGATTCTGGAAAAGCTTTCAGGATGTCATGGGTTCCCGACTTGATTTCAGCACCGCTTTTCATCCACAGACGGATGGACAAACCGAGAGAGTGAACCAAGTCATTGAAGACATGCTTCGGGCTTGTATGTTGGATTTCAGAGGCAGTTGGGAAGAGCACTTGCCTTTGGTTGAATTCGCCTATAATAACAGCTATCAGGCAAGTATCCAAATGGCACCATTTGAGGCCTTGTATGGGCGAAGTTGTAGGTCTCCTCTCTATTGGGATGAGGTAGGAGAAAGGAAAGTACTTGGTCCGGAGTTGATTGAGCAAACTGCAAACACAGTTAAGATCATTCGGGATCGATTGAAAGCCGCTCAAAATCGCCAGAAAAGTTATGCGGACACGCGCCGTAGGGACTTGGAATTTCAAGTAGGGGATCAAGTTTTTGTGAAAGTACTCCTACCAAAGGGATCATGAGATTTGGCAACCGAGGCAAGCTCAGTCCTCGGTATGTTGGGCCTTTTGAGATTATCACGCGAGTTGGTGAGGTTGCTTACAGGGTAGCTCTCCCACCTCACATGGCCGTAGTTCACAACGTCTTCCATGTGTTTATACTTCGGAAGTACATTGCGGATCCTTCGCATGTCATAGACTTGGAACCGTTGGAGATTCGAGAGGACCTCACCTTGATTAGAAAGCCGGTTCAGATTTTGGATCGAAGAGATCAAGTGCTTCACAACAAGACAATCCCTTTGGTTCTTGTGCAATGGCAACACCATGCTCAGGAAGAAGCTACATGGGAGCGTGAAGCCGAAGTCAAAGCGAAGTACCCAGAATTAATTGAATGAGTTTTTGTGTAAGTTTGTATATGACTTGTAATTTTCTTTTTGGTTTGTAATGCAAGTAGCGTCTAAATTTCGAGGACAAAATTTTTGTAAGGGGGGAGGATGTAGAGCCCCGGACCTTTTCACATTTAATGCCAGACACTTTTATAGCCATTTTGCCTTTAAAGTAGTACAATTAATAAATAAGGAAGAAATTGAAAATTCCGAAACCTTCTAAAATGTTCCTTTTCGAAGTACGAACCCAACGCAAGTTGAATCGTCAAAATCCGACGAGCGAGTCAAAAGATATGGCCAAAACAGTCTGGACCTGCAGGCAACCGATCGCTCGATCCATAGAGCGATCGATCGGTAGCTATCGACTGGTCAAGATTTTTGTATGGGAAAATTTTCCAGAGAGTTGATTTTTGGTCGAGAGCTCGGTCAACACACCGATCGCTCAGTAGGCAACCGATCGATCGGTCATAAACACCGATCGCTCAGTCCTCGCGTTTTGCAGAATTTTCACTAAGGGCATTTTCGGCATTCGGGTATTATACCCTTTCTTATATAGGATCGCCCGAGCCTTTAGGGCTCATTCTCAACACTTAGAGAGATTGGGAGATAAGAAGAGAGGAGAGGGCGATTCCTAAACCTAGGGTTTCCATTTTGGAGAGAAATCAAGGGGTTTGTGTAACCACACTCAACTCAAGCCCATTTTTCTTCAAGATCAAGGCACAAGCTCGTGAGGAGCATCTCCTCAAGCTAGGGCAGCAACTCACGGTCATTTTTGGAAGGGGATTTCTTCCTCACTTGATCAAGGTCGGTACTTCTTGCTACCCTCCTAGCTATAGCTCCTCTTTTCCTTTATTTCTCTTTGTTTCCTTCCTTTGTACATGTGCTATGAGTTTGGAAGTGTGAACGTGGTGAATGGAGATGGAATAGGCGATTGGATGCCAATGGTTGTGTTGTGATGATTGAAACAGGGGAGGGCATTGTATCGATAATAAACACACATTTATGATGTGAGTAAACTCACCTAGAAAAGCATGATTTAGGTTTAAATGAATAATGAATAATGAACACACCATGTTTGATGAAATGCCAAGGTGAATAAAGTGAGTTGTAAATTAGGAAATGCATGCCTAATAAATTATGGATATTGCTAGGGCCTATGATAGTGTGTTTTCTTGCTTTCCCTAAATGATGTGAATATTACATTGCTCAATCATTGATGTTATATGTGTTGTGAATTACCCAAATGTCATATTTAAATTTAAATGCAAGTATGTACACGATTCCCACGAGCACGGCATGCATGACATGATTTACCGAGGTTTTCAAGAACATGGTTAGAGGTGGGACATATCCTACGATATGTTTTACCTCGCTTTTCACAAGAAAACAAGAACCAACATTCCACGAGGGATCTCCCCTCACTCACAAGTGCATATCATGAAGAAGGGCCTCCCTTCCCTCGCAAGTACATACATATCATGAAGAAGGGTCTCCCTTCCCTCTCAAGTGCATTGCATAAAGAAGGGTCTCCCTTCCCTCTCAAGACATCTCTCAAGCGCATCTCACAAGGATATCTCACAAGTGTATCTCACAAGTTACATGATCACAAGCAAGCATGCATGACATGCATGACATGACACGTACGACACGCTCGACAAGATCAAGCAAGACAAACACGACAAGCTTTCAAGTACGACAAGATATTTCAAGCCAAGTCAAGTGCACGATGTTTTCAAGAGGTTTTATCGGCTTTCTACGAAGTACAAGCATGATTATAAATTGCTTTACTTCCTTGTATGATATGAATTGTTTCCGTCTAACATATATGAATTGCTCCTGATTTATGTATTGCCATTTTTATGCTATGACTATTGGTTAGTATTTGGTACCCGCTGAGTATTCCATGCTCAGCTGTACTTCTTATGTCGGCAGGTTCTGAGGGAGCTGCTGCTCCATTTGATGTTTGTGCTCCTGGTCCATGGGTGGAAGAGGAGTACGTCGAGGAGCCTTTGGAGGAACCTCCCGTAGAGGGTTATCAGTAGGTGGTGTTAGATTCTGAGTGGATTAGCTGTGGGTGAGCATGAGTGATTATATCCATGTATTTTGGCGGGCATGTCCGCACTTTCTTTGTTTTGATTTCTTTGTATTAAACTTGGACCATGTGTATATACTTAGAGGTTTGTTAGACTTCCGCTGTGTTTTATAGTTATGTTTCCGCTGTCATCCTCTATTGTATATGCTCTGTGGGTTTTTGCAGGTTGGTTTGTCAAGCAAGTCATGTAAGCCATGATTAGTCATCAAAAGTTCACTCTAACTCCTAGGGTGGGTTTTGGGTCGTGACACGTAGGCAACCCTGATCGGGTTCAGCTTCCCTAGGATAGAATCCCTATTCCGTTTCTATCTTGTCTATCTCAATTCATTTATTTCAGTCAATCTTACATTACCCAACATATAGATCAAACTGCAAGCTTCTTTATGGTTTCTTTTATTTGATTCAAACTTAGAGAGTAGCTAATCATCTCCGGATGGGAGTTTAGGGGTGCCTAACACCTTTCCCTAACTCAACTGAATCCCTTACCCTGACCTCTGACTTCCAGACTATGCCTTATCCAACCATTTTAGGGACCTATTTCCCTCAGAATTAGAGAGGTGGCGACTCTCCTTTCAATTGTAATTTATCGCTTATTCCTCCTCGGGATCTTTCCTGATCGGGAATGGGGGAGGGTAAAATTCCGGTACTCACAACAAGTACACGAGAATTTACGAAGGTTTCACCGATCATGATTTCAAGCATGCATGGATATCAATTGTTTGTTATTCTATTTAATGTTATTGCTCTGCTTATTGTTATCATTATTATTATGCACTGTTCTATGACTTGTTGGTTAGTAGTAGGTACCCGTTGAGTATTCCAGCTCAACCGTACTTTTGATGTCGGCAGTTACTAGTGGAGCAACTGCTCATTTTGACACATGTGCTCCTGGTCCATGGGATGAGGAAGAGTACATCGAGGAGGTACCTTAGAAGGAACCTCATGGTGAGGATGGGGAGAAATGGCCCTATCTAAATTATGTCTAGTGAACATTGAGAGTGGCGAGAGAGAGAGACTTGTGTATTTTGCGGTGGGCATGTCCACCTTGTCTTTTAGATATTGTATATACTTGGGATATATTTGTTTATAGATATACGAGATAGATATTTTGCTTCCGCTGTGTTATGCATTCGCTTCCGCTTTGCATGTTTTGACTCTCTTTTGTAGGATGGCTTAGCAAGTCATGTCAAGTTTCATCCAAGATTTACTCTAACTCCTAGAGTGGGTTTTGGGGCACGACAGGTTTGGTATCAGAGCCTAGGCTTTTAGTCATTAGGGTCAGGCAGATAGTCGTATCCCAAGTATAGACTAACACTTAGTCTTGATCCAAAATGGTTGAGCCCAACCAAGCATGTGTCTAGAAACGCTAGAAAACTAAGTATATTATAAATACTTTAATGGCTTGATGTGATGTATATGATATTACTATACCATACTAAGTAATGCTTGGACTATTTTGAAATTTTGAATCTGATAAATTGTGGTTCCAAGTTAGACTCATGTGTGCTATTGTTCTCAGGACACTAGTCATAAGACGTAGCTCACGGGGTCGCGGATACTGTACTCGCGGATCTTTTCCGTCTCCATCTAGGGATGAGCAACCTGGGCTCACACAGGTCTTAGGCTCTATTGCTGAGACACTAGCCATGCTGGCAGCTAGGCAGGCTATTCCATCATCTGCGGCACCTACACCTCCTCCTGAGACTCCACATGTGTTTAATCCGGAACCTCGCTCAGCTGGAGTTGAGGCATTTAGGAGGATGAGGCCTCCTGCATTTCATGGGAGTGTTGATCCACTGGCAGCTGAGTCGTGGATTTGACAGTTAGAGAAGATCTTTTCAGTATTATCTCATACTAAGGATGAGAGAGTGGCATGGGCCGCTTTCATGTTGGAAGTAGAAGCAAATCATTGGTGGAGATTTGCGGTGAGGATTAGGGATCTGACTAGACAGGGTCAGCCATGGACTTGGGGAGAATTCATGGATGTATTCTACAAGAAGTATTTCCCTGTGGGAGCCTGGGAGAAAAAGGAAAGGGAATTCATCACCCTTGAGCAGGGATCGACGTCACTGCCGGAGTATGAGGCGAAGTTCGTAGAGCTTTCATGCTTTGCACCTCACATGATTGCCACGGAGGCAATGAAGGCAAGGAGGTTTGAGCAGGGCTTCAGGGACTTCATCATGGATAGAGTCTCTGTATTCAGGCATGCCACCTATGCAGAAGTGGTGGATAAGGCCTTATTGGTTGAGACCAACTCAGAGGCATTAGTGAAGAAGAGGGATTTGGCGAGAGGCCAAGCTAACAGTTCGACACCGCCAGAGAAGAGGGCAAGGACTGCCCTATATCAGTATTCTTGGCCAGTGCCACCTCAGAGGCCATCATTTGCACCACCAACTCCACGGCCTTATATGCCCCAGGCACCCAGACCACAGGCAGTTCAGGCTCTGCGCCTAGCATTTTCTCAAGCTGTGCTTCAGTAGCCCTAGTGTTCACATATGAGATCTGCCCTCTCTATGGCAGAAGGCATCTGGTTGGAGATTGTCGGAAGGCATCAAGAGGATGTTTTCATTGTGGTCACCAGGGCCACATGATCAGGGATTGCCCGAGCAGGCACTTACTAGGCCAGTCTCAGAGGAGTAGGCCCCTAGCTCGACCAGTAGCATCCTACCAGGGGTCCTCCCAGCCCGCGAGGTCTACACCGCCGCCTCGCCAGGCAAGGCAGGGGCCAGTCTTCGCTCTAACAGAGGGAGATGCATGGGCATCAGACGATGTCGTGTAAGGTACGAGTTTAAGGTTTTAATTGATTAGTGATGATTGTGGTTATGTTTTACTTGCATATTGTATATCATATGCTATATATAAATATATATATACTTGTTGAATGGATTGACTTTAGTTAGTTGTAAATTTCAGGAGCATTAGTAGTTAATGAATATTTGGCTCAAGTTTTGATTGACACTAGGTCAACGCATTCATTTGTCTTACCGAGTTTCTCCCAGGGCTTTTCTGTAGAACCTAGTCAGTTGGAACCGGAGTTTCCATCTCGACTCCGCTCGGCAAGACAGTTGTAGTAAGGAGAGTATATAAGAACATCTACCACCTGGAGGTGCAAGTTAGCAAAAGTTGCTTTTTAGGTGTATGTTAGCAAAGATTCAGCCGTAACTCTTCTAGGGTTTCTTGGAAACCTCCATGGCCGCCGAACTCATGAGAGGTGGTTCTTCTTCTCGGCCTCCTGATCCAGTTATCTCTTATGCGGAAGCAGCTCAACCTAAATCCTTTGTGGAAGCTACGAATGGTGCAAAATCTCTTATCCATGAACCAGTTCATCTCTCTAAATCCCTAGCAGCTTATCAAGGGGAACCAGCCTTATTTCTCACGCCTGAAGAATCCTCTAAACTAGCAACTTCTTTGAAGCTGTGTCTTGTTGCTAAATGTTCGTATGGTAGACCGGCCTTCCCAGTCATTAGAGAGTTTTTTAAGAAAAACTTCCACTTGAAGCACAATTACCACATAGGAGTAATGGATCCAAGGCATCTTCTAATTCGGTTTGCAGCAGAAGATGATTTCCTTACTGTTTATCTCAAGGAATACTGTTACATCAATGGTTTACTCCTCAAATTTATAAGGTGGACATCTAACTTCAGTTTTGGAATTGAACCTTCCATTGTTCCAACTTGGATCTCTCTTCCAAACCTTCCACTACACTTGTATCAAGAACCAATCCTCAGAACCATTGGATCTACAGTACGCAAGGTCCTATGCATGGATGGTCCCACAAAGATGTTAACAAGGCCAAATAAAGCCCGGATTTGTGTGGAACTCGATATTGCTAAAGTTAAACCTAATCGTATATGGTTGTTGATAGGTTCAGTTGGTAGATGGCAAAAGATCTTATATGAAAAGGAGAGCTCTTACTGTTCGTATTGCTGCAAACAAGGGCACTTTGATTCAGATTGCCGAATGATGCATAAAAATATCCATGGTGAAGATCCAACTAATAAGGATACTGGTTTGGGAAAAGCTTCAGCCAAGGAAGAAAGGAAAACCTGGGTTCTTAAAGGGAAACAGCAAGATAAAGAGGTGAAGCAATCGGTTGTTAATAACATACCAATTGAAGTTGAATTGATTGAAGACCCAGAAAAGGATAATGATCCGGAAACTATGAAAAACGAGATAGCAGATCTACAAGGGAGAGATCCAGACCAGGCGGAGGTCATCCAAGGTAATCATCTGATTAAGGATTCTAGATTTATCAAGGTTAACTCTAATAATTCCAGTTATTATCCGGTCCGGACTGTTTTGATGTAACGAATGATGATAGCATTGTTGAAGATTCTCAAATTCAAGTAGTGAAGCTGTCATAGAATATGTTCATCCTAATAAGGTTTTGGTTCAACTAATTCGTGTTACTGTTCAAGATGTTATTCAAGGAGTAGAATCCCATCAAAGTTTGGACGAAAGTGGAATTGAGTCTATAGTTCCATTCAAATCAAAGCTGGAAATTCTGAAGAACAGAACAATCAATACTATATCTCCTTCAACAAAATCAAAGAGAGACATCATTTGGAATTCATCTTCCTCAGCTGAATTCCATCACGAGGTAGACCCTATTACTTTTGATCATGTAGAACAATTTTTAGAAGAAGGAAAAGAATTTCTTTCTAAACTTTCGAAGATCAAAAAAATTTCAGAATTAGTAGTTGAAAAGGACTTGACTCAGAAACACAAGAAAAGTATCCCTCCATCGGATAGAATTACTCAGTCTAGAGTTATAGCTCCCATTCTATTGGAAAAATTCCCTAGTTTCCAATGATTAGTATTTTATCATGGAATATTAGAGGAATTGGCAATTTAGCTTCCAAAGCCAGATTAAGAAATCTAATGGATAATTATAACATCTCCATGATTGCCATTATGGAACCTATGCAGTCTCCATATAATATTGTAGCTCTCAGCAAAATGCTTAAAATGCCGGGTTATATCACTCATCAGAAGATTTGGATCTTATGGAAAGATTGGCTGAATACTACTTTATTTGCTTCTCTGGATCAGGCTTTAATAGTTGATGTTAAAGTCAATGGATTAGATATGATCAGATGCAGCTCTATTTATGCTAAATGTAACAGTAATGATAGACTGATTCTATGGAATGATTTGTATCTTTTATTGGCTAACTTCAATGGTCCTCTTATTCTTGCTGGTGATTTTAATGCTATATCTAACTCTGGAGAGAAATTGGGAGGTTGAGATCCCAATATTCGGTCTATGAAAGAATTCAACGACTTTATCAGTGCTATGGGGCTTATTGATGCTGGTTTTTCGGGAAATAAATTCACTTGGTGCAATAACCAAGAGGGTCTTCAACGTATCTATGCTAGATTGGATCGGGTTTTGTTCAATGTTGAATGGAATAATAATTTCCCAGCTCCTCAGGTCTCTCACTTATCCAGACTCAACTCAGATCATGCTCCTCTTATTATAAAATTTTATTATGATAATGATCGGAGACCTGCGACCTTGAAATTCCAAAAGATGTGGACGAGTCTTGCTGATTTCAAAAGGTTAGTTAATGAGTCTTGGTCTTTTCCTATTCTTGCTGATCCTATTTCTGGGTTTTTCTTAAAGCTTAAGAGACTTAAAGTCGCTCTCAAGAAGTGGAACAAAGAAATTTTTGGTAATATTTTTGTCCGGATTAAAGATCTGGAAGAGAAAATTTGTGCCACTGAAATCATTCTTCAAGATAATTGGGATTCTAGAGTTGATAATCAACTTAATTCTCTGAAGGAGGAATCACAGCAGGTTATGATTCAAGAGGAAATATTCTGGAAGCAAAAATCCAGGATCAAATGGCTTAAAGAAGGAGACAATAACACGAAGTTTTTCCATGCCATTGCAAATCAAAGAAGGAAAAAGAATACTATCTACAAAATAAAAAATTCTATGGGAGAATGGATTGAGAATTCTACTGACATTGGCAATGAAGCTTTGAATTATTTTCAGAATCTATTGTCTTCTTCTAGAAATGATATAGATCTAGACATTCTTAATCATATTCCTAATATGGTCTCTGAGGAAGACAATTGCATGCTCACTTCTATGCCTTCTATGGAGGAGATCAAACAGGTTGTCTTCAACATTTCCGCAGACAGTGCACCTGGTCCAGATGGTTTTGATGGTTGGTTTTACCAGAATTTTTTGGATATTATTCAGCATGATCTGATTGAGGCAGTAAAGGCTTTCTTTATATATCCTTTTATTCCTACGTCAGTTAATGCCATAGCTATTGCTCTGATTGCTAAGTGTAATGACCCCTCTTCCTTCGCTGACTACAGGCCCATCAGTTTATGCAACTTCTTTTACAAGATTTTTTCCAAGGTGTTAGCAGGCAGATTGGCTTCCATTCTTCCTAAAATTGTTTCTGATGAACAATCAGGATTTATTAAAGGAAGAAATATCACAGATAATATCGCTATAGCTCAAGAAATGGTAAATGAAATTGACAGGAAAGTGTTTGGAGGGAATCTAATTATCAAATGGAATGGAATTTTGTTTTTGAAGTGTTGAAGAAGTTTGGGTATAGTGTCAAATTTATCAGTCTTATTCAAGGGTGTCTTCAGAATCAAAGGTTTTCAGTTATCATCAATGGGGCACTTCATGGTTTTTTCTTCAGTTCTAGAGGTCTTCGGCAAGGTGATCCTCTTTCGCCAGCACTCTTTATTCTAGCTGAAGAAGTTCTTAGCAGAGGTCTCAAAAACATAGTTGATTAACAAATATCCTCTTACTATATGGGAAGATTTGGGTTTGCAGTCTATCACCTCTTATTTACGGATGATACGCTCATATTTTGCAATGGTAGCACTAGAAGTATTCAAACTATTTTTGATTTTCTTTCCAAGTATGAGAATTCTTCTGGTCAACAAATAAACAAAGATAAGAGTTCCCTATACTGCTCTGATAAGATCTCTACAGCTAGAAAAAGAATCATCTCCAACAAAACTGGGTTTCAATTTAAGAGGCTCCCTTTTACTTATCTCGGGGTTCCTTTGATTAAAGGTCGTCAGAAATTATCTCATTACCTTCCTCTCATTGAGAAGATTCAAAAGCATATTTCTGGGTGGTCCGGTAATATTCTTTCTACTGGTGGGCATTTAATTCTTATCAACCATGTTCTTTCTTCTATTCCAGTTCACATTATTTCAGGTATCAGTATTCCTCATGGGATAGCTTCCAGAATTGATAAAATCATGGCTAATTTCTTCTGGAATAGCTCTATATTGAATAGACATCGTCATTGGGTTAAGTGGAAGCAATGCTCTTTGCCTCAGTCAGAGGGAGGCCTTGGTATTATGAAGATTAAAGATTTCTCTAAGGCTTTCAGGATTAAACAAGCTTGGAGAATATACTCTTCAAATTGTCTTTGGGCGAGATTCTTCAAATACAAATTCTGCATTGATCATGTTTGGAATGCTCTGCCTATTAGAGGATCTTCAAAGCTTTGGAAAGATATTTGTGAAGTTTTTCAACAGATGTTATCCAATACTTCAGTACTCATAGGTAATGGAAATAAAGAAAATTTCTAGTTTGATCGCTGGTATATGGACGCCCTCTCATCTCCATGGCTACTGGAATCCCTCAAAGCAATCCTACTATTAGTACTCTTCTCAGCGAAGAAGGTGAATGGAATTTTTTGCACATAAATCATACTCTTATGTCTTCTATCATTGAGGATATAAAAGCTGGCAATTTCTCCATTTCTGATGAAGATGATAAATATGTCTGGAAATCCACTTCTACTGGTGAGTTTTTTGTTCAAACTGCTTGGGATATTATGAGAGAAAAAGGGAATGATATTGAGTGGGCGCAATATGTCTGGAACCCGATTGTTCCTACCAAGATTCGAGTCTTTTGCTGGAAAATTATGCATCGAGTTATTCCTACTGACTTGACAATTCAAAAAATTGGCATTCCAACGGTTAGTAAATGTTTCTACTGCTCTTCCCCTTGTGTTGAGAGTACTAATCACCTTCTGGTTAACAGTGAGCTTGCTGCCCTTGTTTGGAATTATTTCTCCTCTTGGTGTTGCATTTATTACAATAATCTTGATTCTATCCAATGCAACTTAACTAGGTGGTTTAGGGCTGCATCATATCGGAAAAATAATCTTTTTATCCTAATTCCTGCATTGATAGTTTGGAAATTTGGGTTGAGAGATGCAAAAGGAAACATGATTTCAGATCGCGTAATGTTAGATCCATAACTTCCTTTATTACTAAAAAGGTGTGTGATATCTACTCTATTCATGAGAACAAGAATTTTGACTTATCTCCTTTATTTCCTAGTAGAGCTCCTACTATCAGTAAATACAGGATGCTTCTTATAAAATGGATATATCCTCCTCGATCCAAATTCAAGTTGAATGTCGATGGTGCATCTAAAGGGAATCTTGGTAATGCTGGAGGGGGGGGGGAATCATTCGTGATCACAACGGTAATTTTGTTGCCGGCTTTTACTCTCACTATGGTACTTCCTCTAACTTTATTGCGGAATCTCGTGCTCTCTTAGATGGATTATATCTTTGTAAAAGTCTTCATCTTCTTAATGTGATTATTGAATTGGATTCTCTAAGCTTGGTTGAAGAATGGAAAGGTTCAGCGACAAGATCTTGGAAAACTTGGTATTGGGATAAACAGATCAAGTCTCTTTTGACAAATAATTTCTATCTCCAACACATATATAGGGAAGCCAATGCAGTAGCTGGCGAGTTGGCCAACATGGGGTGTGACAGGATGACTTCAGGTACTTTTCATATGCATGATAATCTGCCTGGGAAAATTAAAGCTCTAATTCAAATGGATCAAATAGGATTAGGGAGTCTTAGACAGGTTAAAATTTAATGTATTTTTCTTTTAAGCCTGTCGGGGTAAGGTTTTATGTCCCCCCTTTGTTATGTTGTAGGAGTAAGGTTTATGTCCCCCCCCCCATTATTTTGATTTATTAATAAACCGGTAGGGGTCTGCCAAACCCCCCACTCCCTCTGAGTGGCTTTTATTATAAAAAAAAAAAAAGCAGAGTATATAGAGGCAGTGTGGTTCAGGTTGGGAATCACGAGCTTGTAGCCGATCTTATCATCCTTGGATTCTAAGACTTTGATGTCATTCTGGGGATGGATTGGCTAGCCACTCACCATGGCCATTTGGCTGTCTTTGAGAAGACGGTGTATTTCAAGCCAGTGGAAGGGAAGTCATTCCATTTCAGAGATTGAGCAGTAAAGACATCGCTAGTTTCGCAGCGTTGAGTCTAGCAAACCCAGAGGTAAAAGACTCATCTACCATTCTGGTGGTGAGTAAATTCCTGGATGTATTTTCAGAGGAGTTACCTGGGTTACCTCTAGTTAGAGAGATCGAATTCATGATAGAGCTTGCGCCCGGCACTACTCCGATCTCTAGGGCTCCTTATAGGATGGCCCCGATTGAACTCTAGGAGTTGAAAGTGCAATTAGAAGAACTGCAAAGCCTGGGGTTCATAAGACCGAGTGTCTCACTATTGGGTGGCCCAGTGCTATTTGTGAAGAAGAAAGATGGCTCAATGCCTATGTGCATTGATTATGAAAGTATGCCTCTTTTTAATTTTAGAAACACAGTTCTTGGGGGACATACATCGAATCCTAAGATTTGACTAAGATTCTAATTGATTTTATTCAATGAAGGTTAGAAATCACAATCACCTTTGCGACTTTGAAATTGTTAAGTCAAATCCACATAAGAACAGTACTCCCAAAACTTCACAAGTGTCAAGTCTCCTGTCGATTCACACGAACCATCTTTTTCCTTTAAAGCTTTTCCTAATGGAAGCTAATGGCCCTTCCAAATTTCCAGCTCTAGGAATCTTGAATAAAAGATCCAATCCTTATTATCAAGAACTTTTCTTGATGATCAAGATCCTTGATTTTCTTCTTCTTGATTATTCAAAACTTAGAACACACAAGATAAGAAATGGGAGAGGGATGACCGTACACAACTAGAGAGAGGGGCTGGGCGTGAGATTTGAGGATAGGGAAGAGGTTTCCAAATCTGGAAATTCTGGAAAATTAAATAATGCCCAAAGCCTTAGACGTCCATCCCTCTTTATAGGCTTTATTGGTTGCTTGTAACCAAAGTTTCCTAATCCTTATCCTATAAGGATTCCTATATTAGTTTCCTATTTGGTTTCTCCATAATTAATTAGGAATAATCAAAATAGAAACTAATCTCATCCATTAGTGTCCAACTAATCTTATCCTTATCCTAATCTAATTAGGATTCCTTGATTAGCAAGAAACTAATAGACTCCTTGTCCAACAAGGAATCTTTAATTAGTAACTAATTCTAACTAACTAACTAACCTTATCCAATATGGATATTAGCTATTAGATACTAATTAAATAATAATAACAATTATTATTATTAATACCTCCATGAAGTGGGCATCCCACCCTAGGTGGGCCCCACTCCACACGCCCCCCAATGGGTTTTACAAACCCTTAGGTCAATTTTTGATCTTTTATCATATTCCCCAATGGGTCCTACCCATTTGGTTTTTCACATCCAATGTGATTCCACCTTTAGAGCTTCACTATACCATATAGTGATTACTTAGAGAAATTAATTAATTTAATTAATAATTAAATTAAATACTTTAAGAAGGTTCTTGTGTGAGATCTAAAGGGATCTCCTATTTCCGGTTGTGGGACCAAGTACTCAACCTTTTTGGTTAAAGCATTGTTACTAGGAAACACCTTTCCTACACTCTATTAGGATTATAGAATTTTATCTATATCTCTGAACTTCCACCAATCACAATTAATGTCCATTAACACAATGTGATTAACCTCCAAAAATTAAAGAATTGCTTGTAAGTACCATCTCACAATATATTTACAAATAAATCCTTCCACATTTCGATATCACTTGTAAGCTTCCAGGATTGGAACAATTTCACTATCTTAGTCCCTAGTTTAGGAATAGAACCCTTTCTCATGATTACTTTTTCGTTGAACTGAACCTCCAAAACACTTTTGAAGAAACATTAAAAAAGAACTGACATATATATATATATATACTTTTCCATATTCAAAATATCAACTTCGATAAAGACCATTTTACAGAAAAGCACCAGTACTGGATTTAACAGTTCAGTTCAACAAGTATCACCTTGATATCATTATCTCCAATTAAGGAGTTGTGGATTCCTTATTGAGTGTTTACACACTTCTCCAAACATTGTGTACATGACCCAACGTACCCAGAGTTAGTCATGTGTATTGGACATTGTCGATTGGCACATCAAAGCCATATAGACAGATGTCTGAGAAGATGTTAACCTCTCAGTTCTAAGGACAATTTGTCAAATGGATAATCCTAATACAATCTGACAGTGTATTCCATAAGGTATCCACTAGTGACCCCGTTCAGTATTATGTACTTGCTACATATACTCACATGTTAGTCAAGAGTCACCACTCTTTGTGAATGAGATTCATCACACTATCTCATAGAACTACACATGTGCAAGCCATGATGAAGTACGGTGCCCAACCAGTACTCTAGAGGCTTCGAACAATATTAGGTTTACAAGGAACCGGAAAATCATATCTCCTTGCAACCTTTGCATGATTTTCCTACAATGTTACATATGGAACTTTATGTCTTTATCGTATGAGACAATAATTAATACAAATACCCTTTATAGTTGGTTGTGTGAACATAGAAAAGTCTCTTATTGGCTTTCGAGGGCATATATGTCCAACAATCTCCCACTTGCACTCTAAGCCAATTAGATGTAATGCCCATCTTCTCAGTGATGTTTCTCAAACACTAGCTAAAGTATAACTTAATATGCATGGGTCTGTCATGTCTGCTTTACCACAACTATTGTAGTGATGGAATAACACTTGCAACTCTTGCAAATTTATTATCAATAACCACAGTCTTAAAAGACTAAACAAAAATGATACTGTCCAACAGTCATTTTCTAAAGTTAACATGCTTGTGCTTTACCATTGTGCAATGCTACTGACTAATCTGATCAATATCTTATCACATCAATATATGAGGAATATTCAGTCTAGTACAAGTATACTGTTTCATGATATCACATATCTAAGAGAAACAGATTCCATTACATAAAGGTAGAAACTCTTTTCTTGGAATCTTACTTGCACGAAAACATGATTGTTATTGGGAGAATAACAATATCATTTTCCTTTTGTCTCTAAACCATTTAGGACTAAGAAAACATGTTGTCAAAGTCTTTGTCCTTCATTGCAAAAATTGCTAGATCAAATCTAAGAGAAGAATAATATTCATACTTCATTCACAATGAAAAGAATATTATCTTTGCATAGAGCCAGGAAAGTAATTATGCTCCCACTCACCAATTTGCACACAAAGGATACTTTCATTCTTAGATGAAAATCAAACAGTTTGATTGCTTCATCAGAATAAAAGTTAGTCAAACTACAGATTCTGGGACTTGTGGGTTCTAGTGTACTATTTAAGTATAGTGAGAGTAGAGAGTTGATCTCTATCAATTCTCATAGTTATTGGTCTACTGGGCTTCGGCTTCTAGAACAATTTTAGATTCAATTTCTCTACTAGGAAACTTGTTTTTGTTATCCAGGAATAGAGACTAAGTATCTCTAATGTGAATCCCAAGCTCATCTTCCATCAAATCATATCCAATATAATTCAATTTAACAACACCATCATGCTATGGTTTGTTGTGGGAATTATCTGAGACAAGATGTAATGAGAGTAAATTATGAAATTTCTATTAAGAGGTACTCTTCTTAATCATGGAAGACTTACCTAGCTGTTTCTTTATTTCAATGCGGAATTCTTTGAACTTTTCAAAGAAGGTGAAATAAAGTTAGCTACCTCTTAATGGAAGATTCATATGGTTACGATCATCCAACTTTTGTCCCATTCCCAAGTAGAAGTTTTATCTACTCGGATTTCTCCTTCTCCTTAACAAACATGCAACTATTGCACTTATGCAAGATCATACCAAGTATTAGGAGCTAGAGGTTCCAACAATTAAGTTGGCCTTGATGAGTATATAAGCTGGACAATCCTTCCAAAAGTTTGTCCTATATCCAATGACCAATTACTTCACAGGAAGCACAATCCTTATACTTTCCTATCTTCTCTGAAGAGCCCTTGTCCATACTACCAAAATATATTTCCAATGGAAAATCTTGAATTTCTTTCCTTTGCATAAATGCTCAGGATTCAGAGAAACCAATTCTTTTGAACATCTTTGCAAATAGCATTGAACTCTTCAAAGGTTCTTAGCCATATGCAACATGTGGGATTTCAGACAATTTGATAACCATATTAAAGGACTCCGGGAGTTTGTCGAGAATCATATCCTCTCACCCCATAAATTTATTTCAATTTATCTCAGCACCAAGAATTGAGATTTATGAATCCAATGATCTCTATCATATTTTTTGTGACTGGGTTTCCCTAGTCAACGTGGTGTCCACTTGTCCTTTTATATACTAAGCTGCCTAACAGCCCTATTGTATTCTGTAAACATCTCAAATGACATTTATCAATAGTAGTGATAACTTACGCAATTCTTTAGATGGTAAGCACAAACTTAAGATTCCTTTTCCGTTCCAAAACACTTTGAATTGGTCAAGAGATTCTCATTAAAGTCGTGGTAAGGTAGTTATAGAATGACATGACAATTAAAACATACATCATAATTTCACACATTATAATATCATTAGATCAGGGCTTTCGATCTTTGATGATATTGCTCATCATTCAGTCAAATTTTATAGACCCCTCAACCTATAAAATTAGGAAATATGTTACTTCATATTTCTGATGAGCATTGGGTACCTTATAATACACATGCAATATTCCATTTTAGGATAGTACCACACATGCACTACAAGGTGAATAGTAACTATCCATCGCTGAGCATCTCATGCATAACTCATGTAAATCAGCGATTCCCAATTTTCTTGCGACCTCCAAGGACAACATGACTGTCACTGTTTCAGTCGCCATGTTCCTTGGTTAAGTGAAACCCATCATTCTGGTTCGTCATATGATCAAGTAGGGTTGTGCCCCCATTTTAGTTGACACTCCCTATCAGGCCATTCACAAACCTATCTACTATAGAAATAAGGCTCTAGGAGTTTAATTCAGACAGAATTATGTCAATACCTTTTGGCAAGACAAAATTCAGGCTAATTAATTCCTAGTCTTATTGATAATGGTAGGCCATAGGACAATATTATCCCATAGGATAGATTAGCCCATTTAATTCACTTAATATTTTTCTTGAGGGAAAATAGAATATTATGAACAAATTATACATCTAATGCATATATCAAAAGCATTCACAATATTTATCATTGCTTCACATGCATAGAACAATATACAAAATCATCATATGATAATAAATCAAATTTTGTTTAATTAGATCAAACTAATTCCAATGAACTCCCACTAGCCCCAGAAATCTTAATGGATCTAATCCAATGGTACAAAGGTCATTTTTAACATCAGTGGGCTTTAGATGGTTCATTCATCTATATGATAGACCATTAGTCATACTAAGCACTATGGGCCCAAAATAACAATTATAAAGTGTCTATGGGCATCACTAAAGTGTCTATGGGCATCACTAAAGCCCATAAGTCAAAATGGACTATATTACCCTTTAATTCTCTACGAATTAATTTCAGCACATTAAGGTTCACCAACTCTAAGTGTAAAAGAAATTATGGGATTCTTTAAACAACTCTCTAAGACCTCTACTAGGGTCTATAAGTGTCACTCAAGCACTTCTCATAATCGTGAATATTGTTAGCTTACATCTATGCCAATTAAGGCACAATTATCTCATAATCATGCAAGTAACATATTCCACGTAAACATTTCAACATGGACTACATGCATCACGTCCAAAAGGGCTATAATAATGTGTTTTATTTAAACACAAACTTTTTATGTTTCAACAAAACATATATTGTGGGGTTTGATCCAATTATCCAAAATTTGAACAAAAATGATAATCACATTATCACAAGGGTTATGGACTTTTCTAAGCAACTAAAAGCTATAACAAATCATCACATGAACCCTTTCTCATGATTACTTTTTCAACATGGACTACATGCATCATGTCCAAGGGTTATGGACTTTTCACAATTCCACTGTCTTAGTCCCTAGCTTATGAATAGAACCCTTTCTCATGATTACTTTTTCGTTGAACTGAACCTCCAAAACACTTTTGAAGCCATATTCAAAATATCAACTTCGATAAAGACCATTTTACCGAAAAGCACCAGTACTGGATTTAACAGTTCAGTTCAACAAGTATCACTTTGATATCATTATCTCCAATTAAGGAGTTGTGGATTCCTTATTGAGTGTTTACACACTTCTCCAAACATTGTGTACATGACCCAACATACCCGGAGTTAGTCCTGTGTATTGGACATTGCTGATTGGCACATCAAAGCCATATAGACAGATGTCTGAGAAGATGTTAACCTCTCAGGTCTAAGGACAATTTGTCAAATAGATAATCCTAATACAATCTGACAGTGTATTCCATAGGGTATCCACTAGTGACCGCGTTCAGTATTATGTACTTGCTAGATATACTCACATGTTAGTTAAGAGTCACCACTCTTTGTGAATGAGATTCATCACAATATCTCATAGAACTACACATGTGCAAGCAATGATGAAGTACGGTGCCCAACCAGTACTCTAGAGGCTTCGAACAATATTAGATTTACAAGGAACCGGAAAATCATATCTCCTCGCAACCTTTGCATGATTTTCCTACAATGTTACCTATGGAACTTTATGTCTTCATCATATGAGACAGTAATTAATATAAATACACTTTATAGTTGGTTGTGTGAACATAGAAAAGTCTCTTATTGGCTTTCGAGGGCATATATGTCCAATAGATTACATGCAGTTAAACAAGGTCACTGTGAAGAACCGTTATCTATTGCCCAGGATTGATGACTTGTTCAACCAGCTAAATGAAGCAAAGTATTTCTTCACTGTGAAGAACCGTTATCCGTTGCCCAGGATTGATGACTTGTTCGACCAACTAAAGGAAGCAAAGTATTTCTCTAAGATCGGCCTTCGATCCGGTTTCCACCAGTTGAGGATCAAGGCTGAAGATGTTCTTAAAACTGCATTTAGGACTCGATTTGGCCATTACGAGTACTTAGTGATGCCTTTCGGCCTCACGAACGCGTCAGCAGCCTTTATGGATCGAATGAACCAGGTGTTCCGACCGTACTTGGATTGATGCATGATTGTGTCCGTTGATGATATCTTGGTGTATTCCTAGACACGAGAAGATCACACACGACACCTCCGCCTTGCTCTAGAGACATTGAGAGAGCATAGGCTATATGCAAAATTAAGCAAGCATGAATTCTGGCTAGAGAAGGTGGCATTCCTTGGCCACGTCTATAGAGGGCATCTCAGTTGACCCGTTGAAGATTGAGGCAATCATGAGTTAAGCGAGGCCCAAGAGTGTCACAGAGATCTGCAGCTTCCTTGAGTTGGCAGGCTATTACCAGAGATTTGTAGAGGGGTTCTCCAGTCTAGCGGCACCACTCACATATTTGACCAGGAAGAATGCCAAGTTTGTGTGGAGTGATAAGTGTGAAGCAAGCTTCACAGAGTTGAAGAAGTGGCTCACTACAGCCCCCATCCTTATAGTGCCATCAAGGCATGGTGGATTCGTAGTGTACAGTGATGCCTCCCACATGAGATTGGGATGTGTGCTCATGCAGCACGGTAAAGTCATTGCCTATGCCTCAAGGCAATTGCAGGAGCATAAGAAGAATTATCCCACTCATGATTTGGAACTTGCCGCGGTTGTTTTTGCTTTGAAGATTTGGCAGCACTATCTCTATGGGGAGCAGTTTGAAGTGTTCACAGACCACAAAAGTCTGAAGTATCTATTTTCCCAGAAAGAGCTGAATCTGAGGTAAAGAAGATGGGTAGAATTTTTGAAAGGTTATGAGTGCTCCATCCAATACCACCCGGGTAAAACAAACGTGGTGGCGGATGCATTGAGTAGGAAGTCACACGGGCATGTTGCATATATGATGGTTCAAAAGTGGAAATTGTTGGATGATCCTCCAACCTCGACCTTAGTTTCAGTCCTCCTACTCATGGGCCATTGATGGCAAATATCACGGTGAAGCCGTGCATCTTAGAACGGATCCAGGAGTTGCAAGTAGTGGATGCCGAGTTGGTTGCTTTCTGTGATAAGATGGTTAGCAAAGGAAGTGATAAATTCACCACAAACGGTGATGGGCCAATCATGTTCAAGTGTAGACTTTGTGTCCTGGCCGACGTAGATCTCCGGAGAGAGATTCTGGAAGAAGCCCACCATTCCAAATATACTGTGCACCCTGGAGGTACCAAAATGTATAAAAATTTATAGGGACACTTTTGGTGGCGGAACATGAAAAGAGAAGTAGCTGAGTACGTGTCCCAGTGCTTGGTGTGTGAGCAAGTGAAGATAGAGCATATGAGACCGGCGGGTCTATTACAGCCTCTCCCTATTCCCGAGTGGAAATGGGAGCACATCTCTATGGACTTTATCATTGGCTTGCCACGGACGACAAGGAACTTAGATGCAATATGGGTTGTGGTGGACCGTCTGACGAAGTCTGCACATTTCTTGCCCTATCAGACTATGTTCAAATCGAACCAATTAGCGGCATTGTATATCAAATAAGTAGTTCGGTTGCACAGGGTGCCAGTCAACATTGTATCAGATCGGGATCCAAGATTCACATCCAGGTTCTGGCAGAGCTTTCAGAGCGCCATGGGTTCTCGACTTGACTTTAGCACCGCCTTTGATCCACAGATGGATGGACAAACCGAGAGGGTGAACCAAATCATCAAGGACATGCTTCGGGTGTGTATGTTAGATTTCAAGGGCAGTTAGGAAGAGCAATTGCTGTTAGTGGAGTTCGCCTACAATAATAGCTACCAGGCGAGCATCCAGATAGCACTATTTGAGGCCTTATATGGGCGAAGTTGCAGGTCTCCTCTCTACTGAGATGAAGTGGGAGAGACAAAAGTGTTGGGTCCGAAATTGATTGAGCAGACCATGAATAAGGTCAAGATCATCTGGGATCGGTTGAAAGCTGCCTAGGATCGTCAAAAGAGTTATGCGGACACTCACCGAAGAGATTTGGAGTTCCAAGTGGGGGATCAAGTCTTTGTAAAGGTATCTCCTAGCAAAGGGATCATGAGGTTCAGCAAGAGGGGAAAACTCAGTCCTCAGTATGTTGGGCCATTCGAGATTATCACTAGAGTTGCTAAAGTTGCGTATCAGGTAGCTCACCCAACTAATATGGCCGCAGTCCACAACATGTTCCATGTGTCGATGCTCCGGAAATACATCTCCGATCCTTCTCACGTGACCGACCATGAACCGTTGAAAATACGAGAGGATCTCACATTAGTAGAGAAGCCGATTCAAGTCTTGGACCAAAGAGATCAAGTGTTGCGCAACAAAATAATTCCATTGGTTCTCATCCAATGACAACATCATACTAGAGAAGAGGCCACATGGGAGCGCGAGGCCGAAATCAAAGAAAGATACCCAGAGTTGTTTGCATAGGGTATTATGATTTTCCATGTAAACTTGTTTTGGTTTTGCACATGTAAGTATCGTCCAAATTTTGAGGATGAAATTTTTATAAGAGGGGAGGATGTAGAGCCCCGAAACTTTTGTCCATGTATTGGAACTTGTGCCAAGGTTTTAAGCCTTTGTGATCATCTTTTTTTTTTGGAAATCTTTTGTAGTTTTAATAAGTTATTAAGAGGATGTATTATGGTATTAAAAAGGCCTTAGGAATATTCATGGGTGTCAAAACAAAGGATCGAAAGGGTTTTAAGTGTTAAAAGGAAAATGTCTTAATACTATCCTCAATTTGGAAAGCTCTAGTTCGCTCATATCTGACCAAAATAGAGTGATTCTTGAATTTTTCGAAAGGTATTAGAACCCTCTTTGAGATTTATGTTGATCACTTTTCTGGATTTTAAGTCGAAATAGAGTCAAACGTCAGATTTCTAGAATCGGATCTGTTGCAAAAACGTGTTAACAAAACCCATTCGCATGTCAATCAGCTTTACTGGCAAAATGGTCTAAGAATAAAAACGAATTAGAACAAGTGCAAAATATAAAAGTTGTTCTCCTTCAAAATTTAAATTCAACGCAAGTTAAATCGTCAAAATCCAGCAAGCGAGTCAAAAGTTATGGCCGAAATACGAAAACGCAAAAAACTGAAAACTTTCTGCAAAAGTTGCGATCGCTCGCAGGGACCCTACGAACGATCGTAGCGACACTACAAAGGATCGTAGAGTTGATACGATGGATTGTAAAGCCCCGAAATTGTAGTAAACTCATTGGAGAAGTTACGATCGATCGTAGGAACCTACGAATGAACATAGAAAGCTACGATCCATCGTAAATTGCTACGAACGATCGTAGATACGCGATTTTTCCTTTTGTGCGATTTTTTTGGGGTTTTCACCCCTTTACCTATAAATAGAGGATCATTAGAGGGTTTTTGGTTTACCCTAAACCTAGAAAGAGAGCTTGGGAGAGAAAGAGAAAGGAAGGAGGTTTTCCAAGAGAGATTCAACATTGGGTGACCTAGATCATCACCAAATCCTTGGATTCTTCAAATCCAAGGCAAGGCACACGAGCAATACCTCCTCCAAGCTCGGCAGTGACTCCATTCACGATTTTGAGGGTTTTCCCTCATCCATTTAAGGTCGGTACCTCTATTCCCCAACTTGCCATGTATTTCTTCATTTTCTCATGATGCTTCCACATTTGCTTCCTTTTCCCTAAACGTTCACATAATATGGGATGATTCTCTTAAATGGAGGCTATGGATGGTTGTGATATGATGAGAAAATAGGAAGGGTATTATATACTTAACAAACACACATGAAATGCTTGATGAAATGTAAGGGATGAAAACAAGAACAAAAGACTTAAGGAAATAATGAACACCAACTGTTTGATGAAATGTATGTGAGAAATTAAACTAACATTTTGTCATTATTATTTATAGATGATATGTAGAATAGCATGATTGTAGATTTACTCGACTCCTAGAATTGCATGCTTGTAGATTTAATTGCTTTTAATAAATTGTTGCCTTGAAGTGATATGTTCAATTGCTCCATATGTTGAAATGTACACGACCCACGAGCACCACATGTAGATCATGAACTAGGATTTTCAAGCATGAACACCGGGTTTTGATTTGACGAAAGACAAGAATAAAATGACTTGATTCACGAACACCATGACAAGGCCAAAGGTAAGGGTTGGTAAAAAGGTAGGGCAGATCCTCGGGTATGTCCTACCTCGTTTTTCACAAGGATAAGCAAGATGTTAGGGTGCCTTTCAAGCATGCATGTTTCCATGAAGGGTGCTTGCACCTGACTTCAAGTTGCTTCTATTGCATTTCGCTGAAGGGAGTTTATACTCCCAACTTCAAGTAGTTTGGCATGTTTCGCTGAAGGAAGTTTACACTCCCGACTTCAAGTAGTTCAAGGGCACTAACATCCCATGCATGCATGAAAAGCAAGCACGTTTAAATTCAAGCAAGCAAGCAAGCATGTGCATCTCATGTCATGAAAAGCATACATGCATTTGCATTCATAATCATGCAAGCAAGTTTTAGAAGTATAAGACAAGAACAATACATGACAAGACAAGTGACAAGACAAGTTTTCCAAGCACGAAAACATGATTTAAAATGTAAGTAACAAGACAAGTACACGAGAATTTACCGAGGTTTCACCAATCATGATTTCAAGCATGCATGGATATCAATTGTTTGTTGTTCTATTTAATGTGATTGCTCTGCTTATTGTTATCATTATTATTATGCACTGTTCTATGACTTGTTGGTTAGTAGTAGGTACCCGCTGAGTATTCCACGCTCAGCAATACTTTTGATGTCGCCAAGTACTAGTGGAGCAACTGCTCCTTTTGACACATGTGCTCCCGGTCCATGGGAGGAAGAATAGTACGTCGAGGAGGTACCTCGGGAGGAACCTCATGGTGAGGATGGGGAGAAATGGCCCTATCTAAATTATGTCTAGTGAACATTGAGAGTGGCAAGAGAGAGAGACTTGTGTATTTTACGATGGGCATGTCTACCTTGTCTTTTGGATATTGTATATACTTGGGATATATTTGTTTATAGATATACGAGATAGATATTTTGCTTCCGTTGTGTTATGCATTCGTGTCGCGACCCAAAACCCACCCTAGGAGTTAGAGTGAACTTTGGATGACTAATCATGACTTGCTTGACAACTAACCTGCAAAACCCACAGAGCATATACAATAGAGGATAAAAACAGCGGAAACATACTCTAACATGGCACAGCGGAAGTCTAACAAACCTCTATGTATATATGAATCCAAGTTTACACAAAAGGAATCCAAAAGAAAGTGCGGACAGACCCGCCAAAATACATGAAGGTATATCTCTCATCTCACCCACAGCTATTCACTCAGAATCTACAACCACCTATTGGTAACCCTCTACTGGAGGTTCCTCCAAAGGCTCCTCGACATACTCCTCCTCCACCCATGGACCAGGAGCACAAACATCAAATGGAGCAGCAGCTCCCTCAGAACCTGCCGACATAAGAAGTACGGTTGAGCATGGAATACTCAGCGGGTACCAAATACTAACCAATAGTCATAGCATAAAAATGGCAATACATAAATCAAGAGCAATTCATATATGTTAGACGGAAACAATTCATATCATACAAGGAAGTAAAGCAATATAATTCATCATGTTGCATTCATAAAAGCCGATAAACCCTTGAAAACACCGTGCGCTTGACTTGACTTAAAGTACCCTTTTCGTGCTTGAAAACTCGTCTTGTCTATCTTGCTTGATTCTTGTATGTCGTGTCATGTCATGCATGTCATGCGTGCTTGCTTGTGATCATGTAACTTGTGAGATACACTTGTGAGATATCCTTGTGAGATGCGCTTGCGAGATGCCTTGAGAGGGAAGGGAGACCCTTCTTTATGCAATGCACTTGCGAGGGAAGGGAGACCCTTCTTCATGATATGTATGTACTTGCGAGGGAAGGGAGGCCCTTCTTCATGATATGCACTTGTGAGTGAGGGGAGACCCCTCGTGGAATGTTGGTTCTTGTCCTCTTGTGAAAAGCGAGGTAAAACATATCGTAGGATATGTCCCACCTCTAACCATGTTCTTGAAAACCTCGATAACTCATGTCATGCATGCCGTGCTCGTGGGAACCGTGTACATACTTGCATTTAAATTTAAACATGACATTTGGTTAATTTCACAACACATATAACATCAATGATTGAGCAATGTAATATTCATATCATTTAGGGAAAGCAAGAAACACACTATCATAGTCCCTAGCAATATTCATAATTTATTAGGCATGCATTTCCTAATTTACAACTCACTTTATTCACTTTGGCATTTCATCAAACATGGTGTGTTCATTATGGATTTACCCTACAACATGCTTTTCTAGGTGGGTTTTACTCAAATCATACATGTATGTTCATTATTTGGAACAATGCCCTTCCCCCTTTGTTCATCACACACAACCATTGGCATCCAATCGCCCATTTCATCTTCATTCACCATTCACAACCATCCATCTAATAGCACATGTGTAAATAAAGGAAAATAAAGAGAAATGAAGGGAAAGGAGGAACTATAACTAGGAGGGTAGTAAAAAGTACCGACCTTGAAGAAATGAGGAAGAAATCCCTCTTCCAAACGACTGTGAGTTGCTGCCCTAGCTTGGAACACGAGCTTTGCACGAGCTTGAGCCGAGATCTTGAAGAAAACGGGCTTAAGGTTGATCTAGCGTTTCAAAACCCTTTGATTTCTCTCCAAAATGGAAACCCTAGGTTGGAATCGCCTTCTCCCCTTTCTCCTATTCTCTCAAACTCTCTAAGTGTCGAATGATGCCCTAAAGGCTCGGGTTAAACTCTTAAGGTAAGAGTGGACTGACCAAAAGACCCTAATACCCTTACTGAAATTTCTGTAAAAACACGAGTGCTGAACACGTTGTGCTGTGAACAGTGCCGAACACGTTGTGCTGTGAATAGTGCCACACACGTTGTGCTGTGAACAGTGCCGAACACGTTGTACTGTGAACAGTGCCACACACGTTGTGCTGTGAACAGTGCTGACTCGTTGTGCTGTGAATAGTGCTGACTCGTTGTGCTGTGAATAGTGCCAACTCGTTGTGCTGTGAATAGCGCCAACTCATTGTGCCGTGAATAGTACTGAACACGTTGTCCGTTGTCTTATGTACAACGTGCCTGTTGTGCTGTACAACGTACCCGTTGTGAGCTGTACAACGGATGCACAACGTATACGTTATCAGAGCTCGAGCTACGTTATCTGAGTACGTTGTCTATGCGTTGTCTGTGCCTTATCAGAGCACGTTGTCAGAGCTACATCCTTAGCGCATTCCGAGCTACGTCCTTAGCGCATAACCGAGCTACGTCCTTAGTGCATAACCGAGCTACGTCCTTAGTGCATAACCGAGCTACGATTGCCTGTAGGTCCAGACTGTTTTGGCCATATCTTTTGACTCGTTAGTCCGATTTTGACGATTCAACTTGCGTTGGGTTCGTACTTCGAAAGGAACATTTCTGACGTTTCGAAATTTCAAATTTCTTCCTTATTTATTAATTATACCTCTTTAAAAGAAAATTGACTACGATAGTGTCATGTATTAAGCATGAAAAAGTCTGGGGCTCTACATCCTCCCCCCCTTACAAAAGTTTCGTCCTCGAAATTTAGACACTACTTGCATTACAACCCGAAAAGAAAATTACCAGTCATATACAAACTTATACAAAAACTCATTCAATTAATTCTGGGTACTTTGCTTTGACTTCGGCTTCACGCTCCCATGTAGCTTCTTCCCGAGCATGGTGTTGCCATTGCACAAGAACCAAAGGGATGGTCTTGTTGCGAAGCACCTGATCTCTTCGATCCAAAATCTGAACCGGCTTTTCAATCAAGGTGAGGTCCTCTCGAATCTCCAACGGTTCCAAGTCTATGACATGCGAAGGATCCGCAATGTACTTCTGAAGCATAGACACATGGAAGACGTTGTGAACTGCGGCCATGTGCGGTGGGAGAGCTACCCTGTAAGCAACCTCACCAACTCGTGTGATAATCTCAAAAGGCCCAACATACCGAGGACTGAGCTTGCCTCGCTTGCCAAATCTCATGATCCCTTTGCTAGGAGATACTTTCACAAAAACTTGATCCCCTACTTGAAATTCCAAGTCCCTACGGCACGTGTCCGCATAACTTTTCTGGTGATCTTGAGCGGCTTTCAATCGATCCCGAATGATCTTAACTGTGTTTGCAGTTTGCTCAATCAACTCCGGACCAAGTATTTTCCTTTCTCCTACCTCATCCCAATAGAGAGGAGACCTACAACTTCGCCCATACAAGGCCTCAAATGGTGCCATTTGGATACTTGCCTGATAGCTGTTATTATAGGCAAATTCAACCAAAGGCAAGTGTTCTTCCCAACTACCTCTGAAATCCAACATACAAGCCCGAAGCATGTCTTCAATGACTTGGTTCACTCTCTCGGTTTGTCCATCCGTCTGTGGATGAAAAGCGGTGCTGAAATCAAGTCGGGAACCCATAGCCTCCTGGAAGCTTTTCCAGAATCGTGATGTGAATCTTGGATCCCGATCTGACACAATACTAACGGGCACTCCGTGCAACCTCACCACTCCCTTGATGTACAAAGCGGCTAACTGACTAGAGTTGAAAGTAGTTCGGTAAGGTAAGAAGTGAGCGGACTTCGTCAAACGATCCACTACTACCCATATCGCATCTGAGCCCTTGCCGTCTTTGGCAAGCCAACTATGAAATCCATGGATATGTTCTCCCATTTCCACTCGGGAATCGGAAGGGACTGTAATAGACCTACGGGCCGCATGTGTTCTGCTTTCACCTGTTGGCACACCAAGCACCGTGCTACATATTCCGCAACCTCCCTCTTTATATTCCGCCACCAAAAGTGACTCTTGAGGTTCCGGTACATCTTCGTACCCCCTGGATGCACAGTATACTTTGCCCGGTGGGCTTCATCCAAAATCTCTCTTCGAAGATCTGCATTGGCCGGGACGCACAGCCTCCCCTTGAATGTGATAGCACCCTGACTAGTGAGAGAGAAGTCCTCACTACCCTTAGCAACTTCCTTGTCCCGATAAGCCAACAATTCAGCATCTGAGGCTTGGTATTCTTGGATCAAATCTATAATGTACGGCCGAACTGTAACATTTGCCAGGGTAGGACCACGGACAGAGTTATTCACACTGATGTCCAGATTTTCCAAATCTTCTAGTAGCTTCCATTCTTGAACCAACATGTGTGCTAACAACCCTTGAGATCTTCTACTCAAAGCATCAGCCACTACATTTGCTTTACCCGGGTGGTATTGGATGGTACAATCATAGTCTTTCAAAAATTTCATCCAACGCCGTTGCCTTAGATTCAATTCCTTTTGGGAAAAGAGGTACTTGAGGCTCTTGTGGTCCGTATACACATAGAATTCCACCCCGTATAAGTAATGTCGCCAGATCTTGAGTGCAAACACGACTGCGGCAAGCTCTAAGTCGTGCGTGGGGTAATTCTTCTCATGCTCCTTCAATTGCCTCGATGCATAGGCAATGACTTTCTTGTGCTACATGAGTACACACCCAAGTCCAACGTGTGAGGCATCACTATACACCTCATACCCATAAGGTCCAGATGGCACAGTAAGGACAGGGGCTATAGTAAGCCTCTTCTTCAGTTCCGTGAAACTGATCTCGCACTTATCACTCCATACAAACTTGGCGTTCTACCTTGTCAGGTAAGTAAGCGGTTCTGCAAGGCTAGAGAAACCCTCTATGAATCTCCTGTAGTAGCCTGCCAACCCAAGAAAACTGCGTATCTCCGTGACACTCTTGGGCCTCGCCCAACTCATGACTGCCTCTATCTTCTTTGGATCCACCAAAATGCCTTCTGCAGAAACAACGTGGCCTAGGAATGCCACCTCTTCTAACCAAAACTCACACTTGCTAAGTTTGGCGTATAGCTTGTGCTCTCTTAGCATTTCCAAAGCAAGGCATAGGTCGCGTGTGTGATCTTCCCGTGTCTGGGAATAGACCAAAATGTCATCAACAAATACAATCACGCACCTATCAAGATATGGCCGGAACACCCGGTTCATCAAATCCATAAAGGCTGCCGACGCGTTCGTGAGTCCAAAAGGCATCACCAAGAACTCGTAGTGTCCATACCGAGTCCTGAAAGCAGTTTTGGGAACATCTTCCGCCTTAATCTTCAACTGGTGATAACCCGATCGAAGATCTATCTTTGAGAAAAATCTCGCTCCCTTCAACTGATCGAACAAATCATCAATCCTAGGTAAGGGATACCTATTCTTTATAGTGACTTTGTTCAATTGCAGGTAATCGACACACATCCGCATCGAGCCATCTTTCTTCTTAACAAACAACACCGGGGCACCCCACAGTGAGACACTTGGTCGAATGAAGCCAAGGCCTTGCAATTCCTCCAACTGAGTCTTCAACTCCTTGAGTTCAATAGGGGCCATTCTATATGGAGCTCTGAAAACAGGAGCTGTGCCTGGTGCAAGCTCGATCACAAACTCAATCTCCCTGTCTGGAGGCAATCCTGGCAACTCCTCTGGAAATACAACTAGGAACTCACTCACAACCGGAATAGTCGATGAGTCCTTTGCCTCGGGTTTAGCTAAGCTCAACGCCGCAAAACGAGCAATATATCCACTTTTTAACCCGCGAAAGTGGAATGGTTTTCCTTCTACTGGCTTGAAGAGTACCATTTTCTCAAAGCAAGCTACATGCCATGATGTGCTGCTAACCAATCCATTCCCAATATAACATCAAAGTCTTGGAATCCAAGGACGATGAGATCAACCGCCAACTCGTGGCTTCCAACTTGGACCACACTATTTCTATACACTTTATCTGCCAATACTATTTTGCCGAGAGGGGTCGAAATGGCTGACTCCGGTTCTAGCTGACTTGGCTCTACAGAAAAGCCTTCTGAAAAACTCGGCGAGACAAATGAATGAGTAGACCCGGTATCAATCAACACTCGAGCCAAATACTCATTGACTAGTAGGGTTCCTGAAATTTTAACTAGCGGAATTAATCCATGCATCAACAGTATATACATGTAGGTATATATACATATATAACATGCCAAGTACGTACACAATCAATTAATACTTAACAGTTAAATTTACGGATAATTAAATAAGCTACAACTGCGTACCTTGCACTACATCGTCAGATGCAAGTGCATCACCCTCTGTTAAGGCAAAAACTCGCCCCTGGTTCGCCTGGCGAGACTGAGGTGTAGACCGGGTAGTCTGAGATGACGCCTGATATGATCCTGCTGGGCGTGCTGGTGACCTAATCCCCTGAGACTAGCCTGGTAAATGCCGACTGGGGCAATCCCTGATCATATGGCCCTGGCGACTACAATGAAAACATCCACCCGATGCTCTTCGGCAATCTCCTGCCGGGTGCCTTCGGTGGCATGAAGTGCAGACCTCATGTGTATAAGTCGGAGGGGCCGGAGGTGGAGCATACCTCATCGTCTGAGGTGCAACAGGCCGTGGAGCCGGAAGAGCCTGAGGTCGCGGTGCCTGAGGCACATACTGCCGTGGAGTTGGAGGCGCATAAGATGGCCTCATCGGTGGTGCTGGCCACGCATACGGATAGGGGCCGGTACGAGCCCGCCTCTCTAGAGGTGCTGAACTACTAGCTTGGCCTCTTGCCAACTCCCTCTTCTTGGACACTGTCTCTGAATTGGCCTCGACCAATAAGGCCTTGTCTACCACCTCAGGGTAGGTAGCATGTCTGAAAACCGAAACCTTCTCCATGATAACATCTTTGAGCCCTTGCTCAAACCTTCTCGCCTTCATTGCCTCGGTAGCCACCATGTGAGGCGCAAATCTAGAGAGCTCCGAGAACTTAGCTTTATATTGTGCTACTGACATCGAACCTTGCTCAAGGTTGATGAATTCTCTCTCTTTCCCTTCCCGTGCTCCGATCGGAAAGTACTTCTTATAAAAAGTGTCCTTGAACTCTTCCCAAGTCCAAGGTTGACCCTGCATGGTCAAATCTCGCATCCTCAATGCGGACAACCACCAATGGTGGGCTTCGCTCTCTAGCATGAAAGCTGCCCATGCTACTCTCTCCTCCTCTGTAGGTGAGAGGACCGCAAAGATCTTCTCCATCAGGAGGATCCATGCCTCCGCAGCAAGAGGGTCCACACTCCCATGGAATGGTGGAGGCCTCAATTGTTGGACATATATGCCCTCGAAAGCCAATAAGAGACTTTTCTATGTTGATTAGACAAACATCATATTCACACAACCAACTATAAAGGGTATTTATATTAATTACTGTCTCATATGATGATGACATAAAGTTCCATAGGTAACATTGTAGGAAAATCATGCAAAGGTTGCGAGGAGATATGATTTTCCGGTTCCTTGTAAACCTAATATTGTTCGAAGCCTCTAGAGTACTGGTTGGGCGCCGTACTTCATCATGGCTTGCACATGTGTAGTTCTATGAGATAGTGTGATGAATCTCATTCACAGAGAGTGGTGACTCTTGACTAACATGTGAGTATATGTAGCAAGTACATAATACTGAACGGGGTCACTAGTGGATACCCTATGGAATACACTGTCAGATTGTATTAGGGTTATCCATTTGACAAATTGTCCTTAGACCTGAGAGGTTAACATTTTCTCAGACATTTGTCTATATGGCTTTGATGTGCCAATCGGCAATGTCCAATACACAGGACTAACTCCGGGTACGTTGGGTCATGTACACTATGTTTGGAGAAGTGTGTAAACACTCAATAAGGAATCCACAACTCCTTAATTGGAGATAATGATATCAAGGTGATACTTGTTGAACTGAACTGTTAAATCCAGTACTGGTGCTTTTCGGTAAAATGGTCTTTATCGAAGTTGATATTTTTAATATGGAAAAGTATATATATAAATATATATGTCAGTTCTTTTCTAATGTTTCTTCAAAAGTGTTTTGGAGGTTCAGTTCAATGAAAAGTAATCATGAGAAAGAGTTCTATTCATAAGCTAGGGACTAAGACAGTGGAATAGTTCCAATCCCGGAAGCTTACAAGTGATATCGGAATGTGGAAGGATTTATTTGTAAATATATTGTGAGATGGTACTTACAAGCAATTCTCTAATTTCTGGAGGTTAATCACATTGTGTTAATGGACATTAATTGTGATTGGTGGAAGTTCAGGGACTTAGATAACATTCTATGATCCTAATGGAGTTTTAGGAAAGGTGTTTCCTAGTAACAATGCTTCAACCAAAAAGGTGAAGTACTTGGTCCCACAACCGGAAATAGGAGATCCCTTTAGATCCCACACACAAGGACCTTCTTAAAGTATTTAATTTAATTTATAATTAAATTAATTAATTTCTCTAAGTAATCACTATATGGTATAGTGAAGCTCTAAAAGGTGGAATCACATTAGATGTGAAAAACCAAATGGGTAGGACCCATTGGGAATTATTATAAAAGAATAATTCAAGTGACCAAAAGGGTTTTGGAAACCCTTTAGGCATGTAGGGTGGGACCCACCTAGGGTGGGACGCCCACTTTATGGAGGAAGTTTTATTTTAATTAGTTTCTAATTAATTAACACCTTATTGGATAAGGTTAGTTAGTTAGTTAGTTAATTAGTTACTAATTAAAGATTCCCTAATTGTTAGGGATTCCATTAGTTAGTTACTAATTCAAGATTCCTTATTGGATAAGGATAAGATTAGTTACTAATGGATAAGGTTGGTTTCTTTTAAGATTAATCCTAATTGGATTAGGAGAATAATCAATAAAGGAAACTATTGAGGAATCCTAATTGGATTAGGATAAGGTTAATGAATTATAATTGGATTACAATTCAAGCAACCAAGAGGGAACTTATATAAAGGATTGGATGCCCAGCCCTTTAAGATATACATAATTCTCCAGAATTTTTTCTTCTCTTCCTCTCCTAAAAACCTCACGCCCTCCCCTCTCTCTCCTTGAGGTGTACGGTCACACCCATCTCTCTCTTCTTTTGTCTTCTTGATTGGATCTTGAGGAAAAGCAAGAATTCATCTTGTTCATCAAGAAAGGTTCTTGATCAATAAAGATTGGATCTTTATTCAAGATTCCTAGAGCTGGAAATTTGGAAGGGCCATTAGCTTCCATTAGAGAAAGCTTTAAAGGAAAAAGAAGGTTCGTGTGAATCGACAGGAGACTTGACACTTGTGAAGTTTTGCGAGTACTATTCTAACGTGGATTTGACTTAACAATTTCAAAGTCGCAAAGGTGAATGTTATTCTAACCTTCATTGAATAAAATCAATTAGAATCTTAGTCAGATCTTGGGATTCGATGTATGCCCCCCAAGAACTGTGTTTCTAAAAATAAAAAGAGGCATACTTTCATTGGTATCAGAGCCAGGGCTATGCTTCTCTTTGATTTTTGAGTTTAATCAAGATTTATATCCAGATTGCTCCGCTATGAATTTTGGTAGCCCTAATGAATCAATCTTCTAGATTCTTGATTATTGGATAATCATTATTAGGCCTAAGGGATCCCCCTCTAGTTATTGAGGGAGTAATCAATCCCTTATAAATTAGTGTGATACTAATTTTGGTTTTGGATTTTTTCAAAACATCTTTTCATAAGGGATAGGTATTTAGAGATATCTAAATCTTGATTATAGCCTTCAAGGATTTGGAAATCCTTTTAGAATATTAAATTAAATTGTTTAATTTATTTTAGAGAGCCCAGGACAAGTTTTCCCTTTGATATATACCACTTAGATACCCATTGATATTTTGGCTAGCATAAATAGATGAGATTTTATTTATTAAATGTTAATTAATAAATCTCATGGTGTTAGACACCCTTGCTTAAGTTTTCTTGGAGATTAAAGCTTATTTCGATTAAAATTGATTCATGGATTTTCGGATTTGTATTTGATTAGAAGAATCGATACAGTTTCGGTATTTCGGCCATAACTTTGTGACCGTAAGTCCGATTTAGGTCCGTCAGTACATCGTTTCGAAGCCGTCGAAAAGATCTACAACTTTCATGAAGAA
Organism: Tetracentron sinense; assembly: GCA_015143295.1. Lineage (NCBI taxonomy): Eukaryota > Viridiplantae > Streptophyta > Magnoliopsida > Trochodendrales > Trochodendraceae > Tetracentron > Tetracentron sinense. The sequence continues at coordinate 8,863,852 of CM026567.1, read as the reverse complement.
AGTTTTTCCAGAATCAATCATTTTGATGGTCAAAACTTAAGTCGAAAATCTAAAGCGGGAAAAGGAGTTTTCTAAATTAATTTTCCAAGAGGCTTTCAAATTTTTCCTAAATTTCATTATTTGATTTGAGAGCATGGGATGCTATTAAATCATTTAATGGGCTATCAATTAATTAAATAGTTTAATTATTTGATTCGAGAGCACGGGCTGAGATTTAATTAAATTGTTTAATTATTTGCTTCGAGTCCACGGGCTATCATTTAATTAAATGTTAAATATGATATCTTTTATGGTTCCCTAAAAAGTTTATGGGAATAATACCATAATTATTGTTGTTGATTTGGATCAATTACATGTGCTCAGAATGACTGCCTGCATAGTATTTATAAGTTTTTATTTGATTAATAGTTAATCAAGTAATTACATAAATGCCATTGGTTGAGATACAGAGTTTTATCTCATGTAAATTTTAATTGATAGAGATCAATTATTTTTATGGACATTTAATACTAGTGTTTAGGGTATTATTTTTGTAGCACCCCGGACTTTTTCATCCTTAATGAATACCACCTTCATAGCTAATTGGCCGTTTTTATAGTCTAATTAATAAATAAGGAAGAAATCGGAAATTCCGAAATGTCAGAAATGTGCGTTTTCGAAAGACGAACCCAACGCAAGTTGAATCGTCGAAATCCGACGAGCGAGTCAAAAGATATGGTCAAAACAGTCCAGACATGTAGAGAACCGATCGCTCGGTTCAATCAGCGATCGATCGGTCCATAACCGATCGATCGGTAGCTATCGCGCGGTCAGAAATTTTGTATGGGGAAATTTTCCAGAGAGTGAGTTTTTGACCGGTCGATCGGTCATAAACACCGATCGCTCGGTAGGCAACCGATCGATCGGTCATAACCACCGATCGCTCGGTCTTCGCGTTTTTGCAGAAATTTCAGTAAGGGCTTTATCGTCTTTTGGGGGTTAAACCCTTTCTCCTTAAGGCTTGCCCGAGCCTTTAGGGCTTCATTCACAACACTTAAGGGATTTTGAGAGATAGAGAGAGAGGAGAAGGGGATTTGCAACTAGGGTTTTCCATTGGAGAAGGAATCAAAGGGGTTTAAGAACCCTAGCTCACCCCAACTCGAGTTGCTTCAAGTTCAAGGCTCAAGCTCGTGTGGGGACTCATTCTCAAGCTAGGGCAGCACTCTCTACGGTATTTTCAAGAGGGTTTCCTACCCAAGCAAGTATAGTTTGAGTAAGGGCTTTCTTCTTCCAAGTTGGAGTTTAAATCAAGGTCTACACCAAGATCAAGCTTCGATTCAAGGTTAGTACACTCTACTAACTTCCCCTAACAATAACCTAGTTTTTCTATGAACTATATGATTTTGCTACTATGTATTTCTCCCATATGAAATGTATCATCTCCAATGAATCTAAATAAGATAAGAAAAAGGTATGGATGTGTGTGGGTGTTGATGTGGCGATTGGATGCCGAGGTGTATGTTGGGTGATGTGTGTGATGGAAATGGTGGATGGGCATTTTACCAATAATGAACATACCTTGATTTTTGGATGGAAAGTAGGCACTAAAAAGAAGAAGATGAACCATTAAGGAACCTTGCATGTTATGTGTTTGACAAAATGCCTAAACTAGGAATAAATGACATAAATGAAGAAAATGAAAGTAGACCTTATGCATGTGTTCTTATGAAGGATGAACTATTCAAATGTCACGTAGATTACTCAAATTCCTATATGGTTATACTGTGGATTGAATTGCTATACACTACTCTTCATGTCACATTGTCATCATGATATTACAAGTGTTACACACACCACACATGCATGCATGAAACCGGGTTTTTCCAAGATTGTATTTGTATATGAAATGAATCAAGAACATGACAAGGAGGTTGGTAGCCCCAGGAAGGGTGCTAGCCTCTGGCTCACAAGTGAAATGAATCAAGAACATGACAAGGAGGTTGGTAGCCCCAGGAAGGGTGCTAGCCTCTGGCTCACAAGTGAAATGAATCAAGAACATGACAAGGAGGTTGGTAGCCCCAGGAAGGGTGCTAGCCTCTGGCTCACAAGAGAAACGGAACAAGAACATGACAAGGAGGTTGGTAGCCCAAGGAAGGGTGCTAGCCTCTGGCTCACAAGAGAAATGGAACAAGAACATGACAAGGAGGTTGGTAGCCCAAGGAAGGGTGCTAGCCTCTGGCTCACAAGTATACAAGTCAAGAACAAATCAAGACATGAAATACAAGACAAGACACGATACACATACATGATTTGACCGAGACACGAAAAGGGTTTCCGAGACATGAGTTTTACCGAGGTTTTTGCATTCATACACGCATGTCAAGATATGGCTATGTATCTTATGCTTTCACTATTGCTTTAAATTAATATCTTGTATTGCTCACTGTTGTTATGCTTTCGCTATTGTTATGGTTAGCTAGTAGTTTGTACTCGCTGAGTATTCCATGCTCAGCCGTACTTTCATGTCGGCAGGTACTGTGGATGTCCTCGACCCCGAGCCTTGGGTCGAGGAGGAGTACGTAGAGGAGAGGGAGCCACCTATCCCATGGCAGTCTCAGGAGGATGGGGACTTGGATGTGTGGCCATACCTCGACTACTGTTGAGAGGAGAGGGTTAGAGAGTTCCTTTTTGCATTTTGATAGGTGGGCATGTCCACCTTTACTTTGATTGTATTTGGTATATGTTAACTTGGAATACTATTTGGAGTTATAGAAGAAAAGAAAAAGTTGGCTTATGCTTCCGCACTTATGTTTAGTTTCCGCGCTCTGATTTTCATTGAATTATATTATGTTTAGCCTCTTGCATTACAGGATGGTTTGACAGGTACACGTAGTCACCTCTAAAGTATCCCTTAACTCCTAGGGGGTGTTTTGGGGCGTGACAATTTTAGTTAATTGTTAAATCAAATAATCCCTAAAGCAGTTGGCCATTATGGAAAATTTTGAATTCACCTATTATTGATTTTGAATCAATATAAAGTGATATTAAAAATTAGCAATTTGCTGATTTTTATTTTGGTCTTTTAATAGTTATTAGATCAAAATAATATAGAAGGGATTAGATCCCTAGCCTAGCCGAATTTAATATGGTGTTTACTATTTGTTTATCAATTGAGGAATGTGAGGATGAATTTTAAGGTTAGATTAAATTTTAGAGAAATTGTTTCTCTTAATGATTTTCCAAGCATTAAAGGAAAATTGTTTTCTTTTAATGATGATCTAAAAACCCTAAGAATTCATTCTTGTCATGCTTGCTTTCTTTGCTCTAGGGTATTTCTATTAAATGTTAATAGAGACCTTAACCATATGGGAAAGAGTTTCCCTAAGGTTAACAAAACTCTTGTTGAGGTTATGGACTTTCTAAGTAATTTGTCATGCCATGTTATTATTCATAGTTGATGAATTGTTAATAAATATTCTTGTTGAATGGTGGATGGGTTCCATGATCATGCATTCTTCTTCTCTCTCTATTCTCTTCTCTTTCTTCTTATGAGATGTACTCCCCTTGAGCACCCTATTTTGGGTGGTTTCTCAAGGTTTCTTATTTTGAATATGATGTAATCTTAGTATTAGGAGTTGCTGATTTTTCTATGGAGAAATCAAATTGAAGATAGATGATAATGATAATCGCATGGAGAATAAATCTTAGAAGGTGTTCTACAAGAGTAGTTGTAGGATTTCTAAGATAGCATGATCATGTTGACCCATTGTGCGGCTATATTATGTATTTAATGTGATGACTTATTATAACTTTTAGTTGCTTAGAAAAGTCTATAATCCTTGTGATAATGTGATTATCGTTTTTTTGTGCAAATTTTGGATAATTGGATCAAACCCCACAATATGTGTTTTGTTCAAACATAAAAAGTTTGTGTTTAAATAAAACACATTATTATAGCCCTTTTTGGACATGATTCATGTAGTCCATGTTGAAATTTTTACGTGGAATATGTTACTTGCATTATTATGAGATAATTATGTCTTAATTGGCATAGATGTGAGCTAACAATATTCACGATTATGGGAAGTGCTTGAGTGACACTTATAGACCCTAGTAGAGGTCTTAGAGAGTTGTTTAAAGACTTCCATAATTTCTTTTAGACTTAGGGTTGTTGAACCTTAATGTGCTAAGAATAATTCGTAGAGAATTAAAGGGTAATATAGTCCATTTTGACTTATGAGCTTTAGTGATGCACATGGACACTTTATAATTGTTATTTTGGGCCCATGGTGCTTGGTATGACCAATGGTCCATCATATGGATGTATGAACCATTTAAAGCCCACTGATGTTAAAAATGACCTTTGTACCCTTGGATTAGATCCATTAAGATTTCTGGGGCTAGTGGGAGTTCATTGGAATTAGTTTGATCTAATTAAATGAAATTTGATTTATTATCATGTGATGATATTTGTATATTGTTTTATACATGTGATACAATGATAAATATTGTGAATGCTTTTGATAAATGCATTAGATGTATAATTTATTCATGATATTCTGTTTTCCCTCAAGAAAAATATTAAGTGAATTAAATGGGCTAATCTATCCTACGGGATAATGTTGCCCTATGACCTTCCATTATCAATAAGACTAGGAATTAATTAGCCTGAGTCTTGTCTCTCTGACAGGAATCGGACATAATTCAGTCTAAATTAAACTCCTAGTGTTTTATTTCTATAGTAGATAGGAATGTGTATGGCCTGATAGGGAGTGTCAACTAGCATGGGGGCATATTCCTACTTGATCATATGACAACCGAGAATAATGGGTTTCACTTAACCAAGGAACATGACGGCTGACACAGTGACAGTCATGTTGTCCTTGGAGGTCACAAGAAAATTGGGAATCACTGATTAACATAAAGAGTTATGCATGAGATGTTCAGTGATGGATAGTTACTATCCACCTTGTAGTACATGTGTGGTACTATCCTAGCATGGAAGATTGCATGTGTATTATAAGGCACCCAATGCTCATCAGAAATATGAAGTAGCATATTTCCTAATTTTATAGATTGAGGGGTCTATGAAATTTGACTGAATGATGAGCAATATCATCAAAGATCGAAAGCCCTGATCTAATGATATTATAATGTGTGAAATATTATGATGTATGTTTTATTTTCATGTCATTCTATAACCACTTTACCAAGACTTTAATGAGAATCTCTTGACCAATTCAAAGTGTTTGGAATGGAAAAGGAATCTCAAGTTTGTGCTTACTATCTAAAGAATTGCCCAAGTTCTCACTACTGATGTTAAATCTCATATGAGATGTTTACAGAATACAATAGGGCTGCTAGGCAGCTTACTATATAAAAGGACAAGTGGACACCAAGTTGACTAGGGAAACCCAGTCACAAAGAATATGATAGAGATCATTGGATTCATAAATCCCAATTCTTGGTGCTGAGATAAATTGAGATAAATTTATGGGATTAGAGGATATGATCTTCGACAAACTCCCGCAGTCCTTTAATATGGTTATGTTGAACAAGTAGGAAGTCAGATTGTCTGAAATCCTACATGTTGCATATGGCTAAGAACCTTTGAAGAGTTCAATGCTACTTGCAAAGATGTTCAAAAGAATTGGATTTTCTAAATCCCGAGCATTTATGCAAATGAAAGAAATCCAAGATTTTCCATTGGAAAGGTATTCTAGTAGTATGGACAAAGGCTCTTCTGAGAAGAAAGGAAAGTATAAGGATTGTACTTCATAGTGAAGCAATTGGTCATTGGATACAAGACAAACCTTTGGAAGGATTGTCCAAATTGTATACTCATCAAGTCCAACTTAATTGTTGGAACATCTAGCTCCTAATGCTTGGTATGATCTTGCATAAGTGCAATAGTTGCATGTTTGTTAAGGAGAAGGAGAATCTGAGTAGATAAAACTTCTACTTGGGAATGAAACAAAAGTTTGATGATCGTAACCATATGAATCTTCCATTAAGAGGTAGCTAACTTTATTTCACATTCTTTGAAAAGTTCAAGGAATTCCGCATTGAAATAAATAAATAGCTAGGTAAGTCTTCCATGATTGAGAAGAGTACCTCTTAATAGAAATTTCATAATTTACTCTCATTACATCTGTCTCAGATAATTCTCATAACAAACCATAGCATGATGGTGTTGTTAAATCGAATTATATTGGATATGATTTGATAGAAGATGAGCTTGGGATTCGCATTAGAGATACTTAATCTCTATTCCTGGATAACAAAAGATATTTGTAAACAGGAATACAAGTTTCCTAGTAGAGAAACTGAATCTAGAATTGTTCTAGAAGCGGAAGCCCAATAGACCAATAACTATGAGAATTGATAGAGATCAACTCTCTACTCTCACTATACCTAAATAGTACACTAGAACCCACAGGTCCCAGAATCTGTAGATGGACTAACTTTTATTCTGATGAAGTAATCAAAATATTTGATTTTCATCTAAGAATGAAAGTATCATTTGTGTGCAAATTGGTTAGTGGGAGCATAATTACTTTCCTGGCTCTATGCAGAGATAATATTCTTTTCATTGTGAATGAAGTATGAATATTATTATTCTCTTAGATTTGATCTAGCAATTATGCAATGTAGGACAAAAACTTTGACATCATGTTTTCTTAGTCCTAAATGGTTTAGAGACAAAAGGAAAATGATATTGTTATTGTCCCAATAACAATCATGTTTTTGTGCAAGTAAGATTCCAAGAAAAGAGTTTCTACCTTTATGGGATGGAATCTGTTTCTCTTAGATATATGATATCATGAGAAAATATACTTGTACTAGACCGGATATTCATCACATGTTGATGTGATAAGATATTGATCAGATTAGTCCGGAGCATTGCACAATGATAAACCACAAGCAAGTTAACTTCTGAAAATGACTGTTGGACAGTATCATTTTTGTTTAGTCTTTTAAGACTATGGTTATTGATAATAAATTTGCAAGAGTTGCAAGTGTTATTGCATCATTACAATAGTTGTGGTAAAGCAGACATGACAGACCCATACATATTAAGTTATGTCTCAATTGGTGTTTGAGAAACATCACTGCGAAGATGGGCATTACATCTAATTGGCTTAGAGTGCAAGTGGGAGATTGTTGGACATATATGCCCTCGAAAGCCAATAAGAGACTTTTCTATGTTGATTAGACAAACATCATATTCACACAACCAACTATAAAGGGTATTTATATTAATTACTGTCTCATATGATGATGACATAAAGTTCCATAGGTAACATTGTAGGAAAATCATGCAAAGGTTGCTAGGAGATATGATTTTCCGGTTCCTTGTAAACCTAATATTGTTCGAAGCCTCTAGAGTACTGGTTGGGCGCCGTACTTCATCATGGCTTGCACATGTGTAGTTCTATGAGATAGTGTGATGAATCTCATTCACAGAGAGTGGTGACTCTTGACTAACATGTGAGTATATGTAGCAAGTACATAATACTGAACGGGGTCACTAGTGGATACCCTATGGAATACACTGTCAGATTGTATTAGGGTTATCCATTTGACAAATTGTCCTTAGACCTGAGAGGTTAACATTTTCTCAGACATTTGTCTATATGGCTTTGATGTGCCAATCGGCAATGTCCAATACACAGGACTAACTCCGGGTACGTTGGGTCATATACACTATGTTTGGAGAAGTGTGTAAACACTCAATAAGGAATCCACAACTCCTTAATTGGAGATAATGATATCAAGGTGATACTTGTTGAACTGAACTGTTAAATCCAGTACTGGTGCTTTTCGGTAAAATGGTCTTTATCGAAGTTGATATTTTTAATATGGAAAAGTATATATATAAATATATATGTCAGTTCTTTTCTAATGTTTCTTCAAAAGTGTTTTGGAGGTTCAGTTCAATGAAAAGTAATCATGAGAAAGAGTTCTATTCATAAGCTAGGGACTAAGACAGTGGAATAGTTCCAATCCCGGAAGCTTACAAGTGATATCGGAATGTGGAAGGATTTATTTGTAAATATATTGTGAGATGGTACTTACAAGCAATTCTCTAATTTCTGGAGGTTAATCACATTGTGTTAATGGACATTAATTGTGATTGGTGGAAGTTCAGGGACTTAGATAACATTCTATGATCCTAATGGAGTTTTAGGAAAGGTGTTTCCTAGTAACAATGCTTCAACCAAAAAGGTGAAGTACTTGGTCCCACAACCGGAAATAGGAGATCCCTTTAGATCCCACACACAAGGACCTTCTTAAAGTATTTAATTTAATTTATAATTAAATTAATTAATTTCTCTAAGTAATCACTATATGGTATAGTGAAGCTCTAAAAGGTGGAATCACATTAGATGTGAAAAACCAAATGGGTAGGACCCATTGGGAATTATTATAAAAGAATAATTCAAGTGACCAAAAGGGTTTTGGAAACCCTTTAGGCATGTAGGGTGGGACCCACCTAGGGTGGGACGCCCACTTTATGGAGGAAGTTTTATTTTAATTAGTTTCTAATTAATTAACACCTTATTGGATAAGGTTAGTTAGTTAGTTAGTTAATTAGTTACTAATTAAAGATTCCCTAATTGTTAGGGATTCCATTAGTTAGTTACTAATTCAAGATTCCTTATTGGATAAGGATAAGATTAGTTACTAATGGATAAGGTTGGTTTCTTTTAAGATTAATCCTAATTGGATTAGGAGAATAATCAATAAAGGAAACTATTGAGGAATCCTAATTGGATTAGGATAAGGTTAATGAATTATAATTGGATTACAATTCAAGCAACCAAGAGGGAACTTATATAAAGGATTGGATGCCCAGCCCTTTAAGATATACATAATTCTCCAGAATTTTTTCTTCTCTTCCTCTCCTAAAAACCTCACGCCCTCCCCTCTCTCTCCTTGAGGTGTACGGTCACACCCATCTCTCTCTTCTTTTGTCTTCTTGATTGGATCTTGAGGAAAAGCAAGAATTCATCTTGTTCATCAAGAAAGGTTCTTGATCAATAAAGATTGGATCTTTATTCAAGATTCCTAGAGCTGAAAATTTGGAAGGGCCATTAGCTTCCATTAGAGAAAGCTTTAAAGGAAAAAGAAGGTTCGTGTGAATCGACAGGAGACTTGACACTTGTGAAGTTTTGCGAGTACTATTCTAACGTGGATTTGACTTAACAATTTCAAAGTCGCAAAGGTGAATGTTATTCTAACCTTCATTGAATAAAATCAATTAGAATCTTAGTCAGATCTTGGGATTCGATGTATGCCCCCCAAGAACTGTGTTTATAAAAATAAAAAGAGGCATACTTTCATCAATCTCCTGAATGCCTCAACTCCAGCGGTACGATGTACTGGAGCTGCGGGCGGTGGACTAGGTACCGCCGATGATGGTATAGCCTGCCAAGCCGCCAATATGGCGAGTGTCTCAGCAATAGAGCCTAAGACCTGAGAGAGGTCCGGCTGCTCATCCTCATCCCGTGAAGAAGAGGAAGCTCTGGTATGTGGTCCACAACCCCGTGTGCCCCGCCTCATGACTAAAGTCCTGAGAACAATAGCACCACATGAGTCTCACTTGAAACCACAGTTTATTTCAACGCCATTTCACAATAATTCAATTTGTATTAGTGGTATAATACTAATATACATCACATCAAGTCATCAGAGTATTCATCACATTATACTCATACTTTAGTGTTCTAGCGTACCTAGGACTCGTACTTGGTTGAAACAACCATTTTGACTAAGACTAAAGTTTAGTCTTACACTTGGATCAAGACTCTCTTCCGACTTACTTGTTTCCCAACATATGCTCTTATCAAGCCGTGGTATAAGATTCTAAGTGACCCAAAAGACCTAAAGCCTAAGCTCTGATACCACTTCTGTCGCCACCCAAAACCCACCCTAGGAGTTAGAGTGAACTTTGGATGACTAATCATGACTTGCTTGACAACTAACCCGCAAAACCCACAGAGCATATACAATAGAGGATAAAAACAGCGGAAACATACTCTAACATGGCACAGCGGAAGTCTAACAAACCTCTATGTATATACGAATCGAAGTTTACACAAAAGGAATCCAAAAGAAAGTGCGGACAGACCTGCCAAAATACATGAAGGTATATCTCTCATCTCACCCACAGCTATTCACTCAGAATCTACAACCACCTATTGGTAACCCTCTACTGGAGGTTCCTCCAAAGGCTCCTCGACATACTCCTCTTCCACCCATGGACCAGGAGCACAAACATCAAATGGAGCAGCAGCTCCCTCAGAACCTGCCGACATAAGAAGTACGGTTGAGCATGGAATACTCAGCGGGTACCAAATACTAACCAATAGTCATAGCATAAAAATGGCAATACATAAATCAAGAGCAATTCATATATGTTAGACGGAAACAATTCATATCATACAAGGAAGTAAAGCAATATAATTCATCATGTTGCATTCATAAAAGCCGATAAACCCTTGAAAACACCGTGCGCTTGACTTGACTTAAAGTACCCTTTTCGTGCTTGAAAACTCGTCTTGTCTATCTTGCTTGATTCTTGTATGTCGTGTCATGTCATGCATGTCATGCGTGCTTGCTTGTGATCATGTAACTTGTGAGATACACTTGTGAGATATCCTTGTGAGATGCGCTTGCGAGATGCCTTGAGAGGGAAGGGAGACCCTTCTTTATGCAATGCACTTGCGAGGGAAGGGAGACCCTTCTTCATGATATGTATGTACTTGCAAGGGAATGGAAGCCCTTCTTCATGATATGCACTTGTGAGTGAGGGGAGACCCCTCGTGGAATGTTGGTTCTTGTCCTCTTGTGAAAAGAAAGGTAAAACATATCGTAGGATATGTCCTACCTCTAACCATGTTCTTGAAAACCTCGATAACTCATGTCATGCATGCCGTGCTCGTGGGAACCGTGTACATACTTGCATTTAAATTTAAACATGACATTTGGGTAATTTCACAACACATATAACATCAATGATTGAGCAATGTAATATTCATATCATTTAGGGAAAGCAAGAAACACACTATCATAGTCCCTAGCAATATTCATAATTTATTAGGCATGCATTTCCTAATTTACAACTCACTTTATTCACTTTGGCATTTCATCAAACATGGTGTGTTCATTATGGATTTACCCTACAACATGCTTTTCTAGGTGGGTTTTACTCAAATCATACATGTATGTTCATTATTTGGAACAATACCCTTCCCCCTTTGTTCATCACACACAACCATTGGCATCCAATCGCCCATTTCATCTCCATTCACCATTCACAACCATCCATCTAATAGCACATGTGTAAATAAAGGAAAATAAAGAGAAATGAAGGGAAAGGAGTAACTATAACTAGGAGGGTAGTAAAAAGTACCGACCTTGAAGAAATGAGGAAGAAATCCCTCTTCCAAACGACTGTGAGTTGTTGCCCTAGCTTGGAACACTAGCTTTGCACGAGCTTGAGCCGAGATCTTGAAGAAAACGGGCTTGAGGTTGATCTAGGGTTTCAAAACCCTTTGATTTCTCTCCACAAGGGAAACCCTAGGTTGGAATCGCCTTCTCCCCTTTCTCCTATTCTCTCAAACTCTCTAAGTGTCGAATGATGCCCTAAAGGCTCGGGTTAAACTCTTAAGGTAAGAGTGGACCGACCAAAAGACCCTAATACCCTTAATGAAATTTCTGTAAAAACACGAGTGCTGAACACGTTGTGCTGTGAACAGTGCCGAACACGTTGTGCTGTGAACAGTGCTGACTCGTTGTGCTATGAATAGTTGAAATTTATCCAGATCAATGATCTCTAAGACCTAGAGGGGGGGTGAATAGGTCTATCTAATAATTTCTAACCAATTTTAATTTTTCAATTAATATGTTTAAAAATCAATGATTAACTCAATCAGACAATCCACACAAATCAAACACAGAAGATTTTTACGTGGAAAACCCTAACGGGAAAAAACCACGGGACCTTGTCCAGCAATAAACTTCACTATGAAAAGATATCAAGTACAAGATAAGACCTTACCAAAACAGAAACTATGTTCCTAGGTATAGACTCTTACTCTTGATTTCCACGAACCAGCAGGTTCGATCTCCGCCTTAGCAGCTTCGGTTCCACACCGACCAAATCTTTTCAAGCAACTTCAAATCCACGATCACACACGATCGATCTCCTTCCACGAAGGCTCCGGATCAAACACCGGACACACACACAAGGTGTAGGGTTGTGAATCAATTTAGTAAATTTCAAACCCTAGAGGGATCTCATACAGATCTGAGATCACACAATGCAAGATCAAAGATTTTAATCTATACTTGCATTCTCTAGGATCTAAGAAAGAGGAGGGATCACAAAGATCTAATTAAAAACAATTAGAAAAACCCTAGAAGAGTTTCTCAGACCTCTACTCTTTCAAAAATTATCAAAGACACGAATTAGGTCTCTCAAAAGTTGTTTATATAGGGTTAAAAAAAGAATCCAGAAAAAGAAAAATTCTTTTTACGGGGACCGATCGATCGGTGCTCACAACCGATCGCTCGGTTCACAACCGATCGATCGGTTCTAATGACCGATCGCTCGGTCTTAAAACATCTCTCTGGAAATTTTCCCCATACAAATATTTAGTCCAGTCGATAGCCACCGATCGCTCGGTAGGCCACCGATCGATCGGTCGCAATACCGAGCGATCGGTTGAGACAGAATTTTTGCCAAAATTAATTCATTTTATTTTTATTTGATTCAACTAAGATCAAATAACTTTGGTAGGCTTAAATCTATCCTCCTAGGTATTTTTAGAGTTATCTAAGTCAAATCAAACCTAGGTAGGGGTCTCTAAGTCCATTACCTGTCTAGATCCGGAGTAGAACCTTTTTCTTCTCTTTCTTCTATCTTCTTTAAGCTTTAGCTCTTCTCTTCTTTTCTGACAAGTTGAACATGACTCGAGGACTCGACTCAACTGACCTATCTAATGATCACGGAATTTGCCAACATCTATTTAGGGATTTACAATCTCCCCCTTTGGCAATTCCGGGACAAAACAAAACTAATTCATATACTAGGTTCAAATTTTCCCAATTGATTCAAAAATGGAAAATTGACCTTTACATGACTCAAAAAAAATTACATGACTGTTGACATGTTAACTTGTCATGATTTACCAAACTTAGAACCTGTTTGCCTGCACATGCTAAATCAAAAACCTGTGAAGTATGGGAAATAACATATAGGATGAAAATATGTATAACCATTCAAAACCATTCACAATCCATAACAGGTTAGTATTCCAAAAGAACAATTCATCATCCATAACATAATCTATAACCATTCATCATCCATAACTCATCCATAACATATTCTCCCCCTTTTTGGCTCGAAATGCCAAAGGTGGATTAGAAAAGAAAATCATAAACCATTGAAAGGAGATGAGATAGAAAGTAAGGAGCATAAACCATTCAAATATATATATCCATAACAAGTCAATAATAACCAAGAAGGTTTGTACTAAGTACAACCAATTCAAAGTACATCAAAATGGTAAACAAAGTCTGTCACTCGACTAAAAAACAACTTCTATCACGAACTATCACTCTTGCTCATCATCAGAAGTGAGCTGTGACTCATAGTAAGTTCGAAAATCTCGAACATCTCTCTGTACTCCAAGCACTGCTGCATCGAGAGATCCAAGTCGACCACGAACCTCTGTAGTAAACTCCTCGTATGAAGAAATATGAGTCCTGAGATCCATCTGCATCTCTCTCATCATCCTCCCAAGATCGTCCATAGTGGTAGGAGGAGGACGAGATGACCCAGCACCAACTTCTGCTCCCTCCTCTGTATCTCGAACTGAGGCATGTGAAAAACTCTGAGCTAGGGTCTTTTTGGTGATTGGACCCTTAGGAACTCGAGTTGGAACACCAGGAGGAGCGATAACTCCTTGAGAACCAAGAAGTTTAGTGATGAGTGAACCAAATGGTAGGGCTCCAACTGCTGTATTAGTTTGATGGGCTTGGATCATCAAGTCAATGATGTGAGCGGCAAGATCAATATCACGCCCACGTAGAAGACTAAACAAAAATCTAGCTCTTTCTTCCCTAAGGTCCGCAGTATGAACCTTTGGATGGATATTTGCACTCATAACAAGGTTTACTAGTCTAGCATCCTTAGTGAGTTTCGCCACTTCAATAAGAGACCCAACCCAAAACGAAGGAGTACCACTTAGAAAGGTAACTACATGTTCCATGGAGTCTTTATCCTCATCAGTTTTATAATTATAAGGATAATATGCATTTGGAACTCTAGGACATCCAAGGAATTTAGAAACCAAATCAGCATTTATGATAACAGATTGTTCTAATGCTCGAGATTTGAATGACCATTTTTTCTGGTTGATTTCAGAAAAATTAGAGTAAAATTCTCTAACTAACTGGACAGAAGCAGGACCGGATAAGGTAAGTATACCTTCCCATTGACGATCGGAAATCAGAGTAGGAAGATAATAATCACCAAAATCAGAAATATGTATGTCCCTTTCAACCATAACACCTTTCTTACTAAAATACTCACTATAGAGTTGAGCAGCAGTAGGACTGATAAACTGGGATAACTTACTAGACTGGGAAGATGAAGCTTTTCCTTTATTTTTCCGAGTTTTATCAGCCAGAGATTTTTGACGATTCTCAATTGTAGAATCAATCATTCTACGAATTGGCCTGTCCCCTATGGAAATACCATGCCCTATTGGAGTGAAAGTAAAGGGCTCTAGGTTTTCCTCATCTTGAGGAGGATCCTCTTGGTTGTTGAGGACCAACCTCCGACGTTTGGGGATGCCAGACATGAGATATGCAAGTAGGATTAACGACAAAACGAACGCCATTGAAGAAAATGCAAGAAATGATGCCCTAGATGAGAAAATCAATCTAAAGCAAAGAAAATGCACAACTCTTACCTTTTAGATCCTTGGGAAACCTTTAGAGTAGAATGGAATGTTCGTAGGAAAGATTTGGAGGAGAGGAAACCGAGAGAATCGCTCTGGAGATCGGAGAACAAGTGAACAAAAAAATAGAAATGAGGGTTTTATAACCCTGTTCACGAAAGACCGATCGATCGGTCTTTAGCACCGAGCGATCGGTGCTCTGAAAATTTTTCAAAAATTTTCACAGTTAAAACCTTTTCTCCCCCTCAACCAATGGAACATTTAAAATACATTTTCACCTCAAAATGACCAACTCATAAAAAAATTTGCAATATGTGATTTCATCAAAATCATAGATAATAATCACCCAAGAATTGATATATCAAGTATAGGCATAAACAAGGATTATGAAAACATTAATTGATTTTCACCGGTGATTAAATATGGTATTTGCATCAAATTCACAATCAGAGTCAAGATACAATTAGAAGTAATGTGAATATGAAATCAAAATTCATAACTTGACTCGTTGAATTGGTTTCCTTCCTTAATCTAGATTTTGACATTATATATCAAATGGGACTCTAAAATTTTCAAAAACTAGTGTTAAAACCAATAATCATCCATATTTATCTGATGAGCAATTTTTACCCCATATTTGACTAATAAATTATTTCATTTCTTTTTCAGTCAAATTGTACTCATTATGTAAATTCTTTTTGGAGTACACATATATAGACACTAGCACACTGGTGACTTTCACTCAAGTGAGAAGGTAGCTCTTTCTAATGACAGTAGGGGCTTTCACACTAGCAATCCATATAGATACCTACTGTTTGTCTAGGTAGCCATTACTTACTGTTTGCATTCACTAGTAGCTATCACACAAACTCACAGGTAGTCCTCTCCATGTCAATAATTTTTATATCTAGGGGGCTCACCTTATGGAATTTTTATGACATTGGTTATACTAGATTTGATTAATCTAGGGAACCATATGGTATAATATCAGAACCTTTATTTAGGAACTAAAACCATCTAAAGAATCAATCAGAGTGCTTGTGCAAATTAGAACATCATTGTATGCTCAACTCTAACTGAGGTTAATTAGCATGACCAAATTCAATCACAAGATCGAACCAACAATTGAACTTTCCTATTTTATTCAATCCTATGATATATTTATCCTTGGATTATATAGTTAAATATGATTTCAAGGAAATAACATTAAGCTAAAAGATAGGATAAATAAGGTCATACAACCACATTATTTTTTGCAATATTTTTCAATTTTTTGAATGTTTTTGGATTTTTATTACTTAAAGAAAATAACAAAAAAATAGCTCTATGACTTAAATAGAACATGAAAAACACATAGGCTATAAAACAAGTACACCATTACTCAACTCCGCACAAACCGATGGATTTCCTAAGGAGTTCAAACCTAAGGGAATCTAAAGGTTTTGTGAGAATGTCCGCATATTGACTTCTCTGTTTGGACATACTCAATAGACACAACTTTTTGCTCAACAAGATCACGGATGAAGTGATGCCTAATGTCTATATGCTTTGTGCGAGAGTGTTGCACAGGATTTTTGGAGATATTGATTGCACTTGTGTTATCACAATACACAATCATAGTGCTTTGATCAATTCCATAATCCTTCAACATCTGTTTCATCCACAGAAGTTGGGTGCAACAACTACCAGCTGCTATATACTCAGCCTCGGCTGTAGACAAGGAAATGGAATTCTGCTTTTTGCTAAGCCAAGCAACCAAGCAGTTTCCAATATAGAAACACCCGCCGGAGGTGCTTTTCCTATCATCAGTATTTCCAGCCCAATCAGCATCAGAATACCCCACAACAATGACATTTGTATCGAAAGAATACCAGAGGCCTAAGGACAAAGTTCCACTCACATAGCGAATGATACGCTTGACAGCAACTAAGTGAGACTCTTTGGGATTTGCTTGATAACGGGCACATGCACCAACACTAAAGGCTATGTCGGGTCTAGTAGCAGTTAGGTAGAGCAAACTACCAATCATGCTTCTATAATTAGTCTGATCGACATCCTTCCCTGAAGTATCTTTACTAAGTTTTATAGTAGTACTCATAGGAGTCCTAGCATGCTTAGCAAAACTCATTCCAAATTTCTTCACTAAATTTTTTGCATATTTGATTTGAGATACTGAGATCCCAGAATCCAATTGCTTGATCTGAAGACCAAGGAAGAAACTTAGCTCACCAACCATGCTCATTTCAAATTCATTTTTCATTTGTTCAGCAAATGAATGAGCATGTAAGTCTAATGTGGAACCAAATACTATGTCATCAACATATATCTGGGCGATGACAATATCACCTTTCACTTTCTTTATGAAAAGGGTTCTGTCTACTCCCCCTCTCGAAAATCCGTTTTCCAAGAGATAAGTAGTCAGCCTCTCATACCAAGCTCTTGGAGCTTGTTTTAAACCATAGAGGGCCCTTTTTAGTCGATAAACTTGATCAAGGTGATGTGGATCTTCAAACCCTTTTGGTTGTTCCACATAGACTTCTTCATGTAGAATGCCATTCAGAAAGGCACTCTTAACATCCATTTGAAAAAGTTTGAATTTCATATTACAAGCCACAGCTAGAAGAATTCTTATTGATTCTAGTCTGGCTACAGGAGCAAAAGTTTCATCGAAGTCAATACCTTCAATTTGGGTATATCCTTGTGCAACTAACCTAGCCTTATTTCTTATGATAGTACCTTTTTCATCAGATTTGTTCTTGAAAATCCATTTGGTACCTATCACATTTGTATTATTAGGCCTTGGTACTAAATACCAAACATCATTCCTAGTAAACTGAAGTAACTCTTCTTGCATTGCATTTATCCAATTATCATCTGCAAGAGCTTCAGCTACATTCTTGGGTTCAAAAGATGAAGTATAGCAAATGTAGCTAACTTCATTTTCAATTTGTTTCCTCGTTCTCACTCCACTTTCAACATCACCAATAATATCAGTGGAGGTGTGAGGACTCATGACCCTAGGATGTGTAGGTTTTAATGGAGATGTTTGCTTATCAATAGGTGAAGTTGAAATAATTTCAACATCTTCCTTTTCAGCACTTTCATCATCCTCACATTGCACATTTTCAACACCAGAGTCATCCACAATTACATTTATGGACTCCATAATTGTAGAGGTTCTCAAGTTATACACTCGATAAGCTCTACTGTTGGTGGAATACCCAAGAAATATCCCTTCATCACTCCGGGATTCAAATTTTCCCAGTTGCTCTCTATCCTTAAGGATATAGCATTTACTTCCGAATTCTCGAAAGTACTTTACACTAGGTTTCTTGTTATTCCACAACTCATATGGGGTTTTCCTTGTTCCAGGTCTTACAAAAACTCTATTAACTATATAGCAAGCAGTGTGAACTGCCTCAGCCCAGAAATGAGAAGCTAGATTGTTGCTATGAAGCATAACTCTAGCCATCTCTTGGAGAACCCTGTTCTTCCTCTCTACTACACCATTCTGCTGAGGTGTAATAGGTGCAGAAAATTCATGTTTGATACCAGACTCATCACAAAAGTCATTGTACTTAGAGTTTTCAAACTCCTTTCCATGATCACTTCGAATTCGAGTGATTGGGCATCTTTTCTCATTTTGAATTTTCAAGCAAATACTTTTGAAATTGTCAAAAGCATCGGATTTCTCTCTTATAAATGCCACCCAAGACATTCTAGAGAAATCATCAACCATGACTAGGATGTATCGCTTTCCACCTAGACTTTCAGTTCTTGTAGGACCCATAAGGTCCATATGAATTAATTCCAGTGGATATGAAGTAGCAATACTTGAAGTCTTCTTATGTGGGGTCCTAATTTGTTTACCAATTTGACATGGCCCACACACAGCAGTAGAAGGCTTTCCTAGTTTGGGAACACCTCTCACAAGCTCTTGCTTAGAGATTTTACATAGGTCTTTGAAGTTCATGTGACCTAGTCTTCGGTGCCACAAATCAACCTCCTCAATTCTAGTCTTATAACAGACATTTGAGGGAATAGTACTGGGAGTTAAGCCGTAGCAATTGTCAGTGGTTCTCAATCCTTCTAGAACACACTTACCTTTACCATTAATGACTAAGCATTTATTTTGGGTAAAGTGCACAGCATGATTATCATCACATAGTTGACTTATGCTAATTAAATTAGCTTTCAGTCCTTCAACAAACAAGGCATCTTTCAATTTAGGTATGCCTGGTGAATTGATGATACCCTTTCCTTTGACTAATGACTTGCTTCCATCACCAAAAGTAACAGTCCCATCAGGACAGTCCTCAAATTGAATAAATAAGGACTTGTTACCTGTCATATGCCGAGAACACCCACTATCGAAGTACCACATTTCTGTGTTTTGGGCTTTCAAGGCAGTATGAATGACAAAGCACTTAAGGTCTTCCTTTCTCACATACACAGTCTTTAAACTTTGTTTAGATCTTTGATCATTAATCTGTGTAGTAGAGACCTTTTTCCTTTTTGTCCTCCTTGACCTTTTTCTGTTTTGTTCAGTTCTAGTTTTGTGATAAGTCAAATTATTTCCTCTTGAATAATCATTTGGAATAAATTGACCAGTCCTTGTCCTAGAGATTTGAGCAATTCTGTTAACATCATCGCTCAACATTCTAGACTTTTCAGCTAGAACCTGAATCTGCCTTTGAAGAGTCCCTTGACTCAGATTTTGGTTCCATGAACCATTTTGGGGAGCTCTCCTAAATGCATTACAATTAGGTCGAATGTGACCTCTCACACCACAAAAGTGACATGTGGGTATGAATCTTGGTAGAGGAGGAAGATTTCTTCTAACTGGAATTTGATTCCTTAAAGCATTCACTCTAGGAGCTGTATTTCTCGGCTTTACAATATTTGTATAAGCCTTAGTACTTGATGTAGAAGGTAAATTTTCTTTGGATTCAGAATGTATTGGCTCAAACACTGCACTAGCCATTGTTCCAACAGCTAAAGGACCAGTTGGTGTGTCAACATGTCCTATCCCAGATCTACTAGAATTTGATCCATACTTTCTGACTAATTCATCTAGGCAGCTGGTGTTACCAAACATTCTCACTTCTTTTTCAAGAGTATAGACCTTCTGAATCAAGTCAGTCTTGTCTTTAAGGGTAATTTGGTGTTCTTTTTCAAGAAATTTCACCTTATCAACAAGAGAGACTTTAAAAGTTTCCAGCTCCATATGCAGAGTTTTTAACTCTTCAATTTCTTTCATGGAAGTGTCTCTTTCATTTTCTAATTTTCTGACCACATTAGTCAATGAGACATTCTCTTCCAAAAGACATTGAACTTTTATAACAAATGCTTCTTTTTCATTTTCCAACTGACTAACTAGTGCACTCTTCTCTTCTGCTACTAGTTTACAGATATCTCTTTCATTTTGAATGAATTTGAGTTTTTTGCTCAAAGAGATTTTTGTTTTAGTCAGTTTTAAACTTTCAGCATACAACTTATCATAAGTTGTTTTCAAATCTTCATCACTTTCAGAGTCAGTTTGACTCTTCTGTAAGTCATCACTTGACTCAGTATGAATACTTTCATCACTTCTATCCTTTTCATCAACCGCAGAGGTAGTCTCAAGAATCCCAGATAGGGAAACAGTGAAAGCCGTATGATTTCCAGTATCTTCATTTGAAGAGGAACTGTTCGATTCTTCATTCTCGGAATCACTGTCATCCCAACAGGCATTCATCACCTTGCCCTTACTCTTCTTCTTGTTAGGACAGTTAGGTGAAATATGACCGAAGCCATGGCATTCATAACATTGAACACCTTGGGATTTCTTGTCGCCACTTTTGGAATTTTTCTTGTTTTCCCAGGGCTTAGACTTTGACTTATCAAAAGATTTTCCTCCCTGTTTGGGATTAAACCTCTTTTTCGTTCTAAAAAATTTTCGAAATTTTTTAACGAAAAGAGCCATTTCTTCCTCATTCATTTCTCCATCACTGTCATCCTCATCCAAAGTTTCCTTGATGGTTTTCAAGGCTAAAGATTTATTCTTCTTGGATGGACGTAGATTGAGTTCATAGGTTTGGAGTGATCCAACCAATTCCTCAATCTTCAGAGAGTCAACATTTTTACTCTCTTCGATTGCAGTGACTTTGGGTTGAAATCTCTCTGGGAGAGATCTAAGGACTTTTCTAACTATTTTGGACTCAGATATTTTCTCACCTAAATTGAAACTAGCGTTGACAATGTCACTAAGTTTTGCATAGAATTCATCAAAAGTGTCATTGTCGTCCATGTTTAAATGTTCAAATTTGGTGGTTAACATTTGGAGTTTTGAGATTTTAACAGTGGTAGTACCCTCATGGGTAATTTCAAGAATGTCCCAAGCCTCCTTTGCTGTTTCACATGAAGAAATTCGTCTGAATTCCTCAGCAGTGACTGCAGTAAAGATAGCATTGAGACCTTTAGTGTTCCATCCACTTGAATCAAGCTCTTCTCTGGTCCATTCATCAGAATATTTGACGACAGTCAAATCACCTACAGTTTTTACGGGCGTAGTCCACCCATTCTGTATAGACATCCAAATTCTCTCGTCAATTGATTTGAGAAAGGCTCTCATTCTGGCTTTCCAGTATGCATAATTATTTCCATCAAAAAGTGGGGGACGAGAGACGGATCCTCCTTCTCTTAGAGTACTCATGATCACGGATAATACAGGATCACACTTAAGGGATTAGCCTTATCAGTGAACTAGCTCTGATACCAATTGAAATTTATCCAGATCAATGATCTCTAAGACCTAGAGGGGGGGTGAATAGGTCTATCTAATAATTTCTAACCAATTTTAATTTTTCAATTAATATGTTTAAAAATCAATGATTAACTCAATCAGACAATCCACACAAATCAAACACAGAAGATTTTTACGTGGAAAACCCTAACGGGAAAAAACCACGGGACCTTGTCCAGCAATAAACTTCACTATGAAAAGATATCAAGTACAAGATAAGACCTTACCAAAACAGAAACTATGTTCCTAGGTATAGACTCTTACTCTTGATTTCCACGAACCAGCAGGTTCGATCTCCGCCTTAGCAGCTTCGGTTCCACACCGACCAAATCTTTTCAAGCAACTTCAAATCCACGATCACACACGATCGATCTCCTTCCACGAAGGCTCCGGATCAAACACCGGACACACACACAAGGTGTAGGGTTGTGAATCAATTTAGTAAATTTCAAACCCTAGAGGGATCTCATACAGATCTGAGATCACACAATGCAAGATCAAAGATTTTAATCTATACTTGCATTCTCTAGGATCTAAGAAAGAGGAGGGATCACAAAGATCTAATTAAAAACAATTAGAAAAACCCTAGAAGAGTTTCTCAGACCTCTACTCTTTCAAAAATTATCAAAGACACGAATTAGGTCTCTCAAAAGTTGTTTATATAGGGTTAAAAAAAGAATCCAGAAAAAGAAAAATTCTTTTTACGGGGACCGATCGATCGGTGCTCACAACCGATCGCTCGGTTCACAACCGATCGATCGGTTCTAATGACCGATCGCTCGGTCTTAAAACATCTCTCTGGAAATTTTCCCCATACAAATATTTAGTCCAGTCGATAGCCACCGATCGCTCGGTAGGCCACCGATCGATCGGTCGCAATACCGAGCGATCGGTTGAGACAGAATTTTTGCCAAAATTAATTCATTTTATTTTTATTTGATTCAACTAAGATCAAATAACTTTGGTAGGCTTAAATCTATCCTCCTAGGTATTTTTAGAGTTATCTAAGTCAAATCAAACCTAGGTAGGGGTCTCTAAGTCCATTACCTGTCTAGATCCGGAGTAGAACCTTTTTCTTCTCTTTCTTCTATCTTCTTTAAGCTTTAGCTCTTCTCTTCTTTTCTGACAAGTTGAACATGACTCGAGGACTCGACTCAACTGACCTATCTAATGATCACGGAATTTGCCAACATCTATTTAGGGATTTACAATAGTGACAACTCGTTGTGCTGTGAATAGCGCCAACTCGTTGTGCCGTGAATAGTGCTGAACACGTTGTCCATTGTCTTATGTACAACGTGCCCATTGTGCTGTACAACGTACCCGTTGTGAGCTGTACAACGGATGCACAACGTATACGTTATCAGAGCTCGAGCTACGTTATCTGAGTACGTTGTCTATGCGTTGTCTGTGCCTTATCAGAGCACGTTGTCAGAGCTACGTCCTTAGCACATTCCGAGCTACGTCCTTAGCGCATAACCAAGCTACGTCCTTAGTGCATAACCGAGCTACGTCCTTAGTGCATAACCGAGCTACGATTGCCTATAGGTCCAGACTGTTTTGGCCATATCTTTTGACTCGTTAGTCCGATTTTGACGATTCAACTTGCGTTGGGTTCGTACTTCGAAAAGGAACATTTCTGACATTTTGAAATTTCCAATTTCTTCCTTATTTATTAATTATACCTCTTTAAAGGCAAATTGACTACGATAGTGTCATGTATTAAGCATGAAAAAGTCTGGGGCTCTACAATTCGCTTCCGCTATGCATGCTCTGACTCTCTTTTGTAAGATGGCTTAGCAAGTCATGTCAAGTCTCGTCCAAGATTCACTCTAACTCCTAGGGTGGGTTTTGGGGCACGAAAAAACTTTTCATCAAAACTCGTTTTTCATGTAAAACAAACCTCCTTGTTCATGCTTATGAGTACTTATGAATTCTTATGAGCATGAGTAACCGATCTTAGAAATACCAACCCAAAGTTTTTGTCAATGCTTATGCACTTATGCTTCTTTCTTATGAATTGTCTTTGAAAACCCTTGTTTATGCTTATTGAAATACATGCTTATGAGAAAACCTCGATCGTGTAAAACTTATCGTGCGTGGAATGCTTGTAAGCATCATCATGCATATATCGAAAGCCTTAAACAATTCATAGGACTTCATACAAGACATATTGGCATTGTGGTATACTTAAACAATTTCTAAACACATGGAACATTTCCATTCATGGCATTACATCATAAGATCGTAGCTTTTAAGCCTATCACATCCACATCATACGCACATTACATTTCCTTTGGAGATAATGATCCTAAAATACATTTGTCATTGACTTTGAGGAAAATACCCAATTTAGAACCCTTATTTGATCAACTTCATACTCAGAATCATAGTTAGTTGTAGGAAAATCCCAACCCTATACAAGCACACATATAATTTTCCTTTTGGTGAAAACCCTCAAATGTTAACAACCCTTAATTTCCATATTGAATCAAGCTAAAGTCATTTTGTTGAGAGTATTAGCAAATCCTATTCAAACTCATACATTCATTCTTCATTTACTATTTGTATCATTGTAAAACTAGGTGGTAGTTGTACCTACAATACCCATTCAAACTCATACTTTCACTCTTTGCATTATAACAAAGCTAGTTAGTAGAAGTACTTACATTGCAAGGATTAAATCTTAGCTTGGAAGGATGATTGAACACGAACTTGAGCTTGGAAATGCAGATCCACGCTCTAGGAAGAAGATTCAAGCTCATGGAAACTTTGAGAAGTGAGGATTCGAGCTCCTCCTTGGTCTCCAACAAAATCCTTCTTTGGAAACCTAGGTTTCCTTCTTTTTCTATCAAAAAGTCTCTCTCTAAGTGTTAAAACCCTTGAACCCCCAAAAATTAGGTATATATAGTGTTAGGTTAGTGAAAAACCTAAAAAAAAACATCTATGTATGATCTCGCTCGAGCGGGCTGCTCCCTGGACTCAAAAAACGCAGTTTTGGTCGAGTTCGCTCGAGCAGGCTTGGAGCTCGCTCAAGCCGGTTTTTCTACAAAAACATACCTCAGTATTTCGGCCATAAATTTTGACTTCCTTATCGGATTTTGATGATTCAACTTGAGTTGGACTCTTCATTTAAAGGGAAATAATTTTTTCTATAATAGACAGATCCTAAATTTGAGTTTCAATTACCTAAATGGGTTCTGAAGCCGAATGCTCTGGAAATGGATTTCAGCAACCCATATTTTCAGCAGATTCGATTCCAGAAATTGGATGTTTACTCTATCTTAAACAAAGAATATGGAAAAATGATAAACAGGAACCTTGAAGAGGGTTTAAATACCTTTCCAAAAATTCAAGAATCGCTCAATTCCAATAAGCAG
This sequence comes from Tetracentron sinense, assembly GCA_015143295.1. Classification (NCBI taxonomy): domain Eukaryota; kingdom Viridiplantae; phylum Streptophyta; class Magnoliopsida; order Trochodendrales; family Trochodendraceae; genus Tetracentron; species Tetracentron sinense. The sequence goes on along the minus strand of CM026567.1, from coordinate 8,838,734 downwards.
TGAGAAAACTAGGTCTACTTAAAGTTGAGGGTGATGCTAAAGCATAACCTTATTTGACACTTAAGAGTATTCTATACTCTCACTCCTTCATCCCAATCACCCATAACTTAAGAAAATAATTTTAAGGCTTTGATACATGCCATAAAGATCCGGCGTTCTACATCCTCCCCTCTTACAAAAATTTCATCCTCAAAATTAGAACGATACATTAGAATAATAAGGAATAAAATTTACATAAAAACATCACTTATACAAACAAATGAGGGTACTTTTCTCTCACTTCGGCCTCGTGCTCCCATGTAGCTTCTTTCCTAGAGTGATATTACCATCGAACGAGAACCAAGAGAATAATCTTATTGCGCAAACTTGATCTCTACGATCCAAAATCTGAACTGGCTCTTCCACTAGTGTGAGATCCTCCCGGATTTCCAACGGATCAAGATCTATAACATGGGAAGGATCTGGAATGTATTTTCGAAGCATGGATACATGAAACACATTGTGAACCACCGCCATGTGAGTGGGTAGAGCAACCCAATAAGCAACCTCACCAACTCGGGTGAGCATCTCAAATGGACCCACATACCTCGGGCTGAGCTTTCCTCTTTTGCTAAACCTCATAACACCCTTTGTCGGCGAAACCTTAACAAATACCATGTCGCCAACGTAGAACTCAAGATCTTGTCTATGGGTGTCGGCATAGATTTTTTGGCTACCCTGACCCATCTTCAATCTTTCCCTGATGATCTTGACTTTATCCATGTTGGACATATATGCCCTCGAAAGCCAATAAGAGACTTTTCTATGTTTATTAGACAAGCATCATATTCACACAACCAACTATAAAGGGTATTTATATTAATTACCGTCTCATTTGATGATGACATAAAGTTTCATGGGTAACATTATAGGAAAATCATGCAAAGGTTGCGAGGAGATATGATTTTCCAGTTCCTTGTAAACCTAATATTATTCAAAGCCTCTAGAGTACTGGTTGGGTGCTGTACTTCATCATGGCTTGCACATGTCTAGTTTTATGAGATAGTTTGATGAATCTCATTCACAGAGAGTGGTGACTCTAAACTAACATGTGAGTATATGTAGCAAGTACATATACTGAACGGGGTCACTAGTGGATACCCTATAAAATACACTGTCAGATTGTATTAGGGTTATCCATTTGACAAATTGTCCTTAGACCTGATAGGTTAACATCTTCTCAGACATCTGTCTATATGGCTTTGATGTGCCAATCGGCAATGTCTAATTTACAGGACTAACTCGGGGTACGTTGGGTCATGTACACAATGTTTGGAGAAGTGTGTAAACACTCAATAACGAATCCACAACTCCTTAAATGGAGATAATGATATCAAGGTGATACTTGTTGAACTGAACTGTTAAATCCAATACTTGTGCTTTTCGGTAAAATGGTCTTTATCGAAGTTGATATTTTCAATATGGAAAAGTATATATAAATATATATATATATATATATATGTCAATTCTTTTCTAATGTTTCTTCAAAAGTGTTTTGGAAGTTCAGTTCAATGAAAAAGTTGTTGGCCAGGAAATGACCCTAAAGGGGGGGTGAATAGGGTCTAAGATAGATTTAAAAAAACAAGAGTATGAACTACAAGTTCAAAGAGCGGAATAGAGTATAATATGCAGCAAGATAAAACAATGGAATATTAAAAGAAAGAGAAGAGATAAGAAGAGTGCAAACTCAAGATTTGTTCTCGAGGTTCAGCAAACCAGCCTACTCCCCGCCTCAGCTTCCAGCTAGAGGATTCACCACGATTCTTTAATCGTACAGGCTCCTTTACAGGTGGAGTCCAAACCCTTACAATCTCTCTTTACATGTCGAGATATCACCTTTCAAGCTCTCCTTTAGGCCGAGCTGAAACCTTTCAAAAGTGCAACCGTCTCTTGATATGGCTGAAGCAACAGCTTTAGTGCAAGAATCCTGGATTCTTGACTAATCTCAATAAATAAGTTTTGGATTGAAGATCCGAATTGAAAGCTCCTTGAATGAGCTGGATACAAGTGAAATACAAACTCTAATAAAGTCTCTCAAAGAAAGTAGACTTGAATGAGCTCAAGAGAAACTTTTTGGGGATTTTCTAAGTATGAGAGTGAGTGAAAATCAATAGCAGTGAATAAGTGATTAATAGGAGTTATTGCTGTGATCAAGAGTTATTTGTAGTTTATAAATGAACTCCTTTTATAGAATTTGATCTAATAGTGCCATTGGAAAAGCATTAAATGCTTTTAGGTCCGTTGCAAACTAGCTGTTAAAATTTTTTTCTGTTTCAGACATGATTTCGTCGATGAAGTGGAGCTCCCACTTGAGTTCGTCGCCGAATTCAAAAGACAGAATTGGATTTCAAAAAATCCTGAAACGACTTCGTCGCCGAATCTTAACCCAACCAAAGATTTCGTCGCCGAAATCAGGAGGCAAAACTGAATTAAGAAAATTCTATCATGACTTCGTCGCCGAATTTGATCTTCCCAAAGAATTCATCGACGAATTCAAAGTGAATATTCTGAATTCAGTCTAGGATCAGACCGAAGGGATGTGATTGATTTCCTAGGTAAATTGGCTATACTCTTATCGTAATTTTATGATGAATTAGAGCTTTAGGACGATTTTCAAAAGGTATCCTAGGCTCCTATGGTCAATCTATGATTCTTGAGCTTATTCACTTCACCTTTCTTTTGAGGACTTTTTACATAAGTCCTTATACATTTTCAGAATAACAAGTGAATACATTTTGAATGATGAGAGATGATCTTGGCTTGACTTGGGTCTTGTGATTTTGCATTTTGTCTTCAATGGTCTTGACTTAGACTAAGGTCTCTTCTTGAATCTTCATCTTGTATTGAGTTGAACTTCCTCTTGGGTAATTTCCATCCTTTGTTCTTCATGATTGGAGTGCTATCAACTTTATGTAATCTGAAATGTTCACGCACTTAAACGAGTTTATTAGTACCAAATATTTCATTATATTATTATGTTATTATCAAAATTACTAGGGGTACTTATGGTTGTAACCCTGAGGCTAACAATCTCCCCATTTTTTATGATGACATAACAATGTAATAAAATTGGGTTGAGCTCCCCCTCACGACATGTTTTTCATAAAAACTTTGAGGTAAGCTCCCCCTACGCATATGCATTTGTAAAAATAATCACAGTTATTATTGAGATGCATATTCATGATGAGTTAAAGGATATATCACCCTGGTTATATACCAAGAAAAGGTTTACAAAGATAAGTTTCAATTTTAATTTCTCTTCACAACATATTAGATCCAGACAAGAATAGAATTGCATAAGCGAAAGACATTATGTGTGTACTGCCAAAGATGCAAAAAAAACTTCATATTTCAAATAGTTCAAATGTCATTTCATTTATCAATCATCAATCATCAAATTTAAATTTTCATTACATTTCATGTTTCTCCCCCTATGGCAACATCAAAAAAATAAATAAAAAAATACAGCCCGTCTGCTTTCTGCTTTTTGAGGAGGTCTGCAACCTTTGTGAGGACATCTTCTGATTGCTCAGCTGGATCGGAATCATCATGGGAGTCTGAAGGAGAGGAGGTGGTATCTGAGTCGGAAGGAAGGGAGATGATAGGGGAATCAGTAGCTGGACCCCTTTTGGAGGGGGTTACCTTCATTGGTCTCGTGCCTTTAGAAGAAGAGGAAGCTTGAGAAGGAGGCTGAGAAGAAGTGGCTCCACTAGCCAGACTAACCCGAAAATTATTCATTTTCTTCAACTCATCAGTGGCCCGCAAGGTAATTGAGTGTCGCGCCCCAAAACCCACCCTAGGAGTTAGAGTGAACTTTGGACGACTAATCATGACTTGCTTGACAACCAACCTGCAAAACCCACAGAGCATATACCATAGAGGACAATATAGCGGAAACATAACTATAAAACACAGCGGAAGTCTAACCAAACCTCTATGAATATACATACGCAAATCCAAGTTATACAAAAAGTAACCAAAAGAAAGTGCGGACAGACCCGCCAAAATACATGAATATATATCTCTCATCTCACCCACAGCTATTCACTCAGAATCTACAACCACCTAATGGTAACCCTCTACAGGAGGTTCCTCCAAAGGTTCCTCGACGTACTCCTCCTCCACCCAAGGGCTCGGAGCACAGATATCAAATGGAGCAGCTGCTCCGCCATCACCTGCCGACATAAGAAGTACGGCTGAGCATGGAATACTCAGCGGGTACTAAGCACTAACCAACAGTCATAGCATACAGATAGCATACATAAAGCAGGAACAATTCTTATAAGTTAGAAGGAAACAATTCATATCATACAAGGAAGTAAAAGCAATTTATAATCATGCTTGTATTTCATAGAAAACGGTTAAAACCCTTGAAAACCTTGTGCACTTGACTTGATTGGAAATACCATTTCCGTGCTTGAAACTTGTCATGTTGTCTTATCTTATCATATCATGCGTGTCATGCCATGTCATGCTTGCTTGGAAAGTAAACTACTTGTGAGGGAAGGGAGACCCTTCTTCCTAGATGCCCATGCTTGTCATGTCATGTATCATGCTTGTTTGTTCGGAAAAGTAATCTACTTCTGAGGGAAGGGAGACCCTTCTTCCTAAAATGCTCATGCTTGTCATGCCGTGTCATGTCATGCTTGTATCATGCTTGGAAGAGTAAACTACTTGTGAGGGAAGGGAGACCCTTCTTTCTAAATGCTCATGTCATGTCCTTTCACTTGTGAGATGTCCTTGTGAGATGTACTTGCGAGGGAAGGGAAACCCTTCTTATGATATGTATGTACTTGCGAGGGAAGGGAGACCCTTCTTATGATAATGCATGATTGACTTGTCCTTGCCAAAAGCGAGGTAAAACATATCGTAGGATATGCCCCACCTCTAAATCCCATTCTTGAAAAACGTCGGTAATCCATGTCATGCATGCGTGCTCGTGAGATCGTGTGCATACTTGCATTTGGAATTAAATATGACAATTTGGGTAATTTACAAAGCATAGCATATCACGATTTGAACAAGTAATAAATCGCACATTTTGAGAAATGTAAGAAAAACACTATCATATGCCCTAACAATTTCATGAATAATTAAACATGTATTCCCTTAATTTATCACTCATTTTATTCACCTTGGCATCTCATTAAACATAGTGTGTTCATTATTTATTAACCCTACAACATGCTTTCCTAGGTGGGTTTTACTCACATCACATATGTATGTTTATTATGGGTACAATGCCCTCCCCGTTCATCCATCACATCAATACACACGGCATCCAATCGTCCACATTCATCTCCATTCATCATTCACCATTCACCATTCACAACCCATCTCATAATACATGGATGTATAAAGGAACACAAAGAAAATAAAGGAAAAGAAGAACTATAACTAGGAGGGTAGCAAGAAGTACCGACCTTGAACAATGAGGAAGAAACCCCTTCCAAAAACGACCGTGTAGCTGCTGCCCTAGCTTGGATCACGAGCTCCTCGAATGCTTGAGCCTTGATCTTGAAGAAAACGGGCTTGGGATTGATCTAGGGTCTTAACCCCTTTGATTTCTCCCAAATGAAAACCTAGGTTTTGGAAACCCTTCTCTTTTCTCTCTATCTCTCAAAAGACTCTAAGGGTTGTGTATGAACCCTCAAATGATCGGGCAAAGCCTTTAAGGTATGAGTGAAACGCCCAAAAGACGAAAACACCCTTACTAAATTTTCTGCAAAAATGCGAGTACCGAGCGATCGGTGTTAATGACCGATCAATCGGTTGCCTACCGATCGATCGGTTTCATAACCGAGCGATCGGTTAAAATTTCACTCTCTGGAAAATTTCCCCATACAAAAATCTTGACCAGTCGATAGCCTCCGAGCGATCGGTTTTGGACCGATCGATCGCTCCATGGACCGAGCGATCGGTTGCCTGCAGGTCCAGACTGTTTTGGCCATATCTTTTGACTCGCTCGTTGGATTTTGACGATTCAACTTGCGTTGGGTTCGTACTTCGAAAACGAACATTTCTGGTATTTCAGAATTTCCAATTTCTTCCTTATTTATTAATTATTTTTCTTTAAAGGAAAAAATGGAAACGAAAGTGTCATGCATTAAATGTGAAAAGGTCTGGGGCTCTACATTGAGGCAGCTATGGAGTCCTGCTCTGCCATATCCAAAAGATGCTTGCCTTGAGTCTTCAACTGAAGAGCTGATGATTCTACAATTCCTTGGATTTTCTTTATGACCTTCTCCATTCGGATACTTTCTTCGGATTGTTCTGCCCCCAATCTATGAAGAAATGAAGACACAGAGTCAACTCTATCTTTGGTGACTGAGGTATCCATGTTAACTGTCCCTAAGACAGAGTAGGTGGCATTGGCACACTCTCTAAGATCATTATGCATCGTGGCAAGAGAAGACTGGACTGCTTTGGGGAGTTTGCTCATCTCAGACTCAAGAGCTGCAAACCGGGAGAGAGTAGAGAAATGGAGATTCTGAAGATTTTCCCTTGATTCGATTTGAATGGCAGTAAGATTTTCCCTTGTCTCTATCATGAAGGAGAGCAGGGATGCTCTTATTTCCTCTTGAAAAGCCTGCTGGCTTATCCTCATTTCTAACTGAAACTACTCCAAGCTGGAGGTCATGGAGGCAATCTGCCCTACCATGATGTTCAGCTGCTCATCTGAAGCTGCTGGCCTGCTGGGCACCTCGTAGAACTGACCAGGGTCCTCAAAATGAGGAGACACCTATCTATGAGAACTCTCGGGAATCTCTCCAGCATCCACGAAATCAGACCAGTCACGCAACTCATCTCTGGGGTGCTGCTCACCCTGAAGCTCATCTGCAGGATCCTCTTCTGGTACTGGCTACTGCTCAGCCTAGGGTTCCTCCTCTGGCACTGATGCTTGCTGCTGCTCAGCCTGAAGTTCTGCTGTGGGTGCAGATGAAGAGGTAGGAATAGATGAAGAGGGAGCAGAAGTAGGCAAGGAGGAAGTAGGGATAAGAGCTGGAGTGGTAGAAGGAAGGGAGGAGGACTGAGAGGTAGAGATTTTGGGAGTCCAAACCTTCTGGGAGTCATTCCAAATATAGCTCATTCTTTGAATGGTTGCTTTGCTATAAATGGAGGAATCATCAGGGGTGACAATGACAGTTTAAGATGCTAAGGGAACATTGAAATGTTTAAAGATTTTAGTCAGAACCTGACCAAAAGGGAGACATCCTGATTTTCTCTTGAATGCATCATTCATATAATGGACAATGATGTAGGAGAGATCAATAGGTGTGGTGGTTAGGATGCACCACATAAGGAATACATCAAAGTAGGTGAGATACTCCCTATCACTAGCCCTGGGAACTAGGTTATAAGTGATTATGTGGTGAAGGAGTCTAGCAGTGAGGGTAAGATCTTTAACCTTAGGTTAAAAAGGAGAGGTGAAATCTTAGTTTATGCACATCATTTTCAGTGCTTCAACCACATCAAATCCTTCATGACTGGTCCACTGACCATTCACAAAAATTTGAAGGGTACACTGAGGGATTTTTAAAATTGAGTGCAATTGATTTAAATGAAAAGAAATGTTTTAACCTAAGACAAATGAAGTAATAAGTGATTCGGATTGATTGAAATGGAAGTGAGTGTAAAAGAGTTTGACCAACTCAGGAAACATCATTAGATTCAAGAAATTTATCCCATTTTAGGGCAGAAAAGAGAGTTTTTATGGGTTCGAGCCCATAGGCATCAAAACTAATGAAATTAACGATTTTACCGTAAAGAGGGGAACGAGATAGGAATTTTTCTTTGAATAATTTCTCGAACTTTGCTTCCTTGAACTTTATTGGGACTGGAGTTGAACTTGAGGCCGGTTCTTTTCCTTTATCAATTCTTGATTTCTTCTTTGGTGGCTCCACGGATGCATTCTTCACTCTAGGAGGCATTTTCCAAGAGATTTGGGAAGATTTGCTAGATCTTGGAACAAAGAAGGGTGTACGAGCAATGGAATAGGGACTTTGGAGGGAAAGATTAGGTTTGAAAAAAGTTTGGATTTTGGGGGTTACTATTTATACACAACTTAATTCATCGCCGAAATGGGTTTCGTCCCTGATTTCGTCACCGAAATTTAGTTGGGAGCCCTAATGTATTTAATTTCGGATTGACTTCATCGACGAAATGGATGACTCATCTAGGTTCGTCGCCGAAATGGGCACAGAAAACATTCTATTTTCCATATTTCCCAAAGATTCGTCGCCGAAATCATATTTTAGATTGAATTCGTCACCGAATTCAGTCCTGAATATGAAGAATTGATTTCTCTTTAGTTTTCTACCTATTTTCCTTTAGGTCAAAGATTCATCAAGACATCTAAAATTATCATAGCATATTCAAATCAATCTATTAAATAATCAAGCAAGTTATAGGCAGATCAAATCGAAGATTTCAATTTTTGATTACTTTTGATCTTGATTAAGTTAGATCATTTAGACTAGTCATTCCCAATTCTTTTCTCAAAGCACTGAACCTATCAGATTGTAGAGGTTTGGTAAAGATATCAGCAAGCTGATTAATTGTATCAACAAATTCCAAGATAACATTTTCATTTTGCACATGATCTCTAATAAAGTGATATCTTATTTCTATGTGTTTAGTTCTTGAGTGTTGAATGGGATTCTTAGTCATGCAGATTGCCCTTATATTATCACACTTAATAGGAATTTTAGTATAGATAAGTTTAAAATCTTCTAGCTGTTGTTTCATGTAGAGAGTTTGAGCACAAAAAAGTCCAGCCGCTATGTATTCAGCCTCAGCTATGGATAAGGCCACTGAATTTTGTTTCTTACTAAACCATGAAACAATAGAATGTCCTAAAAAGTGACAAGTTCCAGTAGTTCTTTTTCTATCTACTTTGCATCCAGCAAAGTTTGCATCTGAAGAGCTTATTAGATCTAAGTTTGTGTCCTTTAGATACCAAAAAAGACTAAATCAATTGTTCCAAGCAAGTATCTAAAGATTCTTTTTACAGCAGTTAAGTGAGATTCTTTTGGACAGGATTGGAATCTTGCACAAATACAGACACTGAACATAATGTCAGGTCTACTTGCAATAAGATACAAAAGACTTCCAATCATGCCTCTATAGAGTTTTCATCAATATTTTTTCCTTTTTCATCCTTATCAAGTTTGGTTGATGGACTCATAGGAGTATCCATTATTTTAGTGTTTTCCATTCCAAACTTTTTAAGTAGTTCTTTAGTATATTTAGCTTGATTAACGAAAGTTCCTTGTTTGGTTTGTTTGATTTGAAGTCCTAAGAAAAATGTTAATTCACCCATCATGCTCATTTCAAACTCTTTTTGCATTGTTTTAGCAAACATTCTATAGAAAGATTCATTTGTTGATCCAAATATGATGTCATCTACATAGATTTGAATTATTAGCATATCATCATTTTTGGTCATTATGAATAAAGTTGTGTCAATTTTACCTCTTATGAATCTGTTTTCAATTAAGAAGCTGCTTAACCTATCATACAAAGCTTTTGGAGCTTGCTTTAATCCATATAAGGCTTTAGTTAGCTTAAATACATGATTACGGAATTTATAAATTTCAAAGCAAGGTGGTTGATTTACCTACACTTCTTCATTAATGTACCCGTTTAGAAATGCGCTTTTTACATCCATTTGATATAATTTAAACTCTTTATGACTAGCAAATGCAAGTAACATTCTTATACCTTCTAGTCTAGCAACCGGGGCAAATGTTTCATCATAATCTATCCCCTCTTCTTGGTTGTAACCTTGAGCTACTAATCTTGTTTTGTTTTTAATTACATTCTCATTTTCATCATTTTTATTTCTGAATACACATTTTGTTCCAATAATAGATTTATATTTGGTTTAGATACTAGATCTCAAACTTGATTTTTATCAAATTGATTTAACTCTTCTTGCATAGCAATGCCCCACGATTCATCTTCAATAGCTTCTAAGATATTTTTAGGTTCAATTTGACTTAGGAAAGCAAGGTTCATTAGATTTCTTCTTGTTCTAACCCCTTGTTCCATATTACCAAGTATTAAATCCTTAGGGTGATCTTTTATTAATTTCCAAGCTTCAGGAAGTTGATAAGATTCTTCATTTTCAATTCCTTCTTCATTATCTATTTCAATGGAGTTGTTACTTGATTTTTCTTTTTCTTGATCATTTTTATTTTCTTTGTTGATTTCTAAATTAGATATTGCTTTTGGAAGATTATCAATTTCATCATCCATATCAGTATTGATTTTGTTAAAAGTATTTGATTCATCAAAAACTACGTGAATTGATTCTTCAACAACTAATGATTTCTTATTAAACACTCTATAAGCTTTGCTATTAGTAGAGTATCCTAAGAAGATTCCTTCCACAGATTTAGCATCAAATTTCTTAAGATGTTGTTTATCATTAAGTATGAAACATTTACATCCAAACACCTTAAAATAACTTATATTAAGGATTCTTCCATTCCATAGCTCATAGGGAGTTTTATTTAGTTTGTTTCTTATAACAACTCTATTAATTACATAGCATGAAGTGTTAATAGTTTCAGCCCAAAAATAATTTGGTAATTTATTTTCATTAAGCATTGTTCTAACCATTTCTTGAAGAGATCTATTCTTTCTTTCTACTACACCATTTTGTTGTGGAGTTCTAAGTGCTGAAAAATTATGATTAAAACCATTTTCATCACAAAATAATTTAAGTTCTTTATTTTTAAATTCTCCTCCTCTATCACTTCTTATGTTGTTAATAGAATAAATTTTTTCATTTTGAGCTCTTTTAACTTTTTAAATAGAGAAGATGCTTCATTTTTATGAGAAAGAAATTGTACCCATGAGTATCTTGAAAAATCATCCACTATAACAAAAGCATAAGTTTTTTCAGCTAGGCTAGCTACTTCATTTGGAGCAAAAAGATCCATATGCAAAAGTTCTAAGGGCCTAGTGGTAGAAATCATTTTCTTGGCTTGAAATGAAGATTTTATTTGTTTTCCAAGTTTACAAGCATCACAGATTTTATCTTTGATAAATTTAGTTTTAGGTAATCCTTTAACTAATTCATTTTTAGAGAGTTTAAACAAAAGATCTATACTAGCATGTCCTAGTCTCCTATGCCATAGCCAACTTGCTTCATCTATAGCAGAAAAACATATCATGTTTTGAGATTTAAGTTCATCAAAATCTAAGGTATAAACATTTTCATTCCTATGTGCTACAAACAAAGTATTTAGATTATCTTTATCCTTAATCATCCAGATATTTGACTTAAATGAAACATTCAATCCCATATCACAAAGTTGACTAATACTTATGAGATTATGCTTAAGACCATCAACGAGTAGTACATTCTCTATAAAAATAGATTTATTCTTACCAATGTTACCTATGCCGATGATCTTCCCTTTCGCATTGTCTCCAAATGTCACATGACCGCTATAACGCCCCAAAATACCCCCTAGGAGTTTAGGGATATTTTAGGTGTCACACTGCGAACCTATCAAACCATCCTGTAATGCACAAGATAAAATACAGTACTCATAACGATAATCAGAGCGCGGAAGCTATCATATATGCGGAAGCGTAAACAAATTTTCATTTCTTCTGATGATCCAAAATAGTATTCCAAGTTAACATAAATACAAGACATGTCTAAGCCTAAGGTGGACAGGCCCACCTATCAAAATATCAAAATACACCAAACCCTCTCATACTCTCCCCTCAACAGTAGTCGAGGTATGGCCACGCATCGAGGTCTCGGTCCCCCTGAGACTGTAATGGGATAGCCGACTCTCTCTCCTCTGTATACTCTTCCTCGACCCAAGGCTCCGGGTCGAGGGCTCCCTCAGTACCTGCCGACATGAAAGTACGGCTGAGCATGGAATACTCAGCGAGTACAAGCTACTAGCAGACCATAACAATAATAAAAACACATAATAGTAATATCATACAAGCAGTAATAGAAACATCACAAAGAAACAGTATAGGGCATGACACAATACAAGCATCCTGACGTGTGTACATGAATGCGAAAATGCCGATAAAACTCATGCTTGAAAACCCTTGTCATGTCCCGGTATGCCTCGTAGAAATCATGCATGCGTGCATGCATGAATGCATGATCATCATCTTGTAAACCTCCATCTTGTAAACTTGTGAGCCAGAGGCTAGCACCCGAATCTCCCTGGGCTGCCAACCTCCTTGATATGCAATGCACTTGTGAGCCAGAGGTTAGTACCCGAATCCTCCCTGGGCTACCAACCTCCTTGTTATGAGATGCACTTGTGAGCCAGAGGCTAGCACCCGAATCTCCCTGGGCTGCCAACCTCCTTGTTATGCAATGCACTTGTGAGCCAGAGGTTAGTACCCGAATCCTCCCTAGGCTACCAACCTCCTTGTTATGAAATGCACTTGTGAGCCAGAGGCTAGCACCCGAATGTCCCTGGGCTACCAACCTCCTTGTTATGCAATGCTTTCTTGTTGTTTATTATATGCACATGCTCTTGAAATCACGGTTCATGTTATCATGCGTGCTCGTGTACGTGTCCATAGTGACAATCATGATAATGGAAATAACCAAATATGACATTATAATTCAATTCATGATATGAACATAAGTAACATAAGTAGTTTTGCATAACATTTGATCAATTTATCATTTATAAGGACACATGCATAAAACCCATTTCCATGTCCTTCATTGAGATCATTTATTCATAGTTTAGGTATTTTGTCAAACACTTTCATACGTTATTCCTTAATAGTTTATCTCCTTCTTTTTAATGCATATTTTCCATTCAATCACACAAGGGTAAGTTTGTTATTTGTACAATGCTCATCCTCCATTTTCCAATCCACATCCCACACATCATATATCACACATTCGGCATCCAATCGCCGTATCCAACCTCCATCCAAGCATCCCTACTCTTTCTTTATCTTGTTTATATTTATTATAGATGACACATTTTGCAAGGAATAAAACACACCAACAAGGATCATATTTCATAAGGAAAAACTTAGATTTATTGCTAGGGTAAGTTAGTAGGGTGTACTAACCTTAGATCAAGGTTTGATCTTGAAGAAACCTTGAAATAGAAGCTCTAATTGGAAGGAGGAAGCCTTTGCTTGAAGGGGACTTGAGTTGGGGGAAGAAACCTCTTTCAAAACGTGAGTGAGTGCTGCCCTAGCTTGGAGAATGCACCTCCACACGAGCTTGAGTTGAAATCTTGAAGAAGACGTGCTTGGGGACGATCTAGGGTCTTCACCCCTTTGATTTCTTCTCCAAAAGCAACCTAGGTTTAGAGCTTTCTCCTCCTCTCTCTCTATCTCTCAAAATCCCTCAAATGTTGTAAGTGAGGCCTCAAAGGGTCGAGCAAACCCTTATGGGTAAGGGTTTAACACCCAAAAGACGAAAACGCCCTTACTAAAATTTCTGCAAAAACGCGAAGACCGAGCGATCGGTGGTTATGACCGATCGATCGGTTGCCTACCGAGCGATCGGTGTTTTTGACCGATCGACCGGTCAAAAACTCACTCTCTGGAAAATTTCCCCATACAAAATTTCTGACCGCGCGATAGCTACCGATCGATCGGTTATGGACCGATCGATCGCTGACTGGACCGAGCGATCGGTTCTCTGTATGTCTGGACTGTTTTGACCATATCTTTTGACTCGCTCGTCGGATTTCGACGATTCAACTTGCGTTGGGTTCGTCTTTCGAAAACGCACATTTCTGACGTTTCGGAATTTCCGATTTCTCCCTTATTTATTAATTAGACTACAAAAACGGCCAATTAGCTACGAAGGTGCTATTCATTAAGGATGAAAAAGTCCGGGGTGCTACATTCTCCCCCCCTTACAAAAATTTCGTCCCCGAAATTTGGACGATACATACATGCACAAAATCAAAACAAAATTACAAGCCATATGCACAAGTCTATTCAAACAACTCGGGATACTTTGCTTTGACTTCGGCTTCACGCTCCCACGTGGCTTCTTCTCGTGCATGATGTTGCCATTGCACGAGGACTAGCGGAATAGTCTTGTTGCGAAGCACTTGATCTCTCCTATCCAAAATATGAACCGGCTTCTCAACTAAAGTGAGGTCCTCTCGGATCTCGATCGGATCAAGCTCGATGACATGAGAAGAATCCGAGATGTACTTCCGGAGCATAGAGACATGGAATACATTATGGACCGCCGCCATGTGAGCGGGCAAAGCAACACGGTAAGCCACCTCGCCAACTCGAGTAATGATCTCGAACGGACCCACATATCTTGGGCTAAGCTTGCCTCTCTTCCCGAATCGCATAACACCTTTGGTTGGTGAAATCCTTACAAACACAAAATCACCGACTCGGAATTCAAGGTCCCTCCTTCGGTTGTCGGCAGAGCTTTTCTGTCTATCTTGTGCGGTCTTTAACCTCTCCCGGATAAGCTTGACCCTATCCGCGGTTTGTTCAATTAACTCGGGGCCCAAAATCTTTCTTTCTCCCACTTCATCCCAATACAACGGGGATCTACAACTCCTTCCGTACAAAGCCTCGAAAGGCGCCATTTGCATGCTTTCTTGATAACTGTTGTTGTAAGCGAATTCCACCAAAGGTAGGTGATCTTCCCAACTTCCCTTGAAATCTAGCATACATGCTCGGAGCATATCTTCAATAACCTGATTCACCCTCTCGGTTTGTCCGTCGGTCTGTGGGTGGAAAGATGTGCTAAAGTCTAATCGGGAGCCCATTGCACCTTGAAAACTTTTCCAAAACCTGGATGTGAATCTTGGGTCTCTATCGGACACAATACCCACTGGCACCCCGTGTAATCGGACTATTTCCTTGATGTATAGCTCCGCTAACTGATTGGAGTTGAATGTAGTCCGGTACGGTAAGAAATGAGCGGACTTCGTGAGTCTATCAACAACTACCCATATAGCATCAGTCTTCCTAACCGTCTTCGGCAACCCCACGATGAAATCCATAGAGATATGTTCCCATTTCCACTCGGGAATAGGGAGGGACTGCAAAAGACCCGCTGGTCTCAAATGCTCTGCTTTCACCTGTTGGCATACCAAACACCGTGCCACATACTCCGCAACCTCCCTCTTCATGTTTCGCCACCAAAAGTGACTCTTCAAGTCCCTATACATCTTGGTACCCCCGGGGTGAACGGTGTACTTGGACCGGTGAGCCTCGTACAAGATTTCTCGCTTAAGCTTCTCATCGGCTGGGACACATACTCTTCCCTTGAAAGTGATAATTCCATCATCCCTCACCGCAAAATCCTTGCTGCCACTTTTAACTGACTGGTCTCGGTAAGACAGTAGCTCGGCATCCATTCCCTGCAACTCCCTGGTCATGCTTAGGATATATGGCCTAACTGTGATGTTAGCCATTACTGGCCCAAAAGTAGGGAGACTAAAACTAATGTCGAGGTTGGATGCATCTTCTAACAACCTCCATTCCCTCAGCATCATGTGCGCCAAAAGTCCAGTGGGCTTCCGGCTAAGAGCATCGGCGACAACGTTCGCCTTGCCCGGATGATATTGAATGGAACATTCGTAGTCTTTCAAAAACTCTACCCATCTCCTCTGCCTTAAATTCAATTCCTTTTGAGAGAACAGGTACTTCAAGCTTTTATGGTCCGTAAATACGTCGAACTGTTCCCCATAGAGATAATGTCGCCAAATCTTCAATGCAAACACAACCGCGGTGAGCTCTAAATCGTGAGTGGGATAATTCTTCTCATGCTCTTTCAATTGCCTGGAGGCGTAAGCAATGACTTTGCCGTGCTGCATAAGTACACATCCCAACCCCACGTGCGAGGCATCACTATAAACCACAAAACCACCACTCCCGGATGGCACACTAAGGACGGGGGCCGTGGTGAGGCGTTTCTTCAACTCTTGGAAGCTCGCTTCGCATCTGTCGCTCCAACTAAACTTAGCATTCTTTCTCGTCAGGTAAGTGAGAGGTGCAGCCAAACTGGAGAATCCCTCCACGAATCTCCGATAATAGCCTGCCAACCCAAGAAAACTACGTATCTCCGTGACGCTCTTGGGTCTCTCCCATATCATAACTGCCTCTATCTTTGCCGGGTCAACAGAAATACCCTCGGCCGACACTACGTGGCCTAGGAATGCCACCTTCTCCAACCAAAATTCACACTTGCTTAACTTAGCGTATAGCCTATGCTCTCTCAATATCTCCAGAGCAAGACGAAGGTCTCGTGCGTGATCTTCCCGTGTCTGGGAATACACCAAAATGTCATCTATGAACACAATCACACATCGATCCAAGTACGATCGGAACACCCGGTTCATCAAATCCATGAACGCCGCCGGTGCATTCGTCAGCCCAAAAGGCATGACAAGGAACTCGTAGTGCCCATACCGAGTCCTGAAAGCCGACTTCGGAACATCTGCCGCCTTGATCTTTAATTGATGATACCCCGATCTAAGGTCAATTTTGGAGAAGAATCTCGCTCCCTTCAGTTGGTCGAACAAGTCATCGATCCTTGGCAAGGGATAACGATTCTTGATAGTTACCTTGTTCAACTGACGGTAGTCTATACACATTCTCATCGACCCGTCTTTCTTCTTTACAAAAAGGACCGGAGCTCCCCACGGCGACACACTTGGTTGGATGAAGCCAAGTTGTTGTAACTCCTCAATTTGCTTCTTCAATTCTTCAAGCTCTATCGGGGCCATTCTATATGGGGCTCTTGAAATCGGAGCGGTGCCCGGAGTAAGCTCTATAGCGAACTCAATCTCCCGATTCGGAGGTAACCCGGGAAGTTCCTCCGGAAACACGTCCAAGAAATCACTCACGACCGGAATGGCCGAAGAGTTTTGTGCTTCTAGGTTTGTTACACTCAAGGCTGCGAGGCGAGCAATGTCCCTCTCTCTTAATCCTCGGAAGTGAAAAGGCTTACCCCCTTCCGGCTTGAAATTCATCATTTTCTCAAAACACGCAACATGCCCGTGATGGTTCGACAACCAATCCATCCCTAAGATGACATCAAAATCCAAGTCTTGAAAATCTAGGACGATGAGATCGGCTAACAGTTCATTCTCCCCCACTTGAACCATACTATCCCCGAATATCTTGTCCGTATCAACTGACTTGCCGAGTGGAGTTGCAATGGTCAACTCCTGCTTTAACGGAGTAGCCTCAGTCAAAAATCTCTTTGCGAAACTAGGCGACACAAAGGAGTGAGTGGATCCTGTATCGATCAACACTCGGGCGAGACACTCGTTCACTAACAAAGCGCCTGTGCGATTAAGTAGTTACTATTAGTAGATTTCAAACAACAACAAGCATCATATATAGGTAATCCTTAGTATAATTAATCACATAATAAATTATAGAAATTTTACACAACTTAGACTCTAGAATTGTTGCGTACCTTGCACGACATCGTCGGATGCACGTGCGTCTCTCTCGGATAAGGCAAAGACTCGGCCCTGTGTGGCTGGGCGAGGAGGCCGGGTAGACTGTGAGGCCCTCGAAGCCTGAGAAGAGCTAGGCTGAGATGTCTGCCTAACCGGGGGCCTGCTCCCTGAAGACTGAGTTGGCAATTGACGCCGAGGACAATCTCTGACCATGTGGCCTTGGTCACCACAATGAAAGCAACTTCCTGAAACTCTCCGGCACTCTCCCGCTGGATGCCTCCTCCCACAAAGAGTGCAAACATCATGCAAATAGGAGGAAGGAGCATACCCCGTAGCCTGAGTAACTGCGGGGCGAGGAGCATATGAGGTAGCCGGGCGAAAAGCCGGTGGAGCAAAAGAGTGAGGGGCTTGTGGTGCCGAATACATCCTCTGTGACTGAGCCGGCCCTGCGGACTGATACAAGCTAGTCCTTGCCCTTTTCTCCCCTGAACTACTTGACTGTCCTTTCTCCATTCCTCTTTTCTTAAAGAACTCTTCGGAATTCGACTCGGCCAACAATGCCTTGTCCACAACTTCTGAATATGTCTCATGTCGAAACATCGAGACACAATCCTTGAGGTAGGCCTTCAACCCCCTCTCGAATTTCCGGGCCTTCATAGCCTCGGTCGCTATCATGTGTGGAGCAAATCGAGATAGCTCCGAAAATTTGGCTTCATAAGCCGCTACGGACATATTACCTTGCTCCAAGGTAATGAATTCGACTTCCATCTTTTCTTTCATCCCGACCGGAAAATACTTCTTGTTGAAAACCTCCAAGAATTCCTCCCAAGTCCAATCTTGACCTTGCCGGGTCAACTCTCGGGTCCGAAGTGCAGACTTCCACCAATGATCGGCCTCGCCTTCAAGCATAAAGGCGGCCCATGTGACCCTTTCCACTTCAGTAGGTGCTAATACCGAGAATATCTTCTCAAGTTGCCGGATCCAACCCTCGGCAACAAGTGGATCAATGCTTCCACAAAAAGTTGGAGGCCTCATCCTCCGAAAAGCTTCTATCCCGGCTTGGGCTCGGTTAGGAGGAGCCGGTATGAGTGCCGCATTAGGCGGAGTGGCCGGTTGCCTTGCCGCCAACATAGCCAAGGTCTCGGCTATGGATGCGAATGCTTGGGCAAAGTCGGGTTGATCATCACCCGATGGAGCATCACCTCCATTACCCCTCGTGTTGTACCCGCGACCCCGGGTATTGCGTCTCATGATTTCTCCTGAGAACGACAATACAACATGAGTCTAACTTGGATACGCATTTAGCACAATTTCGCAATTCACTCAATACATATTCATCAAGCACATTTAATAAGTACACCACCAATAATGTACACATGGTATATAACACAATAGCATAACATACAATCCGTGTTCCTAGCGTAGGACTCTATGTTCGGTTGAAGTTCAACCCATCTTGACTAAGACTAACTTGTTAGTCTATACTTGGAATACAACTTTCTAAGGTGATTCTAATACCTTGTTCAATCATCTAAGTGACCCTAGGGACTCTAATGCCTAGAGCTCTGATACCACTCTGTAACGCCCCAAAATATCCCCTAGGAGTTTAGGTATATTTTAGGTGTCACACTGCGAACCTATCAAACCATCCTGTAATGCACAAGATAAAATACAGTACTCATAACGATAATCAGAGCGCGGAAGCTATCATATATGCGGAAGCGTAAACAAATTTTCATTTCTTCTGATGATCCAAAATAGTATTCCAAGTTAACATAAATACAAGACATGTCTAAGCCTAAGGTGGACAGGCCCACCTATCAAAATATCAAAATACACCAAACCCTCTCATACTCTCCCCTCAACAGTAGTCGAGGTATGGCCACGCATCGAGGTCTCGGTCCCCCTGAGACTGTAATGGGATAGCCGACTCTCTCTCCTCTGTATACTCTTCCTCGACCCAAGGCTCCGGGTCGAGGGCTCCCTCAGTACCTGCCGACATGAAAGTACGGCTGAGCATGGAATACTCAGCGAGTACAAGCTACTAGCAGACCATAACAATAATAAAAACACATAATAGTAATATCATACAAGCAGTAATAGAAACATCACAAAGAAACAGTATAGGGCATGACACAATACAAGCATCCTGACGTGTGTACATGAATGCGAAAATGCCGATAAAACTCATGCTTGAAAACCCTTGTCATGTCCCGGTATGCCTCGTAGAAATCATGCATGCGTGCATGCATGAATGCATGATCATCATCTTGTAAACCTCCATCTTGTAAACTTGTGAGCCAGAGGCTAGCACCCGAATCTCCCTGGGCTGCCAACCTCCTTGATATGCAATGCACTTGTGAGCCAGAGGTTAGTACCCGAATCCTCCCTGGGCTACCAACCTCCTTGTTATGAGATGCACTTGTGAGCCAGAGGCTAGCACCCGAATCTCCCTGGGCTGCCAACCTCCTTGTTATGCAATGCACTTGTGAGCCAGAGGTTAGTACCCGAATCCTCCCTGGGCTACCAACCTCCTTGTTATGAAATGCACTTGTGAGCCAGAGGCTAGCACCCGAATGTCCCTGGGCTACCAACCTCCTTGTTATGCAATGCTTTCTTGTTGTTTATTATATGCACATGCTCTTGAAATCACGGTTCATGTTATCATGCGTGCTCGTGTACGTGTCCATAGTGACAATCATGATAATGGAAATAACCAAATATGACATTATAATTCAATTCATGATATGAACATAAGTAACATAAGTAGTTTTGCATAACATTTGATCAATTTATCATTTATAAGGACACATGCATAAAACCCATTTCCATGTCCTTCATTGAGATCATTTATTCATAGTTTAGGTATTTTGTCAAACACTTTCATACGTTATTCCTTAGTAGTTTATCTCCTTCTTTTTAATGCATATTTTCCATTCAATCACACAAGGGTAAGTTTGTTATTTGTACAATGCCCATCCTCCATTTTCCAATCCACATCCCACACATCATATATCACACATTCGGCATCCAATCGCCGTATCCAACCTCCATCCAAGCATCCCTACTCTTTCTTTATCTTGTTTATATTTATTATAGATGACACATTTTGCAAGGAATAAAACACACCAACAAGGATCATATTTCATAAGGAAAAACCTAGATTTATTGCTAGGGTAAGTTAGTAGGGTGTACTAACCTTAGATCAAGGTTTGATCTTGAAGAAACCTTGAAATAGAAGCTCTAATTGGAAGGAGGAAGCCTTTGCTTGAAGGGGACTTGAGTTGGGGGAAGAAACCTCTTTCAAAACGTGAGTGAGTGCTGCCCTAGCTTGGAGAATGCACCTCCACACGAGCTTGAGTTGAAATCTTGAAGAAGACGTGCTTGGGGACGATCTAGGGTCTTCACCCCTTTGATTTCTTCTCCAAAAGCAACCTAGGTTTAGAGCTTTCTCCTCCTCTCTCTCTATCTCTCAAAATCCCTCAAATGTTGTAAGTGAGGCCTCAAAGGGTCGAGCAAACCCTTATGGGTAAGGGTTTAACACCCAAAAGACGAAAACGCCCTTACTAAAATTTCTGCAAAAACGCGAAGACCGAGCGATCGGTGGTTATGACCGATCGATCGGTTGCCTACCGAGCGATCGGTGTTTTTGACCGATCGACCGGTCAAAAACTCACTCTCTGGAAAATTTCCCCATACAAAATTTCTGACCGCGCGATAGCTACCGATCGATCGGTTATGGACCGATCGATCGCTGACTGGACCGAGCGATCGGTTCTCTGTATGTCTGGACTGTTTTGACCATATCTTTTGACTCGCTCGTCGGATTTCGACGATTCAATTTGCGTTGGGTTCGTCTTTCGAAAACGCACATTTCTGACGTTTCGGAATTTCCGATTTCTCCCTTATTTATTAATTAGACTACAAAAACGGCCAATTAGCTACGAAGGTGCTATTCATTAAGGATGAAAAAGTCCGGGGTGCTACAACCGCCATCCTTTGGAGTGATTGATGCAAATAGTTCCTTATTCCCGGTCATATGCCTTGAGCATCCACTGTCCAAGAACCATGTTGTCTTAGAAGTTCTTGATGTGAAGCATACCTACACATCCAATTTAAGTAACTCCAAGATACTTTCCCCCCGATACCCAAACAGTTTTGGATGGTACCCAAAGTGATCTGGGTTGTGGTTTGGGAGGATTAGTTCCCTTGGGAACCCATATCATTCTTGGTCCTTTATGATTAGTTTTTGAAATAGAAGATGTTCCTTTTGGAACCCAAACTTTTCTAATTATTTTACCATTATAAAATGAGGTAGGTGGTGGAGTTTGGTGACTACTTAATTTTGTAAAGAAATTTTGATAATCTTTTTGTTTTGAAAAAATATTATAACCAAGTCCAGCCTTGTTAAAAACACATCTTTCCTATCCTAAAAGTCTTTCTAGGTTCTTTTGACCATTTGTGAATGTGAGGACAATATTGGTCAAATCATTGACTTTAACTTTTAACTCATCACATTCACATGGTGAGTTATGAGGAGCATTTTCAATATCATTTAAATTCTTACTCAATTTCTCATTCTTAATGGCTCACACAATCTTTTCTTTTTATAGATTTTTACATGATTGTGAGAGAGTGTGGATTTCCCTTCTAAAGGATTTATTTAATTTAGCTATTCTACCAAATTCAATATAAAGTTCATCAAATGCTTCTCTTATTTCATCATATGAGAGAGAATCATTTGGGGAAGAAGTTACCTCATCCTCATTTGCCATGAGGCACAAATTTGCCACTTCTTCATCACTTGAATCTCCTAATTTTCTTCCCTCTGAGTCATCTCAAGTTGCCATGTAGAACCCCGGAAATTCAAGTTCACGATACTATGAATAGTGCCAGTGAAAGGTGCCCTTGTATGATATGTGTGAAGGCCTAAGGCCTCCCATTGTGTTCTTGATATTATGATTAGTCAATTGAGGGTTTTAGGTACATGGTTTGAGTTGTAAAAAGAGAGTGTAAAGATACTCTAAGTGGGTGAAATCAAGGGTACAAATACCCTAAGTGTTTCAATGGGTTGTTGGTGAATAGTGCTAGTGCATGAGGCATCGAGAGGCCGGAGTCTCTCATGCATGTCGGTGTGAATTTAATGATCATTGAGGTGGGTTAAATACTTATGGATAATGATTTATGAGGTATCAGCAGGGTGTTGGACACAAGAGAAAAGAGTGTGAAAACACTCGAGGTGTTCTAGGTGTTGAAAAGGTATGTCTCGGCATTTGCTTCAACTTTAAAGGGCTCTAGTTTAGTCATTGTTGTTCAGAATCGAGTGATTACTCAATTTTTGGAAAGGTATTAGAACCCTCTTCAAGGTTCATGTTGATCACTTTCCCTGATTTTGCGTCGGAGTTGAGTCAAAAGTGGGATTCCCAAGATCGGGTTGGCTGCAAATCTGGGCTGTCGCAACCCATTGCAGACCAGTCAGATTTAGGGGCATTTTGGTCTATGAATAAAGAAGAATTAGAATTTCCTCAAAACATGAAAGTTGTTCCTCTTTGAAAGAAGAATCCAACGCAAGTTGAATCGTCAAAATTGGAGAACCGAGTCAAAAGTTATAAGCAAAATACTGAAGTGCATTTTGCAGCACCAGTCAATACCGAGAGCTCGGTCCACTAGCGAGAGATCGGTCAAAACCACCGATCGATCGGTCCACTACCGGTAGATCGGTCGTCTATCGGTCATCTATCGGTCCTACGCGATTTTCAGAATTTTTTTAGGGGTTTTTTGGTCTTTTTGCTACTCCACCCTTATTTTTAAGGGTTGGCTCGAGCCAAGGGTGTTCATAAACACCCTTAGCCATATTTTGAGAGGGAGTGAGAGAGGAGAGAAGGGGTTTTCTCCTAGGGCATCAAGTGGAGAAAGATCAAGGGTTTTGAAACCCTAGAGCATCCCAAAAGCTTGGATCTTTCAATTTACGGCTCAAGCACATGAGGAGCACGTTCTCCAAGCTCGGCAGCATCTTCCATGGTATTTTTCAAGGGTTTTCTTCCCCTTATCAAGGTTAGTACACCCTTCCTAGTTAAGCTTAGTGATAACCTAGGTTTTCCTTTAAGCATGCTTCTGTGTGATCTTGTATATATTCCCTCTTCTTAATAATGTATAAAATGCCCTAAATGAACAAGATGAATTAAATGGTTGTGGATGTATGGGATGTGGATGGTAGAGGTGCTTGGATGCCATGTAGAGGTGATGATTATTGTGTGATGAAAAGGGTGGAAGGGCAATGTATCCATAATGCACATACACTACATGTTTGATGAAATGCTTGACTTAAATATACAAGTTAAAGGTTAAAAGAATTATTGCATATCACATATTTGATGAAATGCATGAATGAGGACTAAATTAAGACAATGAAAATATGATTTAGGGGTTTCTCCCCAATTGGGAAACTTGAATGAAATGTTATACATGTTCCTCGAAAACTCACATGCTTATTGGGATTATAGTAATACTATATGATGTTTATCATTATATCACCATGATATCACCAATTGTTACGCATGCATGAATATGTCACTATGATTTCCACAACTTGCTACACACAAGCACGGATATGTGAATGAACTAAGGTTTTTAAATGAGCATTAAGAAGTGAAACGAGTACAGGTAAATGTAAGGAAAGTAAGTAAGACCTCACATGCATAAGTTTGATAAATGAAATGTCAAGGAGGTTGGTAGCCCCGGTTAAGGGTGCTAACTTCTGGCTCATAAGTAAAATATTGGACTGTCAAGGAGGCTGGTAGCCCAGGGATGTGCGGGTGCTAGCCTCTGGCTCATAAGAAATATGTTGAACTGCCAAGGGGGTTGGTAGCCCAGGATTGTGGGGGTGCTAACCCCTGGCTCATAAGAAAGATATGGAACTATCAAGGAGGTTGGTAGCCCAGGATTTTGCGGGTGCTAACCTCTGGCTCATAAGAAAGGTATTGTATTGTCAAGGGGGTTGGTAGCCCAAGGATGTGCGGGTGCTAACCCCTGGCTCATAAGAAATATATTGTACTGTCAAGGAGGTTGGTAGCCCAGGGATATGCAGGTGCTAACCTCTAGCTCATAAGAAAAGAATTGAATTGTCAAGGAGGTTGATTTACCTCTGGCTCATAAGAAAAGTAATGGAATTGTCGAGGGGGTTGGTAGCCCAGGATTGTGCGGGTGCTAACCCCTGGCTCATAAGAAAGATATGGAACTATCAAGGAGGTTGGTAGCCCAGGGATGTGCGGGTGCTAACCTCTGGCTCATAAGAAAAGAAATGAATTGTCAAGGAGGTCGAGTAACCTCTGGCTCATAAGAAAAGTAACGAATTGTCAAGGAGGTCGAGGAACCTCTAGCTCATAAGAAATATGGAAAGGAAAACTCATAAGGACTCACATGATTCATAGACAATGGTTTGGACTTCATGAAAATTATGATTTGGTAAATGTTTATGTATTATGTTGCTTTAAATAATTATGATGTGTACTATTCCATCACTTGTATATGTTATTTACTCGTTATTACTATGGTTAGCTAGGAGCTTGTACTCGCTGAGTATTCCATGCTCAGCCGTACTTTTATGTCGGCAGGTACAATATATGTTGTATGCATTCTGGGTCCGTGGATCGAGGTTATCAGAGAGAGTAGGAGCTTGTTTGGAATTGTCACCAGACATTGGGGGCTTGGATATGTGGTACTATGGTGGGGTTGAGTGAGAGAGACATGTATTTTGGGATTTACTCTTGGGGGGATTTTCATGTAGGCTTGAATTGGTAATTCAAGCATTTGTACATCTGTATTATTGTATTTTATTCAGTCGTTCGTTTATGTAAACACTTGGAATTACCTTTATGTTAAAGAAAATTTTAGTTCACTGTTTAGCTTGCCTTGCATACTCTTTGCAGGTTTGATTTCAGGTTAAGTCACGTCGCCAAAGTAACCTAACTCCTAGGGGGTATTTTGGGGCGTTACATGCCATCATAGCCTTCTTGTACTTTTGGCTTTTCTTGAGTTGAGGGCAGTCAGTCCTTATGTGGCCTGACTTCTTACATTCATAATAGGTGAAAGGTTCCTTCTTGCTAGATTCAGCTTTTTTCACTTCTTTTGAGAACTCCTTCTTGTATGGTCTCTTTTTGAAGTTCTTCTTATGCTTGAGGAACCTTTTGAACCTTCTTGCCATCAAGGCTATATCTTCATCATCACTACTGGTTTCCTCATCACTAATTTCAACTTGAGTAGACTTGAGAGCCAGCCCTTTCTTGGTTCTAGGATCATCAGACATTTAATACTTCATTATGACTTCATGAGTCATAAGAGATCCCAGCAGCTCATCCATAGGCAGTTTGGTGAGGTCCTTAGCTTCTTGGATTGCTGTTACTTTTGGAGTCCATTCCTTAGGCAATGATCTTAAAATCTTTCTCACATTTTCTGCATTAGAATACACTTTACCTAGAGATTTAAGACCATTTAAAATGTTAGTAAATCAGGTGAACATATCACCGATAGATTCTTCTTTCTCCATTTTAAATAATTCATACTTGTGAACAAGCATGCTAATCTTTTCTTCTTTAACATGATTAATCTCTTCATAGGTGACTTTCAGTTTATCCCATATTTCTTTAGTAGAGTTACATCCAGAAACTCTGTTAAATTCTTGGGGACTTAAAGCACAGTAGAGGTTGCTAATAGCTTTAGCATTGATTTGAATGAGCTTAATATCAGCTTCATTCCATTCTTCCTCTACCTTAGGAATTCTGACATCATCCACAGTTTTTGTGGTAAGATGAAGGCCATTGACTATTACTCTCCAATACTCATAATTTAGAGCTTGAATGTAATACATCATCCTAGTTTTCCAATAGTTATAATTTTCTCCATTAAACAATGGTGGTCTAGTGGTGGACTGTCCTTCTCCTAGGCTTGTTGCAAATACATTGTTTGCCATAATAAATCGATTACTCAGATTGTTTAGATCTAATTAGAGTATTAGGCTCTGATACTAATTGTTGGCCAGGAAATGACCCTAAAGGGGGGTGAATAGGGTCTAAGGCAGATTTAAAAAGATAAGAGTATGAACAACAAGTTCAAAGAGCGGAATAGAGTATAATATGCAGCAAGATAAAACAATGGAATATTAAAAGAAAGAGAAGAGATAAGAAGAGTGCAAACTCAAGATTTGTTCTCGAGGTTCAGCAAACCAGCCTACTCCCCGCCTCAGCTTCCAGCTAGAGGATTCACCACGATTCCTTAATCGTACAGGCTCCTTCACAGGTGGAGTCCAAACCCTTACAATCTCTCTTTACAGGTCGAGATATCACCTTCCAAGCTCTCCTTTAGGCCGAGCTGAAACCTTTCAAGAGTGCAACCCTCTCTTGATATGGCTGAAGCAACAGCTTTAGTGCAAGAATCTTGGATTCTTGAATAATCTCAATAAATAAGTTTTGGATTGAAGATCCGAATTGAAAGCTCCTTGAATGAGCTGGATACAAGTGAAATACAAACTCTAATAAAGTCTCTCAAAGAAAGTAGACTTGAATGAGCTCAAGAGAAACTTTTTGGGGATTTTCTAAGTGTGAGAGTGAGTGAAAATCAATAGCAGTGAATAAGTGATTAATAGGAGTTATTGTTGTGATCAAGAGTTATTTGTAGTTCATAAATGAACTCATTTTATAGCATTTGATTTAATAGTGCCGTTGGGGAAGCATTAAATGCTTTTAGGTCCGTTGCAAACAAGCCGTTAAAAAAAAAATTTGTTTCAGACATGATTTCGTCGACAAAGTGGAGTTCCCACTTGAATTCGTCGCTGAATTCAAAAGACAGAATTGGATTTCAAAAAATCCTGAAACGACTTCATCGCCGAATCTTAATCCCACCAAAGATTTCGTCGCCGAAATCAGGAGGCAGAACTGAATTAAGAAAATTATGTCATGACTTCGTCGCCGAATTTGATCTTCCCAGAGAATTCGTCGAAGAATTCAGAGTGAATATTCTGAATTCAGTCTAGGATCAAACCGAAGGAATGTGATTGATTTCCTAGGTCAATTGGCTATACTCTTATCGTAATTTTATGATGAATTAGAGCTTTAGGACGA
This sequence comes from Tetracentron sinense, assembly GCA_015143295.1. NCBI lineage: Eukaryota > Viridiplantae > Streptophyta > Magnoliopsida > Trochodendrales > Trochodendraceae > Tetracentron > Tetracentron sinense. Next base: position 8,811,163 of record CM026567.1, on the reverse strand, counting down.
TTTTCAAAAAGTATCCTAGGCTCCTATGGTCAATCTATGATTCTTGAGCTTATTCACTTCACCTTTCTTTTGAGAACTTTTTACATAAGTCCTTATACATTTTCAGAATAACAAGTGAATACATTTAGAATCATGAGAGATGATCATGGCTTGACTTGGGTCTTGTGATTTTGCATTTTGTCTTCAATGGTCTTGACTTGGACTAAGGTCTCTTATAGAATCTTCATCTTGTATTGAGTTGAACTTCCTCTTGGGTAATTTCCATCCTTTGTTTTTCATGATTGGAGTGCTATCAACTTTATATAATCTGAAATGTTCACGCACATAAACGAGTTTATTAGTACCAAATATTTCATTATATTATTATGTTATTATCAAAATTATTAGGGGTACTTATGATTGTAACCCTGAGGCTAACAATCTCCCCCTTTTTTATGATGACATAACAATGTAATGAAATTGGGTTGAGCTCCCCCTCATGACATGTTTTTCATAAAAACTTTGAGATAAGCTCCCCCTAGGCATATGTATTTGTAAAAATAATCACAGTTATTATTTAGATGCATATTTATGATGAGTTAAAGGATATATCACCCTGGTTATATACCAAGAAAAGTTGTACAAAGATAAGTTTCAATTTTAATTTCTCTTCACAACATATTAGATCCAGACAAGAATAGAATTGCATAAGCAAAAGACATATTATGTGTGTACTGCCAAAGATGCAAAAAAAACATCATATTTCAAATAGTTCAAATGTCATTTCATTTATCAATCATCAATCATCAAATTTAAATTTTCATTACATTTCATGTTTCTCCCCCTATGGCAACATCAAAAAAATAAAAAAAAATTACAGCCCATCTGCTTTCTGCTTTTTGAGGAGGTCTGCAACCTTTGTGAGGACATCTTCTGATTGCTCAGCTGGATCGAAGTCATCATGGGAGTCTGAAGGAGAGGAGGTGGTATCTGAGTCGGAAGGAAGGGAGATGATAGGGGAATCAGTAGCTGAACCCCTTTTGGAGGGGGTTACCTTCATTGGTCTCATGCCTTTGCAAGAAGAGGGAGCTTGAGAAGGAGGCTGAGAAGAAGTAGCTCCACTAGCCAGACTAACCAGAAAATTATTCATTTTCTTCAACTCATCAGTGGCCCGTAAGGTAATTGAGGCTGAAAGTATGCCTCTTTTTAATTTTAGAAGCACAGTTCTTGGGGGGCATACGTCGAATCCCAAGATCTGACTAAGATTCTAATTGATTTTATTCAATGAAGGTTAGAATAACATTCACCTTTGCGACTTTGAAATTGTTAAGTCAAATCCACAGAATAATAGTAATCGCAAAACTTCACAAGTATCAAGTCTCCTGTCGATTCACACGAACCTTCTTTTTCCTTTAAAGCTTTCTCTAATGGAAGCTAATGGCCCCTCCAAATTCCATGCTTTTTTATATTTTCTTCTTTTCTTTGATCCAAGAACCTTTCTTGATCAAACAAGATCCAATCTTGATCTTCAAAGAACTTGTTCTTGATCATCAAGATCAAAAACCAAACAAAAAGGAAGATGGGGAAGGGTGACCATACACCCTCAAAGGGGGAGAGGGCGGGACGTAAACTTGAGGAGAGGGAGAGAAGAAAAAATTCTGGAGAATTATATTCCTTAAAGGGCTGGGCATCCACTCCTTTATATAAGTTCCCTCTTGGTTGCTTGAATTGTAATCCAATTATAATTCATTAACTTTATCCTAATCCAATTAGGATTCCTCAATAGTTTCCTTTATTGATTATTCTCCTATTCCAATTAGGATTAATCTTAAAAGAAACTAACCTTATCCATTAGTATCTAACTAATCTTATCTTTATCCTAATCTAATTAGGATTCCTTGATTAGCAAGAAACTAATAGACTCCTTGTCCAACAAGGAATCTTTAATTAGTAACTAACTCTAACTAATTAACTAACCTTATCCAATAAGGAGAGTAGTTATTAGATACTAATTAAATAATAATAACAATTATTATTATTCCTCCTTGAGGTGGGCGTCCCACCCTAGGTGGGTCCCACCCCACACGCCTAAACCCTCTTGGTCACTTGAATTATTCTTTTATAATAATTCTCAATGGGTCCTACCCATTTGGTTTTTCACATCCAATGTGATTCCACTTTTTAGAGCTTCACTATACCATATAGTGATTACTTAGAGAAATTAATTAATTAAATTATAAATTAAATTAAATACTTTAAGAAGGTCCTTGTGTGTGGGATCTAAAGGGATCTCCTATTTCCGGTTGTGGGATCAAGTACTCTACCTTTTGGTTAAAGCATTGTTATCAGGGAACACCTTTCCTACACTCCATTAGGATTATAGAATTTTATCTATATCCCTGGACGTCCACCAATCACAATTAATGTCCATTAACACAATGTGATTAACCTCCAGAAATTAGAGAATTGCTTGTAAGTACCATCTCACAATATATTTACAAATAAATCCTTCCACATTCCGATATCACTTGTAAGCTTCCGGGATTGGAACAATTCCACTGTCTTAGTCCCTTGCTTATGAATAGAACCCTTTCACATGATTACTTTTTCATTGAACTGAACCTCCAAAACACTTTTGAAAAACATTAGAAAAGAACTGACATATATATTTATATATACTTTTCCATATTAAAAATATCAACTTCAATAAAAACCATTTTACCGAAAAGCACCAGTACTAGATTTAACAGTTCAGTTCAACAAGTATCACCTTGATATCATTATCTCCAATTAAGGAGTTGTGGATTTCTTATTGAGTGTTTACACACTTCTCCAAACATTGTGTACATAACCCAACGTACCCGAAGTTAGTCCTGTGTATTGGACATTGCCGATTGGCACATCAAAGCCATATAGACAGATGTCTGAAAAGATGTTAACCTCTCAGGTCTAAGGACAATTTTTCAAATGGATAACCCTAATACAATCTGACAGTGTATTCCATAGGGTATCCACTAGTAACCCCGTTCAGTATTATGTACTTGCTACATATACTCACATGTTAGTCAAGAGTCACCACTCTCTGTGAATGAGATTCATCACACTATTTCATAGAACTACACATGTGCAAGCCATGATGAAGTACGGCGCCTAACCAATACTCTAGAGGCTTCGAACAATATTAGGTTTACAAGGAACCGGAAAATCATATCTCCTCGCAACCTTTGTATAATTTTCCTACAATGTTACCTATGGAACTTTATGTCATCATCATATGAGATAGTAATTAATATAAATACCCTTTATAGTTGGTTGTGTGAATATGATGCTTGTCTAATCAACATAGAAAAGTCTCTTATTGGCTTTCAAGGGCATATATGTCCAACAATCTCCCACTTGCACTCTAAGCCAATTAGATGTAATGCCCATCTTTTCATTGATGTTTCTCAAACACCAGCTGAAGCATAAATTAATATACATGGGTTTGTCATGTCTGCTTTACCACAACTATTGTTGTGATGCAATAACACTTGCAACTCTTGCAAATTTATTATCAATAACCACAGTCTTAAAAGACTAAACAAAAATGATACTGTCCAATAGTCATTTTCAGAAGTTAACATGCTTGTGCTTTATCATTGTACAATGCTCTGGAATAATCTGACCAATATCTTATCACATCAACATGTGATAAATATCCGGTCTAGTACAAGTATACTTTCTCATGATATCATATATCTAAGAGAAACAGATTCCATCCCATAAAGGTAAAAACTCTTTTCTTGAAATCTTACTTGCACAAAAACATGATTGTTATTGGGAGAATAACAATATCATTTTCTTTTTGTCTCTGAACCATTTAGAACTAAGAAAACATGTTGTAAAAGATATTGTCCTTTATTGCATAATTGCTAGATCAAATCTAAGAGAAGAATAATATTCGAATTTCATTCACAATGAAAAGAATATTATCTCTGCATAGAGCCAGGAAAGTAATTATGCTCCCACTAACCAATTTGCACATAAAGGATACTTTCAATCTTAGATGAAAATCAAACAGTTTGATTACTTCATCAGAATAAAAGTTAGTCTAACTACAGATTCTAGGACCTGTGGGTTCTAGTGTACTATTTAGGTATAGTGAGAGTAGAGAGTTGATCTCTATCAATTCTCATAGTTATCGGTCTATTGGGCTTCCGCTTCTAGAACAATTTTAGATTCAGTTTCTCTACTAGGAAACTTGTATTCCTGTTTACAAATATCTTTTGTTATCCAGGAATAGAGACTAAATGTCTCTAATGCGAATCCGAAGCTCATCTTCTATCAAATCATATCCAATATAATTTGATTTAACAACACCATCATGCTATGGTTTGTTCTGGGAATTATCTGAGACAAGATGTAATGAGAGTAAATTATGAAATTTCTATTAAGAGGTACTCTTCTCAATCATGGAAGACTTACCTAGCTGTTTCTTTATTTCAATGCGGAATTCCTTGAACTTTTCAAAGAAAGTGAAATAAAGTTAGCTACCTCTTAATGGAAGATTCATATAATTATGATCATCCAACTTTTGTCCCATTCCCAAGTAGAAGTTTTATCTTCTTAGATTTCTCCTTCTCCTATACAAACATGCAACTATTACACTTATGCAAGATCATACCAAGCATTAGGAGTTGGAGGTTCCAACAATTAAGTTGGACTTGATGAGTATACAAACTGGACAATCCTTCCAAAGGTTTGTCTTGTATCCAATGAGCAATTGCTTCACTATGAAGCACAATCCTTATACATTCCATTCTTCTTAGAAGAGCCCTTGTCCATACTACCAGAATACCTTTCCGATGGAAAATCGTGGATTTCTTTCCTTTGCATAAATGCTCGGAATTTAGAAAAACCCAACTCTTTTGAACATCTTTGCAAGTAGCATTGAACTCTTCAAAGGTTCTTAGCCATATACAACATGTGAGATTTCAGACAATCTGATTTCCTACTTGTTCAACATAACCATATTAAAGGACTCCGGGAGTTTGTCGAGAATCATAACCTCTTATCCCATAAATTTATTTCAATTTATCTCAGCACCAAGAATTGGGATTTATGAATCCAATGATCTCTATCATATTCTTTGTGACTGGGTTTCCCTAGTCAACTTGGTGTCTACTCGTCCTTTTATATAGTAAACTGCCTAGCAGCCCTATTGTATTCTGTAAACATCTTAAATGACATTTACCATTAGTAGTAAGAACTTGGATAATTCTTTAGATAGTAAGTACAAACTTGAGATTCCTTTTCCATTCCAAACACTTTGAATTGGTCAAGAGATTCTCATTAAAGTCTTGGTAAGGTGGTTATAGAATGACATGACAATTAAAACTTACATCATAATTTCACACATTATAATATCATTAGATCAGGGCTTTTGATCTTTGATGATATTGCTCATCATTCAATCAAATTTCATAGACCCCTCAATCTATAAAATTAGGAAATATGCTACTTCATATTTCTGATGAGCATTGGGTGCCCTATAATACACATGCAATCTTCCATTTTAGGATAGTACCACACATGCACTACAAGGTGGATAGTAACTATGCATCACTGAGCATCTCATGCATAACTCCTTATGTAAATCAGTGATTCCCAATTTTCTTGCGACCTCCAACGACAACATGACTGTCACTGTTTCAGCCGCCATGTTCCTTGGTTAAGTGAAACCCATCATTCTGATTCGTCATATGATCAAGTAGGGCCGTGCCCCCATTTTAGTTAACACTCCCTATCAGGCCATTCACAAACCTATCTACTATAGAAATAAGGCTCTAGGAGTTTAACTGAGACTGAATTATGTCAATACTTTTTGGCAAGACAAGACTCAGGCTAATTAATTCCTAGTCTTATTGATAATGGAAGGTCATAGGGCAATACTGTCCCGTAGGATAAATTAGCCCATTTAATTCACTTAATATTTTTCTTGAGGGAAAACAGAATATTATGAACAAATTATACATCTAATGCATATATCAAAAGCATTCACAATATTTATCATTGCATCACATGCATAGAACAATATACAAAATCATCATATGATAATAAATCAAATTTCGTTTAATTAAATCAAACTAATTCCAATGAACTCCCACTAGCCCCAAAAATCTTTATAGATCAAATCCAAGGGTACAAAGGTTATTTTTAACATCAATGGGCTTTAGTTGGTTCATTCATCCATATGATGGACCATTGGTCATACCAAGCACCATGGGCCCAAAATAACAATTATAAAGTGTCCATGTGCATCACTAAAGCCCATAAGTCAAAATGGACTATATTACCCTTTAATTCTCTACGAATTAATTTTTAGCACATTAGCAACCCTAAGTCTAAAAGAAATTATGAGAGTCTTTAAACAACTCTCTAAGACCTCTACTAGGGTCTATAAGTGTTACTCAAGCACTTCCCAAAATCGTGAATATTGTTAGCTTACATCTATGTCAATTAAGACATAATTATCTCATAATCATGCAAGTAACATATTCCACGTAAAAATTTCAACATGGACTATATGCATCACGTCCAAAAGGGCTATAATAATGTGTTTTACTTAAACACAAACTTTTTATGTTTCAACAAGACACATATTGTTGGGTTTGATCCAATTATCCAAAATTTGCACAAAAAACGATAATCACATTATCACAAGGGTTATGAACTTTTCTAAGCCACTAAAAGTTATAGCAAATCATCACATGAAATACATAATATAGCCACACAATGAGTCCACATGATCATGCTATCTTAGAAATCCTACAACTACTCTTGTAGGACGCCTTCTAAGATTTATTCTCCATGCGATCACCATCATCTTCTATCATCAATTCAATTTTTCCATAGAGAAAAACCAGCAACTCCTAATACTAAGATTACATCATATTCAAAATAAGAAACCTTGAGAAACCACCCAAAATAGGGTGCTCAAGGGGAGTACAACTCATAAGAAGAAAGAGAAGAGAATAGAGAGAGAAGAAGGCATGATTATGGAACCCATCCACCATTCAACAAAAATATATATTAACAATTCATCAACTATGAATAATAACATGGCATGACAAATTACTTAGAAAGTCCATAACCTCAATAAGGGTTTTGTTAACCTTAGGGAAACTCTTTCCCATATGGTTAAGGCTTCTATTAACATTTAATAGATAAACCCTAGAGCAAAGAAAGCAAGCATGTCAAGAATGAATTCTTAGGGATTTTAGATCATCATTAAAAGAAAACAATTTTCCTTTAATGCTTGGAAAGTCATTAAAATAAACAATTTCTCTAAAATTTAATCTAACCCTAAAATTCATCCTCACATTCCTCAATTGATAAACAAATTGAAAACACCATATTAAATTCGGCTAGGCTAGGGATCTAATCCCTTCCATTTTATTTTGATCTAATAACTACTAAAAGACCAAAATAAAAATCAGCAAATTGCTAATTTTTAATATCACTTTATATTGATTCCTAAATAAATTCAAAATCAATAATAGGTGATTTCAAAATTTTCCATAAGAGCCAACTACTTTAGGGATTATTTGATTTAACAATTAAATAAAATAATACCCTAAATAATAGTATTAAATGTCCATAAAATAATTGATCTCTCTCAATTAAAATTCACTTGAGATAAAACCCTATATCTCAACCAATGACATTTATGTAATTACTTGATTAACTATTAATCAAATAAAAACTTATAAATACTATGTAAGCAGTCATTCTGAGCACATGTAATTGATCCAAATCAACTACAATAATTATGGTATTATTCCCATAAACTTTTTAGGGAACCATAAATGATATCATAATTAACATTTAATTAAATGATAGCCCGAAGCAGATAATTAAACAATTTAATTAAATCTCAGCCCGTGCTCTCGAATCAAATAATTAAACTATTTAATTAATTGATAACCCATTAAATGATTTAATAGCGTCACATGCTCTCAAATCAAATAATGCAATTTTGGAAAAATTTGAAAGCCTCTTGGAAAATTAATTTAGAAAACTCATTTTCCCGCTTTATATTTTGACTCAAGTTTTGACCCTCAAAACGATCGATTCTGGAAAAACTTTCTTCATGAAAGTTGTAGATCTTTTCGAAAGCTTCGAAACGATATACTGATGGACCTAAATCGGACTTACGGTCACAAAGTTATGGCCAAAATATCGAAACTATATCGATTCTTCTAATCAAATACAAATCCGAAAATCTATGAATCAATTTTAATCGAAATAAGCTTTAATTTCCAAGAACGCTTAAGCAAGGGTGTCTAACACCATGAGATTTATTAATTAACATTTAATAAATAAAATCCCATCTATATATGCTAGCCAAAATATCAATGGGTATCTAAGTGGTCTAAATCAAAGGGTAAACTTGCCCTGGGCTCTCTAAAATAAATTAAACAATTTAATTTAATATTCTGAAAGGATTTCCAAATCCTTGAAGCCTATAATCAAGATTTAGATATCTCTAAATACCTATCCCTTATGAAAAGATGTTTTGAAAAAATCCAAAACCAAAATTAGTATCACACTAATTTATAAGGGTCTGATCTCTCCCTCAATAACTAGAGGGATCCCTTAGCCCTAATAAATGATTATCCAATAATCAAGAATCTAGAAAATTGATTCATTAGGGTAACCAAAATTCATAGGGGAGGCATTCTTGATATAATTAAAATTTGATTATACCCTAAAATCAAAGAGAAGCATAGCCAAGGCTCTGATACCACTGAAAGTATGCCTCTTTTTAATTTTAGAAACACAGTTCTTGGGGGGCATACATCGAATCCCAAGATCTGACTAAGATTCTAATTGATTTTATTCAATGAAGGTTAGAATAATATTCACCTTTACGACTTTGAAATTGTTAAGTCAAATCCACATAAGAATAGTACTCGCAAAACTTCATAAGTGTCAAGTCTCCTATCGATTCACACGAACCTTCTTTTTCCTTTAAAGCTTTCTCTAATGGAAGCTAATGGCCCTTCAAAATTCCATGCGGTGACTTATCAAGTGAAAGATCAAGAGAAACGACCAGTGCCATATCAAGTAAAAAACATCGTGAATGCAATGTCAAATGATGTCTTATCTGATATGTCGGAAAACGGTGATGGGACACTTGTAGCTTCATAATGACATGTCATCCGAGCAAGGTGTCTTACCACACGGTTCAACACATATCTAAGCATGATGCTCACTACGGGACCTCTGTGACTCAGTCAGATACATTGCCTGTTAAACGACCAATTGACTTAGTTTCATGCAATGCCATCTGAGCATGGTGTCATGATGCCCCATTACGAGTCATTCGCATGAGATAGCATTTGTCTATATTTATGATGGTTTTTACTGCAAACTCATCCGTGTGTTTATCAAGTGAATCCTTGTGTTCATGCAGCTTTACGTGTTCATTAACCTTATCCTAATCCAATTAGGATTCCTCAATAGTTTCCTTTATTGATTATTCTCCTATTCCAATTAGGATTAATCTTAAAAGAAACTAACCTTATCCATTAGTATCCAACTAATCTTATCCTTATCCTAATCTAATTAGGATTCCTTGATTAGCAAGAAACTAATAGACTCCTTGTCTAACAAAGAATCTTCAATTAGTAACTAACTCTAACTAACTAACTAACCTTATCCAATAAGGAGAGTAGTTATTAGATACTAATTAAATAATAATAACAATTATTATTATTCCTCCTTGAGGTAGGCATCCCACCCTAGGTGGGTCCCACCCCACACGCCTAAAGGGTTTCCAAAACCCTCTTGGTCACTTGAATTATTCTTTTATAATAATTCCCAATGGGTCCTACCCATTTGGTTTTTCACATCCAATGTGATTCCACCTTTTAGAGCTTCACTATACCATATAGTGATTACTTAGAGAAATTAATTAATTTAATTATAAATTAAATTAAATACTTTAAGAAGGTCCTTGTGTGTGGGATCTAAAGGGATCTCCTATTTCCGGTTGTGGGACCAAGTACTCAACCTTTTGGTTGAAGCATTGTTACTAGGGAACACATTTCCTACACTCTATTAGGATTATAGAATTTATCTATATCCCTGGACTTCCACCAATCACAATTAATGTCTATTAACACAATGTGATTAACCTCCAAAAAATTAGAGAATTGCTTGTAAGTACCATCTCACAATATATTTAGAAATAAATCATTCCACATTCCGATATCACTTGTAAGCTTCCGGGATTGGAACAATTTCACTGTCTTAGCCCCTAGCTTATGAATAGAACCCTTTCTCATGATTACTTTTTCATTGAACTGAACCTCCAAAACACTTTTGAAGAAACATTAGAAAAGAACTGACATATATATTGATATATACTTTTCCATATTAAAAATATCAACTTCGATAAAAACCATTTTACCGAAAAGCACCAGTACTGGATTTAACAGTTCAGTTCAACAAGTATCACCTTGATATCATTATCTCCAATTAAGGAGTTGTGGATTCCTTATTGAGTGTTTACACACTTCTCCAAACATTGTGTACATGACCCAACGTACCAGAAGTTAGTCCTGTGTATTGGACATTGCCGATTGGCACATCAAAGCCATATAGACAGATGTCTGAGAAGATGTTAACCTCTCAGGTCTAAGGACAATTTGTCAAATGGATAACCCTAATACAATCTAAAAGTGTATTTCATAGGGTATCCACTTCACATGTTAGTCAAGAGTCACCACTCTCTGTGAATGAGATTCATCACACTATCTCATAGAACTACACATGTGCAAGCCATGATGAAGTACGGTGCCTAACCAGTACTCTAGAGGCTTCGAACAATATTAGATTTACAAGGAACCGGAAAATCATATCTACTCGCAACCTTTGCATGATTTTCCTACAATGTTACCTATGAAACTTTATGTCATCATCATATGAGACAGTAATTAATATAAATACCCTTTATAGTTGATTGTGTGAATATGATGCTTGTCTAATCAACATAGAAAAGTCTCTTATTGGCTTTCGATGGCATATATGTCCAACAGAGGCAGCAATGAAGTCATGCTCTGCCATATCCAAAAGAAGCTTGCCTTGAGTCTTCAACTGAAGAGCTGATGATTCTACAATTCAATGCTTCAACCACCTCAAATCCTTCATGACTGGTCCACTGACCGTTCACAAAGGTTTGAAGGGTACACTGAGGGTTCTTTAGAATTGAGTGCAATTGATTTAAGTGAAGAGTTTTTTTTACCTAAGACAAATGAGGTAATAAGAGATTCGGATTGATTGAAATGGAAGTGAGTGTAAAAGAGTTTGACTAACTCAAGAAACATGGGTTCATTTGATTCAAGAAATTTATCGCATTTTAGGGCAAAAAAGAGAGTTTTTATGGGTTCGAGCCTATAGGCATCAAAACTAATGAAATTAACGACTTTACCGTACAGAGGGGAACGAGATAGGAATTTTTCTTTGAATAATTTCTCGAACTTTGCTTCCTTGAACTCTACTGGGACTGGAGTTGAACTTGAGGCCGGTTCTTTTCCTTTGTCGGTTCGTGATTTCTTCTTTGGTGGCTCCACAGATGCATTCTTCATTCTAGGAAGCATATTTTGAGAGATTTAGAAAGATTTGCTAGAGCTTGGAACAAAGAAGGGTGCACGAGCAATGGAATAGGGACTTTGGAGGGAAAGATTTGGTTTGCAAAAAGTTTGGATTTTGGGGGTTACTATTTATACACACGACTCAATTCATCGGCGAAATGGGTTTCGTCCCTGATTTCGTCACCGAAATTGAGTTGGGAGCCCTAATGTATTTAATTTCGGATTGACTTCGTCGACAAAATGGATGACTCATCAAGGTTCGTCGCCGAAATGGGTACAGAAAACATTCTGTTTTCCATATTTCCCAAAGATTCGTCGTCAAAATCATATTCTAGATTGAATTCGTCGCCGAATTCAATCCTGAATATGAAGAATTGATTTCTCTTTAGTTTTCTACCAGTTTTTCTTTAAGTCAAAGATTCATCAAGACATCTAAAATTATCATAGCGTATTCAAATCAATCTATTAAACAATCAAGCAAGTTATAGGCAGATCAAATCAAAGATTTCAATTTTTGATTACTTTTGATCTTGGTTAAGTTAGATCATTTAGACTAGTCATTCCCAATTCTCTTATCAAAGCACTGAACCTATCAGATTGTAGAGGTTTGGTAAAGATATCAACAAGCTAATTAATAGTATCAACAAATTCCAAGATAACATTTCTATTTTGCACATGATCTCTAATAAAATGATATCTTATTTCAATGTGCTTAGTCCTTGAGTGTTGAATAGGATTCTTAGTCATACAAATAGCACTTGTGTTATCACACTTAATAGGAATTTTAGTATAGATAAGTTTAAAATCTTCTAGCTGTTGTTCCATATAGAGAGTTTGAGCGCAACAAAGTCCAGCTGCCATGTACTCAGCCTCAATTGTGGATAAGGCCACTGAATTTTGTTTCTTACTAAACCATGAAACAAGAGAATGTCCTAAAAAGTGACAAGTTCCACTAGTACTTTTTCTATCTACTTTGCATCCAGGAAAATCTGCATCTGAATAGTTTATTAGATCTAAGCTTGTGTCCTTTAGATACCATAAGCCTAAATCAATTGTTTCAAGTAAGTATCTAAAGATTCTTTTTACAGCAGTTAAGTGAGATTCTTTTGGACAGGATTGGAATCTTGCACAAATGCAAACACTAAACATAATGTCAGGTCTGCTTGCAGTGAGATACAAAAGGCTTCCAATCATGCCTTTATAGTGTTTTTCATCAATACTTTTCTCTTTTTCATCCTTATCAAGTTTGGTTGATGGACTCGTAGGAGTATCCATTATTTTAGTGTTTTCCATTCCAAATTTTTTATGTAGTTCTTTAGTATATTTAGCTTGATTAACGAAAGTTCCTCGTTTGGTTTGTCTGATTTGAAGTCCTAAGAAAAATGTTAATTCACCCATCATACTCATTTCAAATTCTTTTTGCATTATTTTAGCAAACATTCTACAGAAAGATTCTTTTGTTGATCCAAATATGATGTCATCTACATAGATTTGGATTATTAGTATATCATCATTTTTGGTCATTATGAATAAAGTTGTGTCAATTTTACCTCTTGTGAATAAGTTTTCAATTAAGAAGCTACTTAGCCTATCATACCAATCGCTTGGAGCTTGCTTTAATCTAAATAAGGCTTTAGTTAACTTAAATACATTATTAGGAAATTTATGATTTTCAAAACAAGGAGGTTGATTTACATAAACTTTCTCATTTATATACCCATTAAGAAATGCACTTTTTACATCCATTTGATATAGTTTAAATTCTTTATGACTAGCAAATGCAAGTAACATTCTTATAGCTTCTAGTCTACCAACCGGGGTAAATGTTTCATCATAATCTATCCCCTCTTCTTGGTTGTAACCTTGAGCTACTAATCTTGCTTTATTTTAAACTACATTTCCATTTTCATCTTTTTATTCCTAAAGACCCATTTTTTTCCAATAATAGATTTGTTATTTGGTTTAGGTATTAGATCTCAAACTTGATTTCTATCAAATTGATTTAACTCTTTTTGCATAGCAATGCCCCACGAGTCATCTTCAATAACGTCTAAGGCATTTTTAGGTTCAATTTGACTTAGGAAAGCAAGATTCATTAAATTTCTTCTTCTTCTAACCCCTTGTTCCATATTACCAAGTATTAGATCCTTAGGGTGATCTTTTATTAATTTCCAAGCTTTAAGAAGTTTATAGGATTCTTCATTTTTAATTTCTTCTTCATTATCTATTTCAATGGAGCTGTTACTTGATTTTTCTTTTTCTTCATCATTTTTATTTTCTTTGTTGATTTGTAAATTTGATATTGCTTTTGGAAGATTATCAATTTCATCATCCATATTAGTATTGATTTTGTTAAAAGGATTTGATTCATCAAAAACTACATGAATTGATTCTTCAACAATTAATGATTTCTTGTTAAACACTCTATATGCTTTGCTATTAGTAGAGTATCCTAAGAAGATTCCTTCCACAGATTTAGCATCAAATTTCTTAAGATGTTTTTTATCATTAAGTATGAAGCATTTACATCCAAACACCTTAAAATAACTTATATTAGGGATTCTTCCATTCCAAAGCTCATAGGGAGTTTTATTTAATTTGCTTCTTATAACAACTCTATTAATTACATAACATGATGTGTTAATGGCTTCAGCCCAAAAATAATTTGGTAATTTATTTTCATTAAACATTGTTCTAGCCATTTCTTGAAGAGATCTATTCTTTCTTTCTACTACACCATTCTGTTGTGGAGTTCTAGGTGTTGAAAAATTATAATTAAAACCATTTTCATCACAAAATGATTCAAGTTCTTTATTTTTAAATTCTCCTCCTCTATCACTTCTTATGTTGTTAATAGAATAACCTTTTTCATTTTGAACTCTTTTACAAAAAATTTTAAATAGAGAGGGTGCTTCATTTTTATGAGAAAGAAATAGTACCCATGAGTATCTTGAAAAATCATCCACTATAACAAAAGCATAAGTTTTTCCAGCTAGGCTAGCTACTTCATTTGGACCAAAAAGATCCATATGCAAAAGTTCTAAGGACCTAGTGGTAGAAATCATTTTCTTGGTTTGAAATGAAGATTTTATTTGTTTTCCAAGTTGACAAGCATCATAGATTTTGTCTTTGATAAATTTAGTTTTAGGTAATCCTTTAACTAATTCATTTTTAGAGAGTTTAGACAAAAGATCCATGCTAGCATGTCCTAGTCTCCTATGCCATAACCAGCTAGCTTCATCTATAGCAGAGAGACATATCATGTTTTGAGATTTAAGTTCATCAAAATCTAAGGTATAAACATTTTCATTTCTATGTACTACAAACAAAGTATTTAGATTATCTTTATCCTTAATCAAGCAGATATTTGACTTGAATGAAACATTTAGTCCCTTATCACAAAGTTGACTAATACTAATGAGATTATGCTTGAGTCCATCAACAAGTTGTACATTCTCAATAAAAACGGATTTATTCTTACCAATGTTACCTTTGCCAATGATCTTCCCTTTAGCATTGTCTCCAAATGTTACATGACCGCCATCCTTTGGAGTGATTGATGCAAATAGTTCCTTGTTCCCGGTCATATGCCTTGAGCATCTACTATCCAAGAACCATGTTGTCTTGAAAATTCTTGATTTGAAGCATACCTACACATCCAATTCAAGTAACTCCAAGATACTTTTCCCCTGATACCCAAACAGTTTTGGATGGTACCCAAAGTGATGGGTTGTGGTTTGGGAGGATTAGTTCCCTTGGGAACCCATATCATTCTTGGTCCTTTGTGGTTAGATTTTGAAAGAGAAGATGTTCCTTTTGGAACCCAAACTTTCCTAATTATTTTACCATTATAAAATGAGGTGGATGGTGGAGTTTGGTGATTACTTAATTTTGTAAAGAAATTTTGATAATCTTTTTGTTTTGAAAAAGTACTATAACCAAGTCCAGCCTTGTTAAAAACACATCTTTGTTGTCCTAAAAGTCTTTCTAGGTTCTTTTGACCATTTGTGAATGTGAGGATAGTATTGGTCAAGTCATTGACTTTAACTTTTAACTCATCACATTCATATGGTGAGTTATGTGGAACATTTTTAATATTATTTAATTTCTTACGGAATTCCTCATTCTCAATGGCTAACACACTCTTTTCTTTTTGTAGATTTTCACATGATTGTGAGAGAGTGTGAATTTCTTTTTTAAAAAATTTATTTAATTTAGCTATTCTACCAAATTCAGAGTAGAGTTCATCAAATCTTTCTCTTATTTCATTATATGAGAGAGAATTATTTGGCGAAGAAGTTACCTCATCCTCATTTGCCATGAGGCACAGATTTGCCACTTCTTCATCACTTGAATCTTTCGACTTGCTTCCCTCCGAGTCATCCCAAGTTGCCATCATAGCCTTTTTCTTGTGCTTTTGGCTCTTCTTGAGTTAAGGGCAGTCAGTCCTTATGTAGCCTGGCTTCTTCCATTCATAACACGTGAGAGGTTCCTTCTTGCTAGCTTCAGCTTTGTTCACTTCTTTTGAGAACTCCTTGTATGGTCTTTTTTTGAAGTTCTTCCTATGCTTGAGGAACCTTTTGAACCTTCTTTCCATCAAGGATATATCTTCATCATCACTGCTGGTTTCCTCATCACTAATTTCAACTTGAGTAGACTTGAGAGCCAGCCCTTTCTTGGTTCTAGGTTCATCAGGCATTTGATCCTTCATTATGACTTCATGAGTCATAAGAGATCCCAGCAGCTCATCCATAGGCAGTTTGGTGAGGTCCTTAGCTTCTTGGATTGCTATTACTTTGGGAGTCCATTCCTTTGGCAGTGATCTTAAAATCTTTCTTACATTTTCTGCATTAGAATACACTTTACCCAAAGATTTAAGACCATTTAAAATGTTAGTAAATCTGGTGAATATATCACCGATAGATTCTTCTTTTTCCATTTTGAATCATTCATACTTGTGAATAAACATGCTAATCTTTTCTTCTTTAACATGATTAGTTCCTTCATAGGTGACTTTCAGTTTATCCCATATTTCTTTAGCAGAGTCACATCCAGAAACTCTGTTAAATTCTTGGGGACTTAAGGCATAGTAGAGGTTGCTAATAGCTTTAGCATTGATTTGAATGAGCTTAATGTCAGCTTCATTCCATTCTTCCTCTACCTTAGGAATTTTGACATCATCCACAGTTTTTGTGGGAAGATGAGGGCCATTGACTATTACTCTCCAACACTCATAATCTAGAGCTTGAATGTAATACATCATCCTAGTTTTCCAATAGTTATAATTTTCTCCATTAAACAGAGGTGGTCTAGTGGTGGACTGTCCTTCTCCTAGGCTTGTTGCAAAAACATTGTTTGTCATAATAAACTTGATTACTCAGATTGTTTAGATCTATTTAGAGTATTAGGCTCTGATACAAATTGTTGGCCAGGTAATGACCCTAAAGGGGGGTGAATAGGGTCTATGGTAGGTTTTTAAAAAATTGAACTACAAATTCAAAAGTGCGGAATAAAATTTAATATGCAACAAGCTGAACTATAGAATATTTAAAGGAAAGAGAGAAGAGATAAGGAGAATTTAAACTCAAGATTTGTTTACGAGGTTCAGCAATCCAGCCTACTCCCCACCTCAGCTTCCAGCTAGAGGATTCACCCCGATTCCTTAATCGCACTGGCTCCTTTACAGGTGGAGTCCAAACCTTTAAAATCTCTCTTACAGGTCGAGATATTACCTTACAAGCTCTCCTTTAGGCCGAGCTGAAACCTCTCAAGAGACAACCCTCTCTTGAAATAATTGAAGCAATAGCTTCAGTAGAAGAAACCTGGATTCTTAACTACTTTCAATAAATGAGATTTTGGATTAAAAATTCGAAGAGAAAGCTCCATAAATGAGCTGAATAAGAGTGAAGATGTCGCGACCCGAAACCCACCCTAGGAGTAAGAGTGAACTTTTGATGACTAATCATGGCTTACATGACTTGCTTGACAAACCATCCTGCAAAAACCCACAGAGCATATACAATAGAGGACAAAAATAGCGGAAACATACTCTAACATGGCACGGCGGAAGTCTACCAAACCTCTATGTATATATATACGCAAATCCAAGTTTTATACAAAAAGTAACCAAAAGAAAGTGCGGACAGACCCGCCAAAATACATGGACATAAACTCTCATCTCACCCACAGCTAATCCACTCAGAATCTAACACCACCAACTGATAGCCCTCAACCAGAGGTTCCTCCAAAGGCTCCTCGACGTACTCCTCCTCCACCCATGGACCAGGAGCACAAACATCAAACGGAGCAGCAGCTCCCTCAGAACCTGCCGACATAAGAAGTACGGCTGAGCTTGGAATACTCAGCGGGTACTAAATACTAACCAACAGTCATAGCATACGGATAGCATACATAAAGCAGGAAACAATTCATATCATACAAGGAAGTAAAGCAATTTATAATCATGCTTGTAATTCGTAGAAAACCGATAAAACATCTTGAAAACATCGTGCACTTGACTTGGCTTGAAATCTCTTTTCGTACTTGAAAGCTTGTCTTGTCTATCTTGCTTGATTCTTGTATGTCGTGTCATGTCATGCATGTCATGCGTGCTTGCTTGTGATCATGTAACTTGTGAGATACACTTGTGAGATGTCCTTGTGAGATGCGCTTGAGAGGGAAGGGAGACCCTTCTTTATGCAATGCACTTGCGAGGGAAGGGAGACCCTTCTTCATGATATGAATGTACTTGCGAGGGAAGGGAGGCCCTTCTTCATGATATGCACTTGTGAGTGAGGGGAGACCCCTCGTGGAATTGTTGGTTCTTGTCTTCTTGTGAAAAGCGAGGTAAAACATATCGTAGGATATGTCCCACCTCTAACCAAGTTCTTGAAAACCTCGATAAAATCATCTCATGCATGCAGTGCTCGTGGGAACCGTGTACATACTTGCATTTAAATTTAAACATGACATTTGGATAATTTCACAACACATATAACATCAATGATCGAGCAACGTAATATTCATATCATTTAGGGAAAGCAAGAAACACACTATCATAGTCCCTAGCAATATTCATAATTTAATAGGCATGCATTTCCTAATTTACAGCTCACTGTATTCACCTTGGCATTTCATCAAACATGGTGTGTTCATTATGGATTTACCCTACAACATGCTTTTCTAGATGGGTTTTACTCAAATCATACATGTATGTTCATTATTGGAACAATGCCCTTCCCCATTTGTTCATCACACACAACCATTGGCATCCAGTCGCCCATTCCATCTCCATTCACCATTCACAACCATCCATCTCATATTACATTGTGTAAATAAAGGAAAATAAAGAGAAAAGAAGGGAAAGAGGAACTATAACAAGGAGGGTAGTAAAAAGTACCGACCTTGAAGAGATGAGGAAGAAATCCCTCTTCTAAACGACTGTGAGTTGCTGCCCTAGCTCGGAACACGAGCTTTACACGAGCTTGAGCCGAGATCTTGAAGAAAAACCGGACTGGAAGTGATCTAGGGTCTCAAAACCCTTTGATTTCTCTCCAAAATGGAAACCCTAGGTTGGAATAGCCTTTTCCCCTTTCTCCTATTCTATCAAACTCTCTAAGTGTCGAATGATGCCCTAAAGGCTCGGGTTAAACTCTTAAGGTAAGAGTGGACCGACCAAAAGACCCTAATACCCTTACTGAAATTTCTGTAAAAACACGAGTGCTGAACACGTTGTGTTGTGAACAGTGCCACACACGTTGTGCTGTGAACAGTGCTGACTCGTTGTGCTGTGAATAGTGCTGACTCGTTGTGCTGTGAACAGTGCCGAACACGTTGTGTTGTGAACAGTGCCACACACGTTGTGCTGTGAACAGTGCCGAACACGTTGTGCTGTGAACAGTGCCACACACGTTGTGCTGTGAACAGTGCCACACACGTTGTGTTGTGAACAATGCCACACACGTTGTGCTGTGAACAGTGCCGAACACGTTGTCCGTTGTGAAGGGTGCCGAGCCCGTTGTCACGTCGTGTCGTGCATAGTGGTAAACCCGTAGTCCGTTGTCTTATGTACAACGTGCCCGTTGTCTGCTGTACAACGTACACGTTGTCTGCAGCACAACATACCATTGTCTGTTACACAACGAATATGTTATCTGCTGCATGACTGTTGCACAACGAATACGTTATCAGGGTACGTCCTTAGCGCCTTCCGAGCTACGTCCTTAGCGCCTTCCGAGCTACGATTTCCTAAAGGTCCAGACTGTTTTGGCCATATCTTTTGACTCGTTCGTCCGATTTTGACGATTCAACTTGCGTTGGGCTCGTACTTCGAAAAGGGACATTTCTGACATGAAAAAATTTCCAATTTCTACCTTATTTATTAATTTTACCTCTTTAAAGGCAAAATGACAACGAAAATGTCATGCATTAACTGTGAAAAGGTCAGGGGCTCTACATCCTCCCCTCCTTACAAACATTTCGTCCTCGAAATTTAGACATTACTTGCATTACAGACCCAAGAAAATTACCAGTCATATACAAAGTTATACCAAAAACTCATTCAGTTAATTCTGGGTACTTTGCTCTGACTTCGGCCTCACGCTCCCATGTAGCTTCTTCCCGAGCATGGTGCTGCCATTGCACAAGGACCAAAGGGATTGTCTTGTTGTGAAGCACCTGATCTCTTCTATCCAAAATCTGAACTGGCTTTTCAATCAGGGTGAGGTCCTCTCGAATCTCCAACGGTTCCAAGTCTATGACATGTGAGGGATCTGCAATGTACTTCCGAAGCATAGATGAATGAATGACGTTGTGAACTGCGGCCATGTGAGGGGGGAGAGCTACTCTGTAAGCAACCTCACCAACTCGTGCGATAATCTCAAAAGGCCCAACATACCGAGGACTGAGCTTGCCTCGCTTTCCAAATCTCATGATCCCTTTGCTAGGAGATACTTTCACAAAAACTTGATCCCCTACTTGAAATTCCAAGTCCCAACGGTGCGTGTCCGCATAACTTTTCTGGCGATCTTGAGCGGCTTTCAATCGATACCGAATGATCTTAACTGTGTTTGCAGTTTGCTCAATCAACTCCGAACCAAGTACTTTCCTTTCTCCTACCTCATCCCAATAGAGAGGAGACCTACAACTTCGCCCATACAAGGCCTCAAATGGTGCCATTTGGATACTTGCCTGATAGCTGTTATTATAGGCAAATTCAATCAAAGGCAAGTGCTCTTCCCAACTGCCTCTGAAATCCAACATACAAGTCCGAAGCATGTCTTCAATGACTTGGTTCACTCTCTCGGTTTGTCCATCCGTCTGTGGATGAAAAGCGGTGCTGAAATCAAGTCGGGAACCCATAGCCTCCTGGAAACTTTTCCAGAATCGTGATATGAATCTTGGATCCCGATCTGACACAATACTGACGGGCACTCCGTGTAACCTCACTACTTCCTTGATGTATAGAGCGGCCAACTGGCTAGAGTTGAAAGTAGTTCGGTAAGGTAAGAAGTGCGCAGACTTCGTCAGACGGTCTACTACAACCCAAATTGCATCTGAGCCCCTTGTCATCTTTGGTAAGCCAACTATGAAATCCATGGATATGTTCTCCCATTTCCACTCGGGAATAGGAAGAGAATGCAATAGACCGGCGGGTCGCATGTGTTCTGCTTTCACCTGTTGGCACACTAAGCACCGTGCCACATATTCTGCAACATCCCTCTTCATATTCCGCCACCAAAAGTGACTCTTGAGGTTCCGGTACATCTTTGTACCCCCTGGATGCACTGTGTACTTCGAACGGTGTGCTTCATCCAAAATCTCTCTTCGAAGATCTGCATTGGCTGGGACGCACAGCCTTCCCTTGAATGTGATAGCACCCCGACTAGTGAGAGAGAAGTCCTCACTACCCTTAGCAACTTCCTTGTCCCGATAAGCCAATAATTCAGCATCCGTGGCTTGGTATTCTTGGATCAAATCTATAATGTATGGCCGAACCGTGACATTTGCTAAGATAGGACTACGGACAGAGTCATTCACACTAATGTCCAAATTCGCCAAGTCTTCAAGTAGCTTCCATTCTTGCACTAACATGCATGCTAATAACCCCAGAGGTCTTTTACTCAAAGCATCAGCCACTACATTTGCTTTACCCGGGTGGTATTGAATGGTACAATCATAGTCTTTCAAAAATTCCATCCAACGCCGTTGCCTTAGATTCAGCTCCTTTTGGGAAAAGAGATACTTGAGGCTCTTGTGATCCGTGAACACATAGAACTCCACCCTATAAAGGTAATGACGCCAAATCTTAAGTGCAAACACGACCGCCGCAAGCTCCAAGTCGTGCGTGGGATAATTCTTCTCATGCTCCTTCAACTGCCTTGATGCATAGGCAATGACTTTCTTGTGCTGCATGAGTACATACCCAAGTCCAACGTGTGAGGCATCACTATACACCTCATACCCATAAGGTCCGGATGGCACAGTAAGGACAGGTGCTGTAGTAAGCCTCTTCTTCAGTTCCGTGAAACTGATCTCGTACTTATCACTCCATACAAACTTGGCGTTCTTCCTTGTCAGGTAAGTAAGCGGTGCTGCAAGGCTAGAGAAACCCTCTACAAATCTCCTGTAGTAGCCTGCCAACCCAAGAAAGCTGCGTATCTCCGTGACACTCTTGGGCCTCGCCCAACTCATAACTGCTTCGATCTTCTTTGGATCTACCGATATACCTTCTGCAGAAACAACGTGGCCTAGGAATGCCACCTCTTCCAACCAAAACTCACACTTGCTAAGTTTGGCGTATAGCTTGTGCTCTCTTAGCATTTCCAAAGCAAGGCATAGGTCGCGTGTGTGATCTTCCCGTGTCTGGGAATAGACCAAAATGTCATCAACAAATACAATCACGCACCTATCAAGATATGGCCGAAATACCCGGTTCATCAAATCCATAAAGGCTGCCGGTGCGTTCGTGAGTCCAAAAGGCATTACCAAGAACTCGTAGTGTCCATACCGAGTCCTGAAAGCAGTTTTGGGAACATCTTCCACCTTAATCTTCAACTGGTGATAACCCGATCGAAGGTCTATCTTCGAGAAAAATCTCGCTCCCTTCAACTGATCGAACAAGTCATCAATCCTAGGCAAGGGATACCTATTCTTTATAGTGACTTTGTTCAATTGCCTATAATCGATGCACATCCGCATCGAGCCATCTTTCTTCTTAACAAACAACACCGGGGCACCCCACGGTGAGACACTTGGTCGAATGAAGCCAAGGCCTTGCAATTCCTCCAACTGAGTCTTCAACTCCTTGAGTTCGATAGGGGCCATTCTATATGGAGCTCTGAAAATAGGAGCTGTGCCTGGTGCAAGCTCGATCACAAACTCAATCTCCCTATCTGGAGGCAATCCTGGCAACTCCTCTGGAAATACATCCAGGAACTCACTCACAACCGGAATAGTCGATGAGTCCTTTACCTCGGGGTTAGCTAAGCTCAACGCCGTAAAACGAGCAATAGATCTACTTTTCAACCCGCGAAAGTGGAATGGTTTTCCTTCTACTGGCTTGAAGAGTACCATTTTCTCAAAGCAAGCTACATGCCCATGATGTGCTGCTAACCATTCCATTCCCAATATAATATCAAAGTCTTGGAATCCAAGGACGATGAGATCAACCGCCAACTCGTGGCTTCCAACTTGGACCACACTATTTCTATACACTTTATCTGCCAATACTGTTTTACCAAGAGGAGTCGAAATGGCTAACTCCGGTTCTAGCTGACCTGGCTCTACAGAAAAGCCTTCTGAAAAACTCGGCGAGACAAACGAATGAGTAGACCCGGTATCGATCAACACTCGAGCCAAATACTCGTTGACTAGTAGGGTTCCTGAAATTTTAACTAGCGGAGTTAATCCATGCATCAACAGTGTATACATGTAGGTATATATATACATATATAACATGCCAAGTACGTACACAAAGAATAAAACATAACATAACAATCACGAATAAAGAAAATAACTCCAAACGCGTACCTTGCACCACATCGTCAGATGCAAGTGCATCACCCTCTGTCAAGGCAAAAACTCGCCCCTGGTTCGCCTGACGAGACTGAGGTGTAGACCGGGTAGTCTGAGATGACGCCTGATATGATCCTGCTGGGCGTGCTGGTGGCCTAATCCCCTGAGACTGGCCTGGTAAATGCCGACTGGGGCAATCAGTGATCATATGGCCCTGGCGACCATAATGAAAGCATCCACCTGATGCCCTTCGGTAATCTCCTGCCGGGTGCCTTCGGCCGCATGAAGTGCAGACCTCGTGTGTAAAAGTCGGAGGTGGAGCATACCTCATCGTCTGAGGTGCAACAGGCCGTGGGGCCGGAAGAGCCTGAGGTCGCGGTGCCTGAGGCATATACTGCCGTGGAGCTGGAGGCGCATAAGATGGCCTCATCGGTGGTGCTGGCCACGCATACTGATAAGGGCCGGTACGAGCCCGCCTCTCTGGAGGTGCTGAACTACTAGGTTGGCCTCTCGCCAACTCCCTCTTCTTGGACACGGCCTCTGAATTGGGCTCGACCAATAAGGCCTTGTCTACTACCTCAGGGTAGGTAGCATGTCTGAAAACCGAAACCTTCTCCATGATAACACCTTTGAGCCCTTGCTCAAACCTCCTCGCCTTCATTACCTCGGTGGCAATCATATCTGTCGCGAAGCGTGATAGCTCCGAGAACTTGGCCTTATAAGTGACCACAGACATCGAACCTTGCTCAAGGTTGATGAATTCTCTCTCTTTCTTTTCCCGTGCTCCAATCGGAAAATACTTCTTATAGAACGTATCCTTAAACTCCTCCCAAGTCCACGGTTGACCTTCCATGGTCAAGTCCCGTGTCCTCAATACGGACAACCACCAATGGTGGGCTTCACCTTCTAGCATGAAGACTGCCCATGCTACTTTCTCTTCCTCTGTAGGAGAGAGCACCGCAAATATCTTCTCCATCTGGAGGATCCATGCCTCCGCAACAAGAGGGTCCACACTCCCATGGAAGGATGGAGGCCTCAATCTCCTGAATGCCTCAACTCCAGCGGTACGATGTACTGGAGCTGCAGGCGGTGGAGTAGGTGCTGCCGATGATGGTATAGCCTGCCGAGCTGCCAGTATGGCGAGTGTCTCAGCAATAGAGCCTAAGACCTGAGAGAGGTCCGGCTGCTCATCCTCATCCCGTGAAGAAGAGGAAGCTCTGGTATGTGGTCCACAACCCCGTGTGCCCCGCCTCATGACTAAAGTCCTGAGAACAATAGCACCACATGAGTCTCACTTGAAACCATAGTTTATTTCAATGCCATTTCACAATAATTCAATTGATATTAGTTGTATAATACTAATACTCATCACATCAAGTCATCAGAGTATTCATCACATTATACTTATACTTTAGTGTTCTAGCGTACCCAGGACCCGTACTTGGTTAAAGCAACCATTTTAGACTAAGACTAAAGTTTAGTCTTACACTTGGATCAAGACTCTCTTCCGACTTACTTTCTTCCTAACTTGTTTCCTGACATATGCTCTTGTCAAGGCGTGGCATAAGATTCTAAGTGACCCTAGAGACCTAAAGCCTAAGCTCTGATACCACTTCTGTCGTGACCCGAAACCCACCCTAGGAGTTAGAGTGAACTTTGCACGACTAATCATGGCTTACATGACTTGCTTGACAAACCATCCTGCAAAAACCCACAGAGCATTTACAATAGAGGACAAAAACAGCGGAAACATACTCTAACATGGCACGGCGGAAGTCTACCAAACCTCTATGTATATATATACGCAAATCCAAGTTTTATACAAAAAGTAACCAAAAGAAAATGCAGACAGACCCGCCAAAATACATGGACATAAACTCTCATCTCACCCACAGCTAATCCACTCAGAATCTAACACCACCTACTGATAGCCCTCAACCGGAGGTTCCTCCAAAGGCTCCTCGACGTACTCCTCCTCCACCCATGGACCAGGAGTACAAACATCAAACGGAGCAGCAGCTCCCTCAGAACCTGCCGACATAAGAAGTACGGCTGAGCTTGGAATACTCAGCGGGTACTAAATACTAACCAACAGTCATAGCATACGGATAGCATACATAAAGCAGGAAACAATTCATATCATACAAGGAAGTAAAGCAATTTATAATCATGCTTGTAATTCGTAGAAAACCGATAAAACATCTTGAAAACATCGTGCACTTGACTTGGCTTGAAATCTCTTTTCGTACTTGAAAGCTTGTCTTGTCTATCTTGCTTGATTCTTGTATGTCGTGTCATGTCATGCATGTCATGCGTGCTTGCTTGTGATCATGTAACTTGTGAGATACACTTGTGAGATGTCCTTGTGAGATGCGCTTGAGAGGGAAGGGAGACCCTTCTTTATGCAATGCACTTGCGAGGGAAGGGAGACCCTTCTTCATGATATGAATGTACTTGCGAGGGAAGGGAGGCCCTTCTTCATGATATGCACTTGTGAGTGAGGGGAGACCCCTCGTGGAATTGTTGGTTCTTGTCTTCTTGTGAAAAGCGAGGTAAAACATATCGTAGGATATGTCCCACCTCTAACCAAGTTCTTGAAAACCTCGATAAAATCATCTCATGCATGCAGTGCTCGTGGGAACCGTGTACATACTTGCATTTAAATTTAAACATGACATTTGGGTAATTTCACAACACATATAACATCAATGATCGAGCAACGTAATATTCATATCATTTAGGGAAAGCAAGAAACACACTATCATAGTCCCTAGCAATATTCATAATTTAATAGGCATGCATTTCCTAATTTACAGCTCACTGTATTCACCTTGGCATTTCATCAAACATGGTGTGTTCATTATGGATTTACCCTACAACATGCTTTTCTAGATGGGTTTTACTCAAATCATACATGTATGTTCATTATTGGAACAATGCCCTTCCCCATTTGTTCATCACACACAACCATTGGCATCCAGTCGCCCATTCCATCTCCATTCACCATTCACAACCATCCATCTCATATTACATTGTGTAAATAAAGGAAAATAAAGAGAAAAGAAGGGAAAGAGGAACTATGACAAGGAGGGTAGTAAAAAGTACCGACCTTGAAGAGATGAGGAAGAAATCCCTCTTCCAAACGACTGTGAGTTGCTGCCCTAGCTCGGAACACGAGCTTTACACGAGCTTGAGCCGAGATCTTGAAGAACAACCGGACTGGAAGTGATCTAGGGTCTCAAAACCCTTTGATTTCTCTCTAAAATGGAAACCCTAGTTTGGAATCGCCTTTTCCCCTTTCTCCTATTCTCTCAAACTCTCTAAGTGTCGAATGATGCCCTAAAGGCTCGGGTTAAACTCTTAAGGTAAGAGTGGACCGACCAAAAGACCCTAATACCCTTACTGAAATGTTTGTAAAAACATGAGTGCTGAACACGTTGTGCTGTGAACAGTGCCACACACGTTGTGCTGTGAACAGTGCTGACTCGTTGTGCTGTGAATAGTGCTGACTCGTTGTGCTGTGAACAGTGCCGAACACGTTGTGTTGTGAACAGTGCCACACACGTTGTGCTGTGAACAGTGCCACACATGTTGTGTTGTGAACTGTCGCGCCCCAAAATACCCCCTAGGAGTTTAGAGATACTTTAGAGGTGACTACGTGTACCTGTCAAACCATCCTGTAATGCAAGAGGCTAAACATAATATAATACAATGATAATCAGAGCGCGGAAACTAAACATAAGTGCGGAAGTATAAGCCAACTTTTTCTTTTCTTCTATAACTCCAAATAGTTTTCCAAGTTAACATATACCAAATACAATCAAAGTAAAGGTGGACATGCCCACCTATCAAAATATAAAAAGGAACTCTCTAACCCTCTCCTCTCAACAGTAGTCGAGGTATGGCCACACATCCAAGTCCCTATCCTCCTGAGACTGCCATGGGATAGGTGGCTCCCTCTCTTCTACATACTCCTCCTCGACCCAAGGCTCGGGGTCGAGGACATCCACAGTACCTGCCAACATAAAAGTACGGCTGAGCATGGAATACTCAGCGAGTACAAACTACTAGCTAACCATAACAATAGCGAAAGCATAACAACAGTGAGCAATACAAGATATTAATTTAAAGCAATAGTGAAAGCATAAGATACATAGCCATATCTTGACATGCGTGTATGAATGCAAAAACCTCGGTAAAACTCATGTCTCGAAAACCTTTTTCATGTCTCGGTCAAATCATGTATGTGTGTCTTGTCTTGTCTTGTATTTCATGTCTTGATTTGTTCTTGACTTGTATACTTGTGAGCCAGAGGCTAGCACCCTTCCTTAGGCTACCAACCTCTTGTCATGTTCTTGTTCTATTTCTCTTGTGAGCCAGAGGCTAGCACCCTTCCTTGGGCTACCAACCTCCTTGTCTTGATTCATTTCTCTTGTGAGCCAGAGGCTAGCACCCTTCCTTGGGCTACCAACCTCCTTGTCATGTTCTTGATTCATTTCTCTTGTGAGCCAGAGGCTAGCACCCTTCCTTGGGCTACCAACCTCCTTGTCATGTTCTTGATTCATCATATACAAATACAATCTTGGAAAACCCGGTTTCATGCATGCATGTGTGGTGTGTGTAGCACTTGTAATATCATGATGACAATATGACATGAAGAGTAGTGTATAGCAATTCAATCCACAGTATAACCATTTAGGAATTTGAGTAATCTACGTGGCATTTGAATAGTTCATCATTCATAAGAACACACGCATAAGGCCTACTTTCATTTTCTTCATTTATGTCATTTATTCCTAGTTTAGGCATTTTGTCAAACACATAACATGCAAGGTTCCTTAATGGTTCATCTTCTTCTTTTTAGTGCCTACTTTCCATCCAAAAATCAAGGTATGTTCATTATTGGTAAAATACCCATCCTCCATTTTCCATTCTTCACACCACACATTCATACACCATACATTCGGCATCCCCTCGCCTCAATCAACCTCTCATCCATGAATCCACACCATTTTCTCACCTTGTTTACATTTAGTGAGTATGATACATTCCATAAGGGAGAAATGCATAGTAACAAAATCATATAGTTCATAGAAAAACTAGGTTATTGTTAGGGGAGGTTAGTAGGGTATACTAACCTTGAATCAAGGCTTGAATCCTTGGTAGAGACCTTGATTGAAGCTCCAACTTGAAAGATGAAGCCTTTGCTTGAAAGAAGCTTGAGTTGGGGAAGAAATCCCTTTCAAAAACGTGAGTGAGGGCTGCCCTAGCTTTGAGAATGCACCCCACCCGAGCTTGAGTTGAAATCTTGAAGAAAACGTGCTTGGGGACGATCTAAGGTCTTCACCCCTTTGATTTCTTCTCCAAAAGCAACCTAGGTTAGAAACCCCCTTCTTCTCACTCTCTATCTCTCAATTTCTCTTAAGTGATGAGAATGAGGCCCTAAGGCTCGGGCAAAGCCTTATAGGAAAGGGTTTAACCCCCAAAAGATGAAAACGCCCTTAATGAAATTTCTGCAAAAACGCGAAGACCGAGCGATCGGTGGTTATGACCGATCGATCGGTTGCCTACCGAGCGATCGGTGTTTATGACCGATCGACCGGTCAAAAACTCACTCTCTGGAAAATTTCCCCATACAAAATTTCTGAACGTGCGATAGCTACCGATCGATCGGTTATGGACCGATCGATCGCTGACTAGACCGAGCGATCAGTGCTCTGCTGGTTTCGACTGTTTTGGCCATATCTTTTGACTCGCTCGTCCGATTTCGACGATTTAACTTGCGTCGGGTTCGTCTTTCAAAAACGCACATTTTTGACGTTTTGGAATTTCCGATTTCTCTCTTATTTATTAATTAGACTACAAAACAGCCAATTAGCTACGAGAGTGCCATTCACTAAAGATGAAAAAGTCCGGGGTGCTACATGAACAGTGCCACACACATTGTGCTGTGAACAGTGCCGAACACGTTGTCCGTTGTGAAGGGTGCCGAGCCCATTGTCACGTCATGTCGTGCATAGTGGTAAACCCGTAGTCCGTTGTCTTATGTACAACGTGCCCGTTGTCTGCTGTACAACGTACACGTTGTCTGCAGCACAACGTACTGTTGTCTGTTACACAACGAATACGTTATCTGCTGCGCGACTGTTGCACAATGAATACGTTATCAGGGTACGTCCTTAGCGCCTTCCGAGCTACGTCCTTAGCGCCTTCCGAGCTACGATTTCCTACAGGTCCAGACTGTTTTGGCCATATCTTTTGACTCGTTCGTCCGATTTTGACGATTCAACTTGCGTTGGGCTCGTACTTCGAAAAGGGACATTTCTGACATGAAGAAACTTCCAATTTCTTCCTTATTTATTAATTTTACCTCTTTAAAGGCAAAATGACAACGAAAGTGTCATGCATTAACTGTGAAAAGGTCAGGGGCTTTACAGAATACAAACTCTAATTAAGTCTCTCAAAGTAGGTAGCAGTCAAGTAAGCCCAAGAGAGAATTTTTAGGGATTTTCTAAGTATGAGAGTAAGTGAAAATCAATAGCAGTGAATAGGTGATAGATGGGAGTTATTGCTGTGATCAGGAGTTGTTATATGTTCATAAATGAACTCCTTTTATACCATTTGATCCAATAGTGCCATTGGGGTAGCATTAAATGCTTTTAGGTCCGTTGCAAACTAGCTGTTGCAAAGATTTTTCAGTTTCAGACATGATTTCGTCGACGAAGTGGAGTTCCCACTTGAGTTCATTGCCGAATTCAAAAGATGGAATTTAATTGTAAAAAATCCTGTAATAACTTCGTCGCCGAAGTTAACCCAACCAAAGATTTCGTCTCCGAAATCAAGAAACATAACTGAATTTGAAAATTTCTGTAATGACTTTGTCGCCGAATTCAATCTACCCAGAGAATTCGTCAATGAATTCAGAGCTTTGGATCACACTGAAGGGATGTGATTGATTTCCTAGGTCAATTAGCTATACTCTTATCAAAATTTTATGATTAATTAGAGCTTTGGAGTGATCTTCAAAAATGTCCTAGGCTCCTATGGTCAATCTATGATTCTTGAGCTTTTCAACTTACCATCCTTTTGAGGACATTTTACATAAGTCCTATACATTCTCAGAATAAAAAGTAAATACATTTAAAAATGATGAGAGATGATCTTGGCTTGACTTGGATCTTGTGATTTTGCCTTTTGTCTTCAATGGACCTGACTTGGACTAAGGTCTTATCTTGGATCTTCATCTTGTATTCAGTGAGTTGAACTTCCTCTTGGATAATTTCCATCCTTTTTCATGATTGGAGTGCTATCAACTTATGTAATCTGAAATGTTCATGCACTTAAATGATTTTATTAGTACCAAATATTTCATTATATTATTATGTTATTATCAAAATTAATAGGGGTACTTATTGTAGAGCCCTGGACTTTTTCATGTTTTATGCATGACACTTTTGTAGCCAATTTGCCTTTAAAGTAGTACAATTAATAAATAAGGAAGAAATTAAAATTTTCAAAACGTCAAAAATATTCCTTTTCGAAGTACGAACCCAACGCAAGTTGAATCGTCAAAATCCGACGAACGAGTCAAAAGATATAGCCAAAACAGTTTGGACCTACAGACCACCTATCACTTGGTCCATGGAGCGATCGATCGGTCCAAAACCGATCGATCGGTAGCTATCGACTGGTCAAGATTTTTGTATGGGAAAATTTTCCAGAGAGTTGATTTTTGACTGGCAGCTCACTCAATTCACCGATTGCTCGGTAGGCAACCGATCGATCGGGTCATAAACACCGATCGCTCGGTCTTCGTGTTTTTGCAGAAATTTCATGAAGGGTGTTTTCGTCTTTTGGGCATTTCACTCCTTCCTCTTAAGGGTTGCCCGAGCCTTTAGGGCTCATTCTCAACACTTAGGACATTTGAGAGCTAAGGCGAGGAGAGAAAGGGTTTTCCTAACCTAGGGTTTGATTTTTGAGAAGAAATCAAAGGGTTTAAGAACCCTAGATCACCTCAAGCTTGGATTGCTTCAAGATCCCTGTTCAAGCACGCGAGGAGTAGTTTCTCCAAGCTAGGGCAGCGACTCACGGACGTGTTGGAAGGGGATTCTTTCCCTCATTTGTCAAGGTCGGTACTTCTTGCTACCCTCCTAGTTATAGCTTTTCTTTCTTCCCGTATTCTTGTATTCTTTGTTTTCTTCCATCTATAAATGGATGATGAGTTGAAATGGTGAATGGTGTGGATGGAGAGGGGTGTTGGCGATTAAATGCCATGTGAAATGATGTGATGAATGAAATGGGGAGGGCATTGTACCCATAATGAACAAACATGTATGATGTGAGCATAACCCACCTAGAAAAGCATGATTTAGGTTGAAATAAATAATGGACACACCCTATGCTTATTTGAAATGCCAAGGTGAACGAAACGAAGGATAAATTAAGAAAATGCATTCTTAATTACTTATGAACTTGTTAGGGCTTATGATAGTGTGAGTTCTTGTTTTCTTTAAAATATCATAAATGCTTATTGTTTAATTTGCAACATGCTATATATTGTGAAATCCCCAAATGTCATCTTTAAATTCCAATGCAAGTATGCACACGAATCCATGAGCACGGCATGCATGACATGAATTTACCGAGGCTTTCAAGAATGAGGTTGAGAGGTGGGACATATCTTACGATAAGTTTTACCTCGCTTTTCACAAGAAAACAAGAACAAACATATCACGAGGGGTCTTCCCTCACTCACAAGTGCATAGCATAAAGAAGGGCCTCCCTTCCCTCGCAAGTACATACATATCATGAAGAAGGGTCTCCCTTCCCTCTCAAGTGCATTGCATAAAGAAGGGTCTCCCTTCCCTTTCAAGGCATCTCACAAGTACATCTTACAAGTGTATCTCACAAGTTACACGATCACAAGCAAGCACCCATGACATGCATGACATGACACGATATACAAGAATCAAGCAAGATAGACAAGACGAGTTTTTAAGCACGAAAATGGTGCCTTAAGTCAAGTTAAGTGCACGGTGTTTTCAAGGGTTTTATCGGCTTTTATGAATGCAAGCATAATTATATACTGCTTTACTTTATTGTTATGATATGAATTATTTTTGCTTTATATGTGTGAATTGTTTCCTGCTCTATGTATCGCTATCTGTATGCTATGACTGTTGGTTAGTATTTGGTACCCACTGAGTATTCCATGTTCAGCCGTACTTCTTATGTCGGCAGGTGATAGCGGAGCGGCTGCTCCTTTTGATGTCTGTGCTCCTGGCCCATGGGTGGAGGAGGAGTACGTTGAGGAACCTTTAGAGGAACCTCCGGTCGAGGGTTACTATTAGATGGTAGTAGAGTCTAAGTGATGTAGCTGTGGGTGAGTTGAGAGAGATATATATTCATGTATTTTGGCGGGCTTGTCTGCACTTTTTTTTGTGTATTCTTCTTTTGTACCAACTTGGATCATGTATATGTTTATACACATAGAGGTTTTGTTTAAATCTTCTGCTGTGCTATGTTAGTGTATGTTTCCGCTGTTTACATACTCTTTGTGTATGCTCTGTGGGTCTTTTGCAGGTTATTTTGGTCAAACAAGTCACGAAAGTCATGATTGGTCGTCCAAGATTCACTCTAACTCCTAGGGTGGGTTTTGGGTCGCGACACTTATGGTTGTAACCCTGAGGCTAACACGGTCACCCCTCCCCTTCTTCCTTTTATTTGGTTTTTGATCTTGATGATCAAGAACAAGTTCTTTGAAGATCAAGATTGGATCTTGTTTGATCAAGAAAGGTTCTTGGATTAAAGAACAGAAAAAAAAGATTAAAGAGCATGGAATTTGGAGGGGTCATTAGCTTCCATTAGAGAAAGCTTTAAAGGAAAAAGAAGGTTCGTATGGATCGCGAAGGAAACTTGACACTTATGAAGTTTTGCTAGTACTGTTCTAACGTAGATTTGACTTAACAATTTCAAAGTCACAAAGGAGATTGTTATTCTTACCTTCATTGAATAAAATCAATTAGAATCTTAGTCAGATCTTGGGATTCCATGTATGCCCCCCAAGAACTGTTTTTCTAAAATTAAAAAGAGGCATACTTCCAATCCACAGTCTGCTCGATCAATTCAGGACTCAATACTTTCCTCTCCCCAACTTCATCCCAGTATAGAGGAGATCTACAACTACGACCATACAAGGCCTCAAAAGGTGTCATTTGGATACTCGCCTGATAACTATTATTATAGGCGAACTCCACCAAGGGCAAATGATCCTCCCAACTGCCTTTGAAATCCAACATACAACCTCGAAGCATATCCGCTATAACTTGGTTCACCCTCTCGGTCCACCCATCTGTTTGAGGATGAAAAGCGGTGCTAAAGTCCAAATGTGAACCCATAGCGCTCTGAAAGATCTTTCAGAACCTAGAAGTGAATCTTGGATCCCTGTCTAACACAATACTTACTAGCACTCCATGCAACCGAACCACTTCTTTAATGTACAATGCAACCAACTGGTTCGCATTGAACATCGTCTGATAAGGCAAGAAATGGGTGGACTTGGTTAAATGATCAACCACTACCTATATTGCATCTGAGTTCTTCACCGTCCTTGGCAACCCAATGATGAAATCCATGGAGATGTTCTCCCATTTCTACTCGGGAATAGGAAGGGATTGCAAAAGCCCTGCTGGCCTCATACGCTCGGCCTTCACCTATTAGCACACTAAGCATCTTAACACATACTCGGCGACCTCTCTCTTCATGTTCCGCCACCAATAGTGCTTCTTTAGATTTTGGTACATCTTAGTACCACCAGGATGCACGGTGTACTTGGACCCGTGAGCTTCATCTAAAATCTCGCTTTTCAACTCCGCATCCACCAAAACACACAACCTTCCTTTAAACGTGATCGTTCTGTTAACATTCAACGAAAACTCATCACTTCCTTTGTTAACCGCCTTATCTCTGTAACCAAGTAGCTCTGCATCTGAATCCTGCAACTCTCAAATCCGAACTTGGATATAAGGCCTGACTGTGAGATTAGCCATGACTAGCCCAAAAGTGGGAATACTGAAATTAGCATCGAGGTTTGCCATGACCTCCAACATTTTCCACTTGTGAATCATTATGTGGGCTACAAGCCCAGTAAGCTTCCTGCTCAATGCGTCTACCACCACGTTAGCCTTACCCGGATGGTACTGGATAGAACACTCATAATCCTTCAAGAATTCCATACATCGACGTTGTCGCATATTCAACTACTTTTGGGAAAATAGGTATTTTAAGCTTTTGTGATCCGTGAAAACATCAAACTCTTCCCCATAAAGGTAATGCCACCAAATCTTTAATGCAAATACTACCGCGGACAACTCCAAGTCGTGACTAGGATAGTTCAGTCATGCTTTTTCAATTTCTAGGAAGCGTAGGCAATGACATTCTCGCGCTGCATAAGAACACATCCTAGCCCAATATTTGAAGTATCACTGTAGACCACGAAACCTCCACTCCCAGATGGCACTGTGAGAACAGGGGCCGTAGTAAGCCTCTTCTTCAACTCTGTAAAGCTTGCTTCATACTTGTCACTCCAAGTGAACTTAATATTTTTTCGTGTCAAGTACGTGAGTGGTGCTGCTAAGGTGGAGAATCCCTCTACGAATCTCCTGTAGTATCCTGCCAAACCGAGGAATTTACGTATCTCGGTAACACTCCTAGGTCTCTCCCATTTCATAACTACTTCGATCTTTGTTGGGTCTACTAAAATACCCTCGGCAGATACCTCATAGCCAAGAAAAGCCACTTTCTCCAACCAAAATTTGCACTTACTCAACTTGGTATACAGTTTATACTCTCGAAGAGTCTCAAGTGTAAGGCAAAGGTCTCGATAATGATCCTCTGATGTCGAGGAATATAATAAGATATCGTTAACAAAGACGATAACACATCTGTCGAGACAAGGCTTCAACACCCGGTTCATCAAATCCATAAATGCCACTGATGCATTCGTTAGACCAAAAGGCATGACTAGGAACTCATAGTGTCCGTACCGAGTCCTAAAAGCGGTATTTGGAACATCTTTGGTCTTGATCTTCAACTGATGATAGCCTGATCTAATATCAATCTTGGAGAAGAACCTTGCTCCCTTCAGTTGGTCAAACAAGTCGTCTATCCGAGGCAAGGGATAACGATTCTTGATGGTGACTTTGTTCAACTGCTTATAGTCGATGCACATCCGCAATGACCCATCCTTCTTCTTCACAAAGAGTACAGGGGATCCCCATGGTGATACACTTGGTTGGATGAAACCAAGTTGTTGTAACTCTTCTATCTACTCCTTCAATTCTTTCAGTTCAATTAGGGCCATTCTGTACAGAGCCTTAGAGATTGGAGCCATTCCTAGAGCAAGCTCTATTGGAAACTTTATCTCCCTATCTAGAGGCAAACCCGAAAAGTCCTCGAAAAATACATCTAAATACTCACTCACAACCGGTATGGTTGAGGAGTCTCGTGCCTCCGGATTCGTAAGACTTAGAGCCACTAGATGGACTATATCTCTCCTTCGAAGATCACGAGAGTGGAATAGCTTAACGCCCTCCGGCTCAAATTTTACCATCTTTTCAAAACAATCAACGAGCCCATGGTGTACAGCTAGCCAATCCACCTCAAGAATAACATCGAAGTCCAAGTCTTGGAACTCAAGGATGATTAAATCGATCGGTAATTCATACTGCCCGACTTGAACTACACAATTCCGGTATCCTCGGTCTGTATCAACCGACTTGCTAAGTGGAGTCAAAATGGTCAACTCTTGACGTAGGTGACTCGGCTCAGACGTGAAACGTTCGGCGAAGCTAGGTGACACAAAGGAATGTGTCGATCCCGTGTCAATCAACACATGAGCTAAACAATCATTCACTAGCAAAACGCTTGTGCATTGTAATTAGCTACATCAATAAGTTTCAAGCAAAAACATACATAGAGTATAGGTAGGATAATATACACGTAAGAATACATATACTTTACAGCAACCATCAATTTTCACTCGAAGAGTTTATAATTTTTTGCGTACCTTGCACAACATCGTCAGATGATTGTGCGTCTCTTTCAGTCAAGGCAAAGACCCGGCCCTGGTTCGCCCTACGAGGCTGCTGTGTGGTCTGTGTTGGTCGTGCAGGTCTAGATACAGAAGCTTGTGATGACCCTTGCGGAGCAATCTGACGGATTGAGGGCCTACTTCCCTGAGGTTGAACCCGCGACTATCGGCGTGGGTAATCTTTAATCATGTGGCCCTACTCACCACAATGGAAACATCCTCCAAATGCTCTCCGACACTCTCCAGTCGGGTGTCTCCGGCTGCAATAATCACACTCCTCAAAATATGATGAAGATGCAGGTGACACATATCTAGTGCCCTAAGAAAAAGCGGGGCGAGTTACCTATGAAGTAGCAGGATGAGGTGCTGGCGGTGCAAAAGGAGGCCTCTGTGCCTGTGTAAGCCTAGGAGCTGGATAAGGAGAAATCCTGGCTCTCTTCTCCGGTGGTGCTAAGCCACTAGACTAACCCTTCTGCATAACTCTCCCAAAGCCGCTCTCGCTTCTCTTAAAAAACTCCTCTGAGTTCCTCTCGGCGATCCTTACTTTTCCCACAATCTCCCTTTAAGATTCCACTTAGAGTATAAAAACTCGATCCTTGATGAAGGTTTTCAACCCATTCTCAAATTTCTTGACTCGCATCTACTCTATCGTGAACAAGTGTGGTGCGAATCGGGATAACTCAACTAACGTGGCTCATACGCGGCCACACTCATATCTCCTTGTACTAGGGACATGAACTTCATCTCCTTCTGTTGCCTGATAATCTTGGGGAAGTACTGCCCATAGAAGGTATCAAGGAATTTACCCCAAGTCCATGGCTCTCCCACCCTAGCAGTGTCTCTCTGCCTCAAGGCCGCTCTCCACCAATGATTGGCTTCTCCTTCCATCATAAAGGCATCTAAATCTACTCTCTACTCATCTGTGCAGTGAAGAGCACAAAAGATCTTCTCCAGTTCCATAATCCATGCTTCTGCCACCATGGAGTCTGTAGTCCCATAGAAGGTAGGTGGATGAAACCTTCGGAACGCCTCAAGTCCCAAAGTGTGACGTGGAGGAGGTGGATACACCAATGCAATAGTAGCAGCAGGCTATCGGGCTGCTAGCATGGTGATGGTTTCCACCATAGTATTTAGCAATTGAGATATGCCGGGTTGTTCATCACTCGATGGAGGTTCTTCTCCATTACCATTACTCCTAGTCTGGTAACCATGACCTCGGCAGCCACGTCTCATGATAAATCCTGAGAACAGTAGCAGAACATGAGTCTAACTTGGAAACCAACTTCATTTCAATGATAACTTCAAGTTCATTCCATATCCATATGATACATAACAGTATTATATCATGGTATACATTGCAATAGATAAGCATACAATTTGTGGTTCTAGCGTAGGATACTAAGTTCGGTTGGGTTTCAACCGGTTATGGACTGAGACTAAATGTCGCGACCCAAAACCCACCCTAGGAGTTAGAGTGAACTTTGGACGACTAATCATGACTTGCTTGACAAACCAACCTGCAAAACCCACAGAGCATATACAATAGAGGACAAAACAGTGGAAACATACTCTAACATGGTATAGCGGAAGTCTACCAAACCTCTATGTATATACATAAGCAATCCAAGTTTATACAAAAAGAAACCAAAAGAAAGTGCGGACATGCCCGCCAGAATACATAAATCTGACTCTCATCTCACCCACAGCTAATCCACTCAGAATCTAATCACCACCTACTGATAACCTTCTACGGGAGGTTCCTCCAAAGGCTCCTCGACGTACTCCTCGTCCACCCATGGACCAGGAACACAAACATCAAATGGATCAGCAGCTCCCTCAGAACCTACCGACATAAGAAGTACGGCTGAGCATGGAATACTCAGCGGGTACAAAATACTAACCAACAATTATAGCATAGAAATGGCAATACATGATCAGGAGCAATTCATATATGTCAAACGGAAACAATTCATATCATACAAGGAAGTAAAGCAGTTTATAATCATGCTTGTAATTCGTAGAAAGCCGATAAATCCTCTTGAAAACATCATGCACTTGTCTTGACTTGAAATATCTTTTCGTACTTGAAAGCTTGTCTTGCCTATCTTACTTGATTCTTGTATGTCGTGTCATGTCATGCATGCTTGCTTGTGATCATGTAACTTGTGAGATGCACTTGTGAGATGCACTTGTGAGATGCCTTGAGAGATGCCTTGAGAGGGAAGGGAGACCCTTCTTTATGCAATGCACTTGCGAGGGAAGGGAGACCCTTCTTTATGATATGTATGTACTTGCGAGGGAAGGGAGGCCCTTCT
This sequence comes from Tetracentron sinense, assembly GCA_015143295.1. Lineage (NCBI taxonomy): Eukaryota > Viridiplantae > Streptophyta > Magnoliopsida > Trochodendrales > Trochodendraceae > Tetracentron > Tetracentron sinense. The sequence goes on along the minus strand of CM026567.1, from coordinate 8,772,125 downwards.
TCATGATATGTACTTGTGAGTGAGGGGAGACCCCTCGTGGAATGTTGGTTCTTGTCTTCTTGTGAAAAGCGAGGTAAAACATATCGTAGGATATGTCCCACCTCTAACCATGTTCTTGAAAACCTTCGATAAATCATGCCGTGCTCGTGGGAACCGTGTACATACTTGCATTCAAATTTAAAGATGACATTTGGGTAATTTCACAACACATATAGCATCAAAGATTGAGTAATGTAATATTCATAGCATTTTGGGAAAGCGGGAAACACACTATCATAGGCCCTAGCAATATTCAGAATTCATTAGGCATGCACTTGCGAATTTACAGCTTACTTTATTCACCTTGGCATTTCATCAAACATGGTGTGTTCATTATGGATTTACCCTACAACATGCTTTTCTAGATGGGTTTTTACTCAAATCATACATGTATGTTCATTATTGGAACAATGCCCTTCCCCATTTGTTCATCACACACAACCATTGGCATCCAATCGTCCATTACATCTCCATTCACCATTCACCATTCACCATTCACCATTCACCATTCACCATTCATCCATCTCATAGCACATGTCTAAATGTAAGGAAATCAAAAGAAAAGAAGGGGAAAGAGGAACTATAACTAGGAGGGTAGTAAGAAGTACCGACCTTGAAGAAATGAGGAAGAAACCCTCTTTCCAAATGACTGTGAGTTGCTGCCCTAGCTTGGATCGCGAGCTCCGTACGAGCTTGGGCCGAGATCTTGAAGAAAACCGGACTGAGTGATCTAGGGTCTCAAAACCCTTTGATTTCTCTCCAAACTGGAAACCCTAGGTTTGGAATCGCCTTCTCCCCTTTCTCCTATTCTCTCAAACTCTCTAAGTGTTGAGAATGAGCCCTAAAGGCTCGGGTTAAACTCTTAAGGTAAGAGTGAACTGACAAAAGACCATAACACCCTTACTAAATTCCTGTAAAAACACGAGTGTCGAACTCGTCGTGCTGTGAACAGTGCCAACTCGTGGTGCTGTGAACAGTGTCAACTCGTTGTGCTGTGAACAGTGTCAACTCGTTGTGCTGTGAACAGTGCCAACTCGTGGTGCTGTGAAGGGTGCCGAACCCGTTGTCCGTTGTGTTGTGCATAGTGTTGAGCTCGTTGAGCTGTGAACAGTGCCAAACACGTTGTCCGTTGTGGACAGTGCTGAACACATTGTCCGTTGTCTTATGTACAGCGTGCCTGTGGTGAGTTGTACAACGTGCCCGTTGTGAGCTGTACAACGGATGCACACAGTATACGTTATCAGAGTACGTTGTCTGTGCTACGTTATCAGAATACGACGTCAGAGCACGTCCTTAGTGCCTTCCGAGCTACGTTTGCCTACAGGTTCAGACTGTTTTGGCCATATCTTTTGACTCGTTCATCCGATTTTGACGATTCAACTTGCGTTGTGTTCGTACTTCGAAAATGAACATTTCTGACGTTTCAAAATTTCCAATTTCTTCCTTATTTATTAATTATACCTCTTAAAAGGAAAAATGACAACGAAAGTGTCACGTTTTAAGCATGAAAAAGTCTGGGGCTCTACATCCTCCCCCCCTTACAAAAATTTCATCCTCGAAATTCAGACACTACTTGTATTACAAATCAAAAAGGATATTACAGTCATATACAAACTCATTCCAAAAACTCATTCAATTAATTCTGGGTACTTTGCTTTGACTTCGGCTTCACGCTCCCATGTAGCTTCTTCCCGAGCATGGTGTTGTCATTGCACAAGAACCAAAGGGATTGTCTTGTTGCGAAGCACCTGATCTCTTCGATCTAAAATCTGAACCGGCTTTTCAATCAAGGTGAGATCCTCTCGAATCTCCAACGGTTCCAAGTCTATAACATGCGAAGGATCCGTAATGTACTTCCGAAGCATAGACACATGGAAGACGTTATGAACTGCAGCCATGTGAGGTGGGAGAGCTACCCTGTAAGCAACCTCACCAACTCGTGTGATAATCTCAAAAGGCCCAACATACCGAGGACTGAGCTTGCCTCGCTTGCCAAATCTCATGATCCCTTTGCTAGGAGATACTTTCACAAAGACTTGATCCCCTACTTGAAATTCCAAGTCCCTGCGGCGTGTGTCTGTATAGCTTTTCTGGCGATCTTGAGCGGCTTTCAATCGATCCCGAATGATCTTAACTGTGTTTGCAGTTTGCTCAATCAACTCCGGACCAAGTACTTTCCTTTCTCCTACCTCATCCCAATAGAGAGGAGACCTACAACTTCGCCCATACAAGGCCTCAAATGGTGCCATTTGAATACTTGCCTGATAGCTGTTATTATAGGCAAATTCAACCAAAGGCAAGTGCTCTTCCCAACTGCCTCTGAAATCCAACAAACAAGCCCGAAGCATGTCTTCAATGACTTGGTTCACTCTCTCGGTTTGTCCATCCGTCTGTGGATGAAAAGCGGTGCTGAAATCAAGTCGGGAACCCATAGCCTCCTGGAAAATTTTCCAAAATCTTGACGTGAATCTTGGATCCCGATCCGACACAATACTAACAGGCACTCCGTGCAATCTAACTACGTATAGTGCAGCCAACTGACTTGAGTTGAAAGTAGTTCGATAGGGTAAGAAATGAGCGGACTTTGTCAAACGATCCACTACTACCCATATCGCATCTGAGCCCCTTACCGTCTTTGGCAAGCCAACTATGAAATCCATGGATATGTTCTCCCATTTCCACTCGGGAATCGGAAGGGAATGCAATAGACCGGCGGGTCGCATGTGTTCTGCTTTCACTTGTTGGCACACTAAGCACCGTGCTACATATTCCGCAACCTCACTCTTTATATTCTGCCACCAAAAGTGACTCTTGAGGTTCCGGTACATCTTCGTACCCCCTGGATGCACTGTGTACTTCGAACGGTGTGCTTCATCCAAAATCCCTCTTCGAAGATCTGCATTGGCTGGGACGCACAGTCTTCCCTTGAATGTGATAGCACCCCGACTAGTGAGAGAGAATTCCTCACTACCCTTAGCAACTTCCTTGTCCCGATAAGCCAACAATTCAGCATCCATGGTTTGATATTCTTGGATCAAATCTATAATGTACGGCCGAACCGTAACATTTGCCAAGGTAGGACCACGGACAGAGTCATTCACACTGATGTCCAGATTCGCCAAATCTTCTAGTAGCTTCCTTTCTTGAACCAACATATGTGCTAACAACCCTTGAGGTCTTCTACTCAAAGCATCAGCCACAACATTCGCTTCACCCGGGTGGTATTGAATGGTACAATCATAGTCCTTCAGAAATTCCATCCAACGCCTTTGCCTTAGATTCAGCTCCTTTTGGGAAAAGAGGTACTTGAGGCTCTTGTGATCGGTAAATACATAGAACTCCACCCCATAAAGGTAATGACACCAAATCTTAAGTGCAAACACGACCGCCGCAAGCTCCAAGTCGTGCGTGAGATAATTCTTCTCATGCTCCTTCAACTGCCTTGATGCATAGGCAATGACTTTCTTGTGCTGCATGAGTACACACCCAAGTCCAACGTGTGAGGCATCACTATACACCTCATACCCAAAAGGTCCAGATGGCACAGTAAGGACCGGGGCTGTAGTAAGCCTCTTCTTCAGTTCCGTGAAACTGATCTCACACTTATCACTCCATACAAACTTGGCGTTCTTCCTTGTCAGGTAAGTGAGCGGTGCTGCAAGGCTAGAGAAACCCTCTACGAATCTCCTGTAGTAGCCTGCCAATCCAAGAAAACTGCGTATCTCAGTAACACTCTTGGGCCTCGCCCAGCTCATAACTGTTTCGATCTTCTTCGGATCTACCGAGATAACTTCTGCAGAAACAACATGGCCTAGAAATGCCACCTCTTCCAACCAAAACTCACACTTGCTAAGTTTGGCGTATAGCTTGTGCTCTCTTAGCATTTCCAAAGCAAGGCATAGGTTGCGTGTGTGATCTTCCAGTGTCTGGGAATAGACCAAAATGTCATCAACAAATACAATCACGCACCTATCAAGATATGGCCGGAATACCCGGTTCATCAAATCCATAAAGGCTGCCAGCGCGTTCGTGAGTCCAAAAGGCATCACCAAGAACTCGTAGTGTCCATACCGAGTCCTGAAAGCAGTTTTGGGAACATCTTCCACCTTAATCTTCAACTGGTGATAACCCGATCGAAGATCTATCTTCGAGAAAAATCTCGCTCCCTTCAACTGATCGAACAAGTCGTCAATCCTAGGCAATGGATACCTATTCTTTATAGTGACTTTGTTCAATTGCCAGTAATCGACACACATCCGCATCGAGCCATCTCTCTTCTTAATAAACAACACTGGGGCACCCCACGGTGAGACACTTGGTCGAATGAAGCCAAGGCTTTGTAATTCTTCCAACTGAGTCTTTAACTCTTTGAGTTCAATAGGGGCCATTCTATACGGAGCCCTGAAAACAGGAGCTGTGCCTGGTGCAAACTCGATCATAAACTCAATCTCCCTGTCTGGAGGCAATCCTGGCAACTCCTCTGGAAATACATCCAGGAACTCACTCACAACCGGAATAGTCGATGAGTCCTTTGCCTCGGGGTTAGCTAAGCTCAATGCCGCAAAACGAACGATATCTCTACTTTTTAACCCGCGAAAGTGGAATGGTTTTCCTTCTACTGGCTTGAAGAGTACCATTTTCTCAAAGCAAGCTACATGCCCATGATGTGCTGCTAACCAATCCATTCCCAATATAACATCAAAGTCTTGGAATCCAAGGACGATGAGATCAACCGCCAACTCGTGGCTTCCAACTTGGACCACACTATTTCTATACACTTTATCTGCCAATACTGTTTTGCCAAGAGGAGTCGAAATGGCTAACTCCGGTTCTAGCTGACTTGGTTTTATAGAAAAGCCTTCTGCAAAACTCGGTGAGACAAACGAATGAGTCGACCCGGTATCAATCAACACTCAAGCCAAATACTCATTGACTAGTAGGGTTCCTGAAATTTTAACTAGCGGAGTCAATCCGTGCATCAACAGTGTATACATGTAGGTATATATACATATATAACATGCCAAGTACGTACACAATCAATTAATACTTAACAGTTTAATTCACGGATAATTAAATGAGCTACAACTGCGTACCTTGCACTACATCGTCAGATGCAAGTGCATCACCCTCTGTCAAGGCAAAAACTCGCCCCTGGTTTGCCTGGCGCAACTGAGGCGTAGACCGGGTAGTCTGAGATGACGCCTGGTATGATCCTGCTGGGCGTGCTGGAGGCGCATAAGATGGCCTCATCGGTGGTGCTGGCCACGCATACTGATAAGGGCCGGTACGAGCCCGCCTCTCTAGAGGTGCTGAACTACTGGATTGGCCTCTCGCCAACTCCCTCTTCTTGGACACTGTCTCTGAATTGGCCTCGACCAATAAGGCCTTGTCTACTACCTCAGGGTAGGTAGCATGTCTGAAAACTGAAACCTTCTCCATGATAACATCTTTGAGCCCTTGCTCAAACCTTCTCGCCTTCATTGCCTCGGTAGCCACCATGTGAGGCGCAAATCTAGAGAGCTCTGAGAACTTAGCTTCATATTGTTCTACTGACATCGAACCTTGCTCAAGGTTGATGAATTCTCTCTCTTTCCTTTCACGTGCTCCGATCGGAAAGTACTTCTTATAAAAAGTGTCCTTGAACTCCTCCCAAGTCCAAGGTGTTGGACATATATGCCCTCGAAAGCCAATAAGAGACTTTTCTATGTTGATTAGACAAGCATCATATTCACACAACCAACTATAAAGGGTATTTATATTAACTACTGTCTCATATGATGATGACATAAAGTTCCATAGGTAACATTGTAGGAAAATCATGCAAAGGTTGCGAGGAGATATGATTTTCCGGTTCCTTGTAAACCTAATATTGTTCGAAGCCTCTAGAGTACTGGTTGGGCGCCGTACTTCATCATGGCTTGCACATGTGTAGTTCTATGAGATAGTGTGATGAATCTCATTCACAGAGAGTGGTAACTCTTGACTAACATGTGAGTATATGTAGCAAGTACATAATACTGAACGGGGTCACTAGTGGATACCCTATGGAATACACTGTCAGATTGTATTAGGGTTATCCATTTGACAAATTGTCCTTAGACCTGAGAGGTTAACATTTTCTCAGACATTTGTCTATATGGCTTTGATGTGCCAATCGGCAATGTCCAATACGCAGGACTAACTCCGGGTACGTTGGGTCATGTACACTATGTTTGGAGAAGTGTGTAAACACTCAATAAGGAATCCACAACTCCTTAATTGGAGATAATGATATCAAGGTGATACTTGTTGAACTGAACTGTTAAATCCAGTACTGGTGCTTTTCGGTAAAATGGTCTTTATCGAAGTTGATATTTTTAATATGGAAAAGTATATATAAATATATATGTCAGTTCTTTTCTAATGTTTTCTTCAAAAGTGTTTTGGAGGTTCAGTTCAATGAAAAGTAATCATGAGAAAGAGTTCTATTCATAAGTTAGGGACTAAGACAGTGGAATAGTTCCAATCCCGGAAGCTTACAAGTGATATCGGAATGTGGAAGGATTTATTTGTAAATATATTGTGAGATGGTACTTACAAGCAATTCTCTAATTTCTGGAGGTTAATCACATTGTGTTAATGGACATTAATTGTGATTGGTGGAAGTCCAGGGACTTAGATAACATTCTATGATCCTAATGGAGTTTTAGGAAAGGTGTTTTCTAGTAACAATGCTTCAACCAAAAAGGTGAAGTACTTGGTCCCACAACCGGAAATAGGAGATCCCTTTAGATCCCACACACAAGGACCTTCTTAAAGTATTTAATTTAATTTATAATTAAATTAATTAATTTCTCTAAGTAATCACTATATGGTATAGTGAAGCTCTAAAAGGTGAAATCACATTAGATGTGAAAAACCAAATGGGTAGGACCCATTGGGAATTATTATAAAAGAATAATTCAAGTGACCAAGAGGGTTTTGGAAACCCTTTAGGCGTGTAGGGTGGGACCCACCTAGGGTGGGACGCCCACTTCAAGGAGGAATAATAATTGTTATTATTTTAATTAGTTTCTAATTAATTAACACCTTATTGGATAAGGTTAGTTAGTTAGTTAGTTAGTTAGTTACTAATTAAAAATTCCCTAATTGTTAGGGATTCCATTAGTTAGTTACTAATTCAAGATTCCTTATTGGATAAGGATAAGATTAGTTACTAATGGATAAGGTTGGTTTCTTTTAAGATTAATCCTAATTGGATTAGGAGAATAATCAATAAAGGAAACTATTGAGGAATCCTAATTGGATTAGGATAAGGTTAATGAATTATAATTGGATTACAATTCAAGCAACCAAGAGAGAACTTATATAAAGGATTGGATGCCCAGCCCTTTAATATACATAATTCTCCAGAATTTTTTCATCTCTCCCTCTCCTAAAACTTCACGCCCTCCCCTCTCTCTCCTTGAGGTGTACGGTCACACCCATCTCTCTCTTCTTTTTGTCTTCTTGATTGGATCTTGAGGAAAAACAAGAATTCATCTTGTTCATCAAGAAAGGTTCTTGATCAATAAAGATTGGATCTTTATTCAAGATTCCTAGAGCTGGAAATTTGGAAGGGCCATTAGCTTCCATTAGAGAAAGCTTTAAAGGAAAAAGAAGGTTCGTGTGAATCGACAGGAGACTTGACACTTGTGAAGTTTTGCGAGTACTATTCTAACGTGGATTTGACTTAACAATTTCAAAGTCGCAAAGGTGAATGTTATTCTAACCTTCATTGAATAAAATCAATTAGAGTCTTAGTCAGATCTTGGGATTCGATGTATGCCCCCCAAGAACTGTGTTTCTAAAATTAAAAAGAGGCATACTTTCACAAGGTTGACCCTGCATGGTCAAATCTCGCATCCTCAATGCGGACAACCACCAATGGTGGGCTTCGCTCTCTAGCATGAAAGCTGCCCATGCTACTCTCTCCTCCTCTGTAGGCGAGAGGACCGCAAAGATCTTCTCCATCTGGAGGATCCATGCCTCCCCAGCAAGAGGGTCCACACTCCCATGGAAGGGTGGAGGCCTCAATCTCCTGAATGCCTCAACTCCAGCGGTACGATGTACTAGAGCTGCGGGCGGTGGAGTAGGTGCCGCCGATGATGGTATAGCCTGCCGAGCCGCCAGTATGGCGAGTGTCTCAGCAATAGAGCCTAAGACCTGAGAGAGGTCCGGCTGCTCTTCCTCATCCCGTGAAGAAGAGGAAGCTCTGGTATGTGGTCCACGACTCCGTGTGCCCTGCCTCATGACTAAAGTCCTGAGAACAATAGCACCACATGAGTCTCACTTGAACCCACAATTTATTTCAATGCCATTTCACAATAGTTCAATTTGTATTAGTTGTATAATACTAATACACATCACATCAAGTCATCAGAGTATTCATCACATTATACTTATACTTTAGTGTTCTAGCGTACCTAGGACCCGTACTTGGTTAAAGCAACCATTTTAGACTAAGACTAAAGTCTAGTCTTACACTTGGATCAAGACTCTCTTCCGACTTACTTTCTTCCTAACTTGTTTCCTGACATATGCTCTTGTCAAGCCGTGGTATAAGATTCTAAGTGACCCTAGAGACCTAAAGCCTAGGCTCTGATACCACTTCTGTCGCGACCTAAAACCCACCCTAGGAGTTAGAGTGAACTTTGGACGACTAATCATGACTTGCTTGACAAACCAACCTGCAAAACCCACAGAGCATATACAATAGAGGACAAAACAGCGGAAACATACTCTAACATGGTATGGCGGAAGTCTACCAAACCTCTATGTATATACATAAGCAATCCAAGTTTATACAAAAAGAAACCAAAAGAAAGTGCGGACATGCCCGCCAGAATACATAAATCTGACTCTCATCTCACCCACAGCTAATCCACTCAGAATCTAATCACCACCTACTGATAACCCTCTACGGGAGGTTCCTCCAAAGGCTCCTCGACGTACTCCTCTTCCACCCATGGACCAGGAGCACAAACATCAAATGGAGCAGCAGCTCCCTCAGAACCTGTCGACATAAGAAGTACGACTGAGCATGGAATACTCAGCGGGTACAAAATACTAACCAACAATTATAGCATAGAAATGGCAATACATGATCAGGAGCAATTCATATATGTCAAACGGAAACAATTCATATCATACAAGGATGTAAAGCAGTTTATAATCATGCTTGTAATTCGTAGAAAGCCGATAAATCCTCTTGAAAACATCGTGCACTTGTCTTGACTTGAAATATCTTTTCGTACTTGAAAGCTTGTCTTGCCTATCTTGCTTGATTCTTGTATGTCGTGTCATGTCATGCATGCTTGCTTGTGATCATGTAACTTGTGAGATGCACTTGTGAGATGCACTTGTGAGATGCCTTGAGAGGGAAGGGAGACCCTTCTTTATGCAATGCACTTGCGAGGGAAGGGAGACCCTTCTTTATGATATGTATGTACTTGCGAGGGAAGGGAGGCCCTTCTTCATGATATGTACTTGTGAGTGAGGGGAGACCCCTCACTCACTGTTGGTTCTTGTCTTCTTGTGAAAAGTGAGGTAAAACATATCGTAGGATATGTCCCACCTCTAACCATGTTCTTGAAAACCTCGATAAATCATGCCGTGCTCGTGGGAACCGTGTACATACTTGCATTCAAATT